>VYXD01006420.1:270812-378603 GCA_013397195.1 Hylia prasina
CCGGGATCTGTCACTGCCCGGGATCTATCACTGCCCGGGATCTGTCACTGCCCGGGATCTGTCACTGCCCGGGATCTGTCACTGCCCGGGATCTGTCGCCGGCCGGGATCTGTCACTGCCCGGGATCTGTCACTGCCCGGGATCTGTCGCCGGCCGGGATCTGTCACTGCCCGGGATCTATCACTGCCCGGGATCTGTCACCGGCCGGGATCTGTTACCGGCCGGGATCTGTCACTGCCCGGGATCTGTCACCGGTCCCCGCTCCCGGTGTGGCTCCGGGCGGGGTGTCCCCTGTCACCCAGCACAGCCTCAAGCACCGGTCCCCTCCGGTGCTCAAGGCCCCCGGGGATTTTCACCCTCCCACCCGGTGGGTCCCCGTTGCTGGGCTCGGACACAGGAGTCCCGAGGCTGCAGCTCAGCTCGGAGCAAGCTGCGCTAACTCTCAGCTCCTTCCTAACCCATCTGACTCTTCAAATCACTCCTTGTCTTCTACATTACTACCTTTCTGGTATGGTCTTTCTGGTTATGGAAAGGTCTTGTTTGTAACCATCACTCCTGTCTTCCTCACAAAAACCTGCAGCACACCAAAGATAACTCAGAAATTCAAAACCTGAAAGTCAGGTTTCCTCCCTACCACAAATAAGGTTTGTCTTAACAAGTCTATCAATAATGAAAATTCTGAGGTTTTGAGTTGGTTGATGTCCTGGTTTTCCTACAGACACTGTATGAGTAATGACATCAACATTGCATACGCTATCTGGTTGCTATAAATCATGATATATTTCCAAGAAATAAAGAACATTTTGCTGAAGGAAACACAGATTGGTCATGACCTGCACATTGCCTTTCCTTTTTTTGACAGCACAAGGTAAGGTGTTAAGTGATTCATGGATGGAAAAAAAAAAATTTAAAGAATAGCTGCTGTCTTATAGCAGCTAAAAAAATTCTCCAGGCAGCTTATTTCTACTAGGAGGTGCTCTTGGACCTGGGATTGGATATGCCTCTGCATCTCTTTTCAGATGCATCCGCAGTGTGTGTTCTCTTCACAGTGTTGTGTGTGGTTTAGCTTAAAACACCTCAGCCCAGGGAATCACAGAGCCCCTGGGACTCAGATCCTGAAGCCATTCCCTCTTCCCAGTTTGGGTACGTGCTGATTAACAGGATCCCAAATTTATAGGTAATTCCAACTGATAGATAATTTGGTGGCTCGTCTCTGTTGTTTGTATAATTAAGTGCAAGAGGCAAAGATATTCCATAAAGTTAAGATCAATGTGTTAGACCAATAAGCAGAATGAAGTCCAATAATGAACTACTCAACATTCCATACGAAGTTTCCTGTTGCAAGGTGGATTTCGTGTTTGGGTTTGGTTTGGTGGGGTTTTTTCCCCCCCCCCTATAACTTAAAGTATAATTCTTACATACACACTAGATTTAAATGCAAGAGCTTTTTTCTTCTGTGTGTACATAGGGAAAATGCTTGCAGTTAACCCATTCTCAATGTGATTCCTGCATGTGCTTTTTGCTGGCTTTGAGCCTCAGTATGAAAACTGTCCAGACCTTTTCCAAATACAAGAAATATTTGTAGCTACAGTTTACGGTTTAAAATAAACCATAAATCACCACCCAGTTGGATTTATTAATGCTTTTTTTGGGTTTGCATGATTGACACTCAGTATTTTTCCTGCTGCATTGTTTCCCGAGGCATACAAACCTCGGGACTGTAGTTTCTGGAAGGCTGTGCATGGATCTGACAGGTCGAACGAGGCCAGAGACTGGAAGGGCTTAGCACAAAGAGCCTTTATTTCCACACTCTCTTGGACTCTGCATCCTTGCTGCCGGCCGCACTACAGAGTGGGTCAGCTGGTGTCCTGATCTGCCTCTTTCCTGCAGTGTCCCAGCACCACTTCCCTCGGGAATGAGGCAGTAAAGGCTCTTTTCCCGGCAGATCAGAGCAGGGCTCGGTCCCACACGGGCGCTGTCCCGCGGGGTTCCTCACTTCGGGAGAGCCTGCAGAGGCACGCCCTCGGGAGCACCGGCTTCTGGCGGCACTTTTACTCTGGAAGGAAAAAACCCCTTTGTCTGGGCTGATGGAGAGAAAAGCAGGAAGGCCGACAGCCCCACTGGGGCGTCCCTTCTTCCCCCGCCACCCACAGACGGGGAATTGCGGGCGGCAGAGAGGGATGTGCCCTCTCCACGTCCGAACCCGGGGCAGGGCAGGGCGGGGGTGACTCACTGCGGCTTCTCCACGTCCTCGATGCCCTCGGGAAGGCGCAGGTGGAGCGTCTCGGGCAGCAGGAAGGCCACGGCACCGCTGCACACCGCGACCCCGCAGTATGTCACCTCGGGCAGGGACCGCCACGCCTCGTCCAGCAGGAACACCAGCGGGGCCAGGGCCCCTCCCAGGCGGGCCATGAAGGAGGTGTACCCCATCCCATTCTGCCTGGAAAGGTGCAGACCACCGTGGGAAAGAGAGGGCTGCTTGTGTCACGTCAGACCTCTGCCCTCTCCCCCGCAATTTTCTCTAAGTGCTGAAGCTTNATTTTTCTTTTCTTTCTTCACGTCTTCCTAAAATCGTCATATTTCCCAGAGATCAACTGTAGCTGCTGTGAGAAATAGATTCATGTCTATTATGAGAAAGGAGCTGCAGTTCCGCACTAAGAATACCTGCTCTAAAGCAGTTTTCATTTCGAGTGTCTAAAACCCTGAGAGCATTTTCTAATAGTAAGACTAGTGAGTTTTCCAACCTGCTTAGAGCAAATCCAAGTTCCTCCTTCTCCCAGGTACTTCTAGGCAGGTGGCATACACTAGAGATACCTGTGAGCACTTTTGGTCCAAGGAAGGAGACCTTGGAGAGGCAACCAGAAATAAGACCTAATTTTGAGGGGACAGGTGGCATTTCACATTGATGACAAGGATCCCAGGACCTGCTTGTCCATATACAGAACAGGTACTGCAGAAGGACCCAACAATTTTGTCTTTGTCACCGCCTTGGAGCATGAAAGACACAAAGTGATCTGGGGTAAAAAGTAGCAGATCAGTGTGACCACTTTGGTTTAAATGTGAATCGTTCCCCTCATGCAGGAGACCTTTGAAAGCTAAGGGACTAAATGGCAGAGGAGGGTGCTCTATGCAGGAAGGGACAGAAGTGAAGTAAGCCACAAAGCCTGCTGTGATTCCGTGAGGGTTTTTTCAGCCTTGCACAAAGAAATCAGTTGTTTCTGTGGAGGTGATTCCCTCCACCAGACTTAGCTATATCCCAACCTATGCAAATGCTAAGTCTGGTGCTATGTTACCATTACCCAGGTATGTCAAATAAGGTCTGTTTTTCCTCCTGAAAGGCTGGTTAATCCCTGCTTTAATATCACCCAATGTCTCAAAGACTCTCAAATATGTGATAGTATGTGTCCCTTGTAAAACTTGGTATTTCAAGTTATTATTTTTAGGTTCTTTTAACGGTTCCTGACAGATTATTGCAGGGAACAAAGACTTTACTAAGCACAGGTGCTTTATGGAGTGCAAAAATCTTCCCACACAGAATACTCCTCACCTTTCCACTCATCTTCCTGTCATCACAATCTAACCACCCACAACCCAGATGAAAAAAAGGCTGGCTTTCTGCCTCTCTCTTGTGAGTATATGGAACCCCTGGAACCTGCTAGTTCCCGAGGCAAGGGGCCAGTGCTGCAGTGTAGTCACCAGCACTCCTGCTGTGTTGATGGCCGAGGGCTGAGCCCAACCAGGCCCTGGGTGTGCTCAGGGGGGTGGCAGCTCTTACCTCAGAATGGTAGGGTAGAGCTCCGAGGTGTACAAGAAGACGGTGGTGAAGGCAGCTTCTGAGAAACCCTTGCCCATAATGGCCACTACTGAGCGCAGGGAGGTGAAGGCTGGGGGAAAGAAAAGGCATTTGTGACAGTGAGCTGCCTCCAGGAAGAAATTTCCAGGTACAAGAAGGGAGAAGGTTCAGTGCTCCCACACGCAGAACTGGGAGCTTCACAGCCCTGAAGCTGCTGTCTCCAAAGGCTGTAGGTTTAGTGAGCATTAGCCCAAGTGGGAGCTGAACCGATGACAGGATAGGTCCTGGCAGTTCCCACTGGACAAAGTCTGTAATTTAGATTGGCACTGTGCCTTGCCATTGCTGCACCCTTGAGCAGTCACTGGACAGTGACCAGAAATCATCTGCAGTGACCAGATATTAGGGTTAGCCCTGGTTAGTGGCCTTGTCTCATAGACACCCTTCAGGTGGGGGATTCTGTGGGCCAACCCACGGCTCTCCTTCTGCAGCCCTGCAGGGACGGGGCCCCCTCCCCTTCAGCAAGGAGAGCAGAAATGGTCTCACGCGCGGGGATGGCGACGTTGGCCCCAATGCAGAGCCCGGTCAGGATGAGCGTCCACGCCTGGCTCTGCCGCCGGCCCACTCGGTTCACCAGCACGTACATCACCATCTTGGCTGGGATCTCAATGATGCCAAAGACAAACTGGGAGAAGTAAACGCTGAGCCCAAAGCCCGTCAGGTTCATGCTCATGCCGTAGTAAGAGAAGGCGACGCCAAACCTGCAGGGAGGGGGTGGGGGTGGGAGCAAGGGAGATCCCTCTGGGAACTGCAGGGGGAATCCCCCCGTGAAGGGACACCGCTTACCACACCACACCAGAGCACAGGGAGATCCTCCTCAGGACTGGGGTCCTGAACAAGCTGATGTAGGAGTAACTCCTTCCCATGTTTTTGTCTGTTGCCATCCTTGTGAGGGCCTGGCAGAGATGGAAAGAAAGAAGGAACTCAGCTGCCGTACTTGTAGGATGCAGACATGAAACCCGAGACAGGCTGGGGACCTTGCCCTTCCCAGCTTCAGATCCATACACTGGATTTTCCATACATTCCCTTTGCAGAACCATTCTCTGAGCATACATTGCCAGAGGCACGTCTCCCTATAACTTTACAGCTTGCCTTCCATTTTAGACCTCTTTTTCTTCTCATGGCTCCTTCTTCCCTCTCACCTACATGCCCCATGTAGCAGAGAGGTCTGCAGAGAAATGGCAGATGGAAAAGTCAGTGTTAGCCAGTTCCATCCTTTTCCCCATGTGGCTGCCTGCTGTTGTGTGAAGAGCCAGCAGTGAGCTTCATGCTATGTTCTTAGGAGTGCATTCATTTAAAGAGTAATTATCTATCCATCTACTTAAATACCTAAAGAGTCAGGCACTGAGAAGTGAGCCCTGCCTGTGAAGAAGAGAATGCTTGTCCAAAAAGCCTTTTGGCAATTGATTGAGAGGTAAGTAGCAGTAGAGTTAATAAGTTCTACTCACTGTGTATTTACTCCAGTATCCAGTCCACTGAGGCCTCTTGCCACGGCAAAAAGGAGTGGAAAAACACTCCACTTAATGGATGGGATTTCTGGCCTTATGGGAGCTGAGCTGGTGCTTCATCTTGAGGAGAGAATTTCTGCCTTCTAGAGCAAAATGCCCGGAGTGCCCCACAGACCCCACTGCGGGCTAAGCATTGCTCCAGGTGTCAAAGAGAAGTAAAATACAGAGACACAAAGTGGGAAAAGAAGAACGTGTGTCTGGATCTCCAGTTCCTTACCTCTGGTGAGACAGCAAAGTCCTTCCTCCCATTCATTCTTGCACATCTGAGCAGGTGCCTGTGGGCTTGCTTCACTTTGCCCTTGGCTATGAGCCACCGGGCAGACTCTGGGACCCACCTGCAGGTGCAAGGAGAAGAGACTGTTCCCCTTGGAGCTGCCTGTTTTCCATCCCATACACGTGGCTCTGGCGTCTTCTCCATGAGGCTTCAGCTAATGTAACAGCTGGGGTGCATGGGAAGAATAGTGGGGCACCCTTTTGACATGTACGTGCTCTTCTGTCCCCGAAGGGTCAAGTTTCAAACTCTTACCAATTAAAACTGTCCCCAGGGAGGTTTTTTTTCACACATTTGTGCTTTCTGGGACTCTTTAAACTTTGAAATTGTCAGATATTTAAAACCACAATGTAGAAAGGATTCAGTGAGCTGTAAATATATTTTGTTAGTTGCTAAAATGATTTGGTATTTGCAATAACCAAAGCCTTCTGCACACTGGAGTCTCCCACTAGAATGGGACCAGATCCCTACAATCCAATGTTTGTGATTCATGTGCCCTAAATCAGATTGCAGTAAAACTAATGAACAACTGCTGTCATTATTCAAGCAGGAATTGAAAATGATGTGTAGAGCAAAAATGTTTGGAGAATTGGTCTTGTTGAAAGTTTTCATCTGCTTCCCACATGCTTGCGACCTTGGGGAACATAAAGAAGGAAAGATGGCATTTTGCACTCATTGCCACTGTCTCTAGAGAGTAATACCATGTCTTTTGGTTGTCTAATGTCTCCACTGAATTCTGACACTGTGTCAATAATATCTACAGAGTACTAAATTAGATTTTAATTCCATACTTCAGAGACTTTCAATTTTCTGCAACCACTGACCTTATGGGTGCTTGAAGACTAGAGTACAATTTGTTGGAGAACTAATCTCCATAAAAGATAGTAACATAAGAAGAAAAATCAAACAGTAATGATGAAAAGGGTGGGTCCAAATGCATCGGTGAATTTCAGCACTTCCAAGGACTGTTTTTTATGGCTGGTTGTTCTAGAAAGAGAGCAAAACAACTAAAAAACTAAAAAAGTCAGCAGAACATGTGTTTTAGTTATGTTGGACTTGATCAGCGAAACACCAGAAGTTACTCTTTACACTGTCAGTGAGTCAGCTCTGTATTCTAGTTTGTATTACTACATGGGGAGAAAAAAAAAAGAAGGAAGGAAAAATGAGAGTTTCCTTGATTGAATGAAGCATCTCCCATTTTAAGGCTTAGGAGCGGTCAGGTATTCCTTAAATAAGGCTACAGGGGGAAATTGCCCATAGAAAGCAGGTGTGTTTGGCCCATCAGGATGGTTACACCCCTGAGAAAAGCCTTGGGAAGTGCAGAGGTAAATGAACCTGACCTAGCCTGAAGGTACCAGTGGCTTTCATGGAAAATTTGGTGGCACCTAGTGAGGTGGGGACAGAGAATGGATAAATGCTTTATCTTGGGTTTACTAAGGATTAAAGCCTGGATCTGGTTGTGTCTTCCTTTATTGGAATCTCTTTGCTCTGAGCCACATCTGACAGAGCTGGCAGCACCAAATCCTGCTTCCACCTGTCATCAGCCCCAGTCCTGCCTCCCCTTGTCCCCACAACTGCAACCTAACCTTGGCTCCTGGCCTTGCTGGAGAGAAGAAACCAGGCCACTCCAATGTTCCAGAGCTACCAGGCTGGGGCAATCCAAGTACAGGACACAGGCGAGTCCTGCCCGTGCTGGGCGGATCCCAGGACCCACAGGGGAGGCAGATCCCAGCACGGTTCCTTTCCGGTGGCTGCACTCACCACAGGCAGACGATGCTCAGGAGACAAGGTCCCGTCACGGCCACCAGCAGCCAGTGCCACTCCCGCACCAGGTAGGCTGCCAGGGCCAGCAGCATGTTCCCCACGCTCCAGAAGGTGCTGAGCAGGATCCCGGTGAGGGTGCGGTGCTGGACGTCCACCCACTCCATCCCTGGAACAGGGAGGCAGCCTTCAGCTGGGACGTGCAGGACTTCTCCGGGAAGGGAGGGCCTGCAGGCATTTTCAACAAGGGCAAAGCGAGGGGACGTCCCTGCTCTCCTCCTTCACCAAGTTCCACGGTCTGGCCGACGTTTGGAACATTTGAAATGGTCAGCCACAGTACTTAAGCTCTTGCAAAGCTGTAAGCCACTAAAATAAAATTTTAGGAAAAGAAATACTGGACATGTGTTAAGAAAGAGTGCTACAACCACTCTCGGTGATAGAAATTTTTTTATCCCATTCAATAACATTCAATTTGCTTTCGTCATCAACCAGATTTTTTTTCCCCTGACCATCTTGCCTGCACAGTTTCCCATTTCTCTGTCCACTCATTATTCATCAAAGAAACATTGAGAAGAATTGTCATTCCCATGGAGTCCCCCCAACAGCACACGTGTGAAGCCAGCTGGGGGTCTCCTTGTCGGTGTGTGTGAGCTAAAAGCCAGTTTTCCTCCAAAGGTTTGGACATCTTGCTACAACCTGTAACAATCAGAAACGTCCCTCCCAAGCTCTACTATGACTTGCAGGAATCAACCTTTATAACAATAAACAAACACAACAGGCCTTGGGATTTGTCAGGTCTTGGGTGGGCTTTTCCAGTACTGAAGCCATTTTAGCTTGATTTTGGCTAGATCTGCAAAAATCCTGGAAATTTCTGCTGCAACCATTATTTGTTCTTGGTCACAACACTTTTTGCCCAGTATGTCCCAACTGTATCTACAAAATTATCCGGTGGTTTACTGGATATCCTGAAATTTGGAGCTTGTTTTTATTATCTAATTACCTAAATTCTCCAGCCTCAGTTTTGCCTAGGTCCGTGTGATTTTTAAAAATTGTTTTTGGTAGCTCTTCTCATTGTAAAATACAGATTGGCAGCTTAGGAAAACTGTGAGCAAACTCAAAACTGGGGAAGTAGAAACACCCTGTAAATGACACACCATCGTCTCACTGTTGAGTTGTCCCAGCAGTGTGTGCTTGAAAGGTGAGAACTTTGGATGAGTGGAAAGGGGCAGAGCTTTTGGAATACGGCTTTTAATGTGTTGCTGATGATACTTGGCAGGAATTGGGTAGGCTTGTTGCAGCAGACGTACTGACGAGTGTTGTTGTATTTTGAGTAGATTGTTAAATATTGATTAGACTAAAAGCAACCTGGAATTCTTGGACCCTTGCAAGAGGGATATTCTGTAATGGAATTGCACACGCAGCACCCTCCTGAGCCTTGTTCCTCCCAAGTCTGCCCTGCCTGTGGACAAGTCCCTTCCCACCCTCTTCCTGGCAGGAGCCGCAGCTCCCAGACTCACCCAAGGGCAGGACAATGAGGGAGAGGCCGCTGAGGGCCACCCCGGTGAGGGTCCGTGTGACGGCCAGCATGGTGTAGGACACGGAGGCGGCGCTCAGCATCCCGAGCCCCACGGAGCACAGCAGGGACAGCTGGAGCATGGCCTTCCGCCCGAACCTGCCACAGGCACGGGCTGGGTTAGAGAGGCTGCGCCCCTGGAGCAGGGAGTAGCACACCCCAACTGTGCGCCTGGACTCTTTGTCCTCTGATGGGTTTCCTGGTTTTGCTGTCTGCAAAAATATTTAGTTTCTTAACTGATGTCCTTTCTAGCTTATTACTTGGATTTCTTTTTTCTAGGCTTATACTGTCACATCCCAACATTTAACCAGAGACAGAAGATTTGTTCCTGTTTTCGTCATTGCTTCAGTTCTTCCTTGAGGAATAAAGAATTGTTTGTAAAGAATCTCCTTTACCCTGATTCTCTCAGAATGACAGTCAGATTTTGCTTGCTGGAGACTCTTGTGATCTGTGGCAAGCATGTCCTCTGAGCCCCTCACTTGGGTGTCATTAGCCAATTTGTGTATAATTTGCAAGGAGTTAACTCTTCTAGCCTTTTTGTTCAGCTTTGTCTCAATCAGCTTCCTCCATTTTTTGACATTTTTTTTCCCCCCGAACCCGGTCTTGCAGGCTGAATTATTTTGTTCTGTTTTTTATTGTTCCTGCAGCAATTCCGACCCCAGCCAGCAGTGCCTCTGGCTGAGAGCTGCTTCTCTGACCCAGGCAGCCCCTCCTGGCTCGCTGGCCCAGGGAGCGCCTTTACTCCCTGTGCTGCTTCCCGGGATGGCTGGAGCCCCATTCCCGAGTGGGAGGCCGGTGCTCCCACTGTCATTGCCTTTTCTCCTGCTCCTGCCCCTCTGGGTGCCCGTGGAAGGCCACAGCCCGTGGGATTCCCTCTGTGAGGGCTCAGACCTGTCGGAGAGGTCCCCGAACACCACGGCCCCCGCCGTGACGCCGATGAAGAAGAAGGTGGCTGTTGCCTGGTTCAGCCCGCGCTGCTCGCACACGAGGTCCCACTGAAACACAAGGACAAAGCCACACTGAGTGCCCAGCCCAGCTCTGCTGCCTCCTCACCCTCCTGCACTCTAAGCTGCACATCAGGCAGTGCCAGAGTCCCGGAGGATGGAAAGCTGCATCTGGCAAAAGTCCCAGCTATCTGTGCCCACTGTGACAGCCTCTTCCTGAACACTGCATAGAATCACAGAAGGTGCTGAGTTGGAAGGGACCTATCAGCCCCTCACTCATTGAGTCCAGCTCCTGGCCCTGCACAGGACATTCCAAAAGCCACCCCGTGTGCCTGAGAGCATTGTCCAAATGCTCCTGGAGTTCTGTCGGGCTTGGTGCTGTGACCACTGTACCCTGGGGAGCCTGTTCCAGCGCCCAACCACCCCCTGGGTGAAAACCTTTTCCTGATATCCAACCTGAACCTTCCTGACACAACTCCAGGCCATTTCCTTGGGTCCTGTCACTGGTCACCAGAGAAGAGATCAGTGCCTGCCTCTCCACCTCCCCTTCTGGGGATGTTGAAGACCCCAATGAGTTCTCCTCTCAGTCTCCTCCAGGCTGGACAGACCAAGTGACCTCAGCCACTCCTCGTGTGGCCTGCTCTCCAGACCCTTCACCATCCTCGTGGCTCTCCTTAGAACACTCTCCAATAGCTGAATGTCTCTTTTATATTGTGGTGCCCAAAACTGCCCCCAGGGCTCGAGGTGAGGCTGCCCCAGAGTAGAGCAGAGCAGAGCAGGACAATCCCCTCCTTTGACTGGTTGGTGATGCTGTGCTTGAGGCACCCCAGGACACGGCTGGGCATCAGAAAACTTTCCCTGGCACCACACATGGAGAGTTCCCCATTTTCTTCTCCTGACCTCTGCAAGACCTGCCCAGGGGCAAGTCTCCCCCAGCTCCCTCTGTTGTGCCCCTGAGACTGCCCTGGTGAGCTGGGCATTGGCAGGTGTCCCCCTGCAGTGAGCTCTCACACCCCTCAGCGAGCACTGGGGAATGCTGTGTTGATAACCAGTTTCTCATGCCCTGACCAGTTTCCTTGGAAGTTGTCTGTGCAGAGGGAAAGTAAGGTCAAATACTTGCTCTTAATACTAACCTGTTGATTTCTTACTGAGGAGCTGGTTTGGACATTCATCCTAATTAAGCTGATGAACATAATTTTACTTTCTTGGAAGTGCAAATATCACTAATCTCTACAGAATCCTGTGGCAAAGCCGCAGAGTTAATTTTCTCTGTGTGCAAATATGACAAAATTTAATCATCGATCGACCCAGACTTGCAGCCTCTCTGATGAGGCTAGCCAGACCTTAGCAACCTTTCCTGCTACAAAAGCAGAATTCCAGAGAAAGCCCCGGTCCCTTGAGCAGGTGCTGAGGCCAGTGGCCCATGGGAGCAGCACCATGAGGCCCCATTCCTGCAGAGAAGCTCCCTCCACCCTTTCCCTCTGCGCTGCTTCACATCCTTCACCCCAGCCCAGTGGAGAAATGAGGCACAGACCCAGTGCACACACCTGTGTGCCTGAGGAGAGCAGGAATGGTTGGGTGGTGGGGAGGAAGCTCCAGCTCTAGGCTAAGTCCCTGCCCCCACTGGGACAATCGGCACTGTCCTTCTGACCCAACTGTGCCCCTTTTCCCTTCCCTGAGACCTTGTGTGATTTGGACTGTTTTCCAAGGAAAGTCAAGCATTAACCCCCAGAGGTATCACTGCTAGCCCTGGAAAAGTGTTTCAGAAGGAGGGTGGTTAATATTTGATGGGCAGGGAGCTTTTGCAAGCTCAAGGTTATGGCTGGTTACGAGCTCCTTCTCAGTGGAAGACCCTCAGAGAGAACATTTGATTTGGCAGAGATATTGGTGGTAAGAGAAGAGAGGCAACACAGCCCTGAGGAGAAGAGGAGGAAGGTGAAGATCAGCGAGGAGGGGTGGCCAAGGGATTAGAAGCTATAAAATGTTTGGAAAACCAAGAAAGGAAATCAAGAGCTCATACAAAACCCTGACAGGATGCAATCCTGTGCAAATGCCATGTGGCCCACACAGAGAAAATGTAGTATCCGTCTCCCCTGCCACCTCTCTCAATCATCTGGAGAAATTAAGATGATTATAATGAGAAATGTTGGCATCAATTTAAGCAAGATGAGATGCTCACAAAAATAATATTAACAAATGTTAGTTCCTAATACTGAGCTTCAGAGAGCTTCCCCCTCCCAGGATATCTTCTCTGAACATGTCATGTCCACTGGTTACAGATTCCCCTCTCATTCTGTGCACTCAGCAAACACCTTTCCATCTTCTCCTCAAAGCACAGAGCTAATTTCAGTTTTGGCTGGGTCACAGGCCAGGAATTACCTGGGTGGAGATGGTGGAGGTGAACTGCGAGTGGTCATAGACCCATCCGTGCTGGCAGTGCTGGATGATGGATTTGTTTTCTGGTTGCAGAGAGGAGTTGAGCAGCAGATGAAACTGAGGCTGTGAGAACATCTCACAGGAGCTGAAAGTGCCATCGGGCTTCCGAG
This sequence comes from Hylia prasina, assembly GCA_013397195.1. Taxonomy (NCBI): domain Eukaryota; kingdom Metazoa; phylum Chordata; class Aves; order Passeriformes; family Sylviidae; genus Hylia; species Hylia prasina. The sequence continues at coordinate 283,266 of VYXD01006420.1, forward strand.
GGATGCTGATGAGCAGAACTTCCTCTGTGGTGAGGTTCACAAATGCCTCTTGGTGTGGAATTGCACAGTGATGAGAGGGGGTAGCAGCAAGAAAGTTGTGCAGCAGGAAATGCATGGGGAGGTTGATTCTTGGGAGGCAGAGGACGGCCAAAATCAAAATCTGGAATCTGCCAAAGCCCCCAGTTTCCAGCAAGAGATCCTCGAATTTCATCTTTCCTATGGAGTTTGCTCATTCAGAGCAGCTGTGTACCAGGGAGCAGCAACATGAGCTTGAAAAGCAGCCACTGTTCTTGGAGCTCAACTTGCCATGGCTTTTCATACAGCCACCTCTTTGGACTTTGGGACCTTGCTGAAATGTGCCAAAAGTCACAGTGGGACTCTCACTTAGGGTATAGCCAAAGAAATTATCCTGTATGCCCACAACACGTCTCTTTCAAAGGGAGCCAGCACCGGGCACTGCCTGCTCTTTTTGGAGTCCTTTCCTCCTGCTGTGGTTTTGGAGAGGGACATCCACATTAGGAAGGGAGGCTGTGGGGAGTGCTGTGAGAGCACTCTCCTTTCTCGTGTGAACGTCCTGCAGCAAACTCTGCCTGCTGTGAGCTGGTCACCAGCCAGACCCACTGGACCATGGCAGAGGCCCTCGGAAGAGCAGGAGTGTCCCTCTGTGTCAGGGCATCCAAGGACACCAGGCTTGGCTGCTGAGCACCAGCTAAGTGTGTTTTGGTGTGGTTTGTGCCAGCCCTTGGAGCAGGGAGTGTAGAGAGGCTGAGAGGCTGCCTGGGAGGGAGATGTGTCTTGGGATGCATGCAGGCAGGGAGGTGTGCCCTTTGGGGTGACAAGGTGGGTGAGGGACACCTGCCCATCTGTGCCCTGCAAAGAATGGAAAAAGTGAAAAGGACAAAGTCCTTTTCTCCACCTGGAAAGGTGTTTTCCCAGGACAAAGGCAAGGAATTGATGAGAGCTGCAGCGCTGGCACGCAGAGAGGCTGTGCCTGTCACGCTGGGGCCACGACACACTGTGCAGGCTCCAGCCCAGCGCTGGCGGGCTCGGGGGACCGATGTGACAGCCAAAGGAGTGAATGTGCAGCCCCTGACAGGGCCACCGGTGCTGCAGCCTCAGCTGCACAGTCGGGGACGAGCTTGGGGCAGTGAAATGCAAAGCAGGGCGAGCAGGGGCTGACTCTGCGTGCGGTCCCTGCAGACCCTTCTCCTGCGAGTCCCTTCACACCTGGGGTGGGGCATGGGCCTGCTTCCCCTGCAGACCGGGCCCGTGGGGACAGCACATCCCAGAAGGTTTTATCCTGAGCTCGGGGGCAGAGCCTCACACAGCAGGCAGGGGCAGCGCCCTGCAAAGGTGACAGCTGAAGTGGAGCTGCTGAGAGCTTGCTCGAAGTTATCTCCCACTGCACTTTCAGCTGAGCCCTCCCTCCTCCACCAGCCCCGCACTCCTGAGTGTTGGTAGCTGCTGATGTGTCATCTCTAGCCTTTCTCCAAGCTGTTGCCCCGGGACGCGCTCTGCTTTAAAGCAGCTCCAGTTCGGCCATTCACCGTGAAAACAGGCTCGTCTGTTGTTGGGGTGCAGGCACAGCCCGAGCCTGGGCTCAGGGAATGCTGAAGTGGTGCCGGCTGCCAAGGGCTGCCGAGCAGCAGGCAGGAATGAGGAGATCCAAAAAAGCTTTTCACAGGGCTCCTGCTGTGGCCGATGGCCCAGACCGGGCGTCGCCCAGGCGTTAAGTGCTGCGAGGGCGCCCAGCAGAATAACAGCACCATCTGTGACCTTAAGAGACCTTTTCCCTTCACAGCAGCATACCTGGCCTCCCATGTCTCACTAATGTGCTGCCCCAGTGCCTGGTATGAGCATTTCAGTGCTCATCCCGGGGCAGGCACGGAGGAAGCACACAGGAGTGAGGTAGGGACACCTGACAACGCTGTGCCTCCAGGGTTACAGTTTAAACTGAGGTTGAACTAAAGGACAATTTTTTTTTTTTTTTCATCACCAGTCTCCTAAGAGCAAGGGAGAGAAACTCTAATTGATGTGCTGCTGAATATTTAAACTGCAAACAGATCCAGCCTCCTCATCAGAATCGGGTCATCGTTCTGCAGGGCTCTGCTGCTCGTACTGCTTTGCTTAAAACGTACACTGCTCTATTTCTTTAACCCAAATGTGCTCCTTTAACCAGTCACCAGCTTTAGTTAATGACCAACACATGTGCAAGGTCTGTGACTGACCTGACTGAATTAACAACTTGGTTAATTAGACGTGGCTCCAAGGGCTGAACACGCCCGGTGAGAGTAGTCAGGTTCCTCTGCTGCTGTCCTCACACACAGTGCTGAAAGGAAGAGTTTCCTTTTTTACTTCACACATAACACTTCCTTTTGTAATCTTTCTTTCTGCTCCTTTTCAGGATGCCAACTACTTGTTGAGAGGGTTGGATTATTAAATTACTTGGCCACTAAGGTGTTAGCTTTTCTGTTTCCAGCAGTAATTTCCTTACACCTTCTATGGAGCTGTAATAGCCTGGATGGAGCTGATTTGCTCCTTTAGCAACTGGAGCCACCCCACAGGAATCTCAGCTGCTGCAGAGTAGCTGGAGATCTGATCAGTGCTTGCAGGCAGGTGCTTAAATGATAATTTTCTCCCTAAGTTACACCAAAGTGCCATGAAAATCTGTGTCCATCCGAGCCACCGAGCTGGACCAAATCAGAGGGCAGAAGAGTCTCCTTCTCACTGCAGCTCAGTGCAGGCTCTGATGCCTGCAGGAGGGAGATGTGGCTCCTTTTCTCCTCTGATTTGTAAAGGCAAATTTAGACAGGGAGATCCCACAGAGCTGGCAGTGTGTATCAGCTGAGGACTCTTGCAGAGTCAGCCGAAGGTGCTGCAGCTGCGTGTCCAAGTGCTCTTGGCAGGAAGTGTGCACACCAGATTTTGTAGCTCAGTTGGAGAAAGAGAAGGTGCAGCCAGCAAAGAGGCCCTGGGGCTCCTGAAGGTCTTGGTTTGGTCATGGAAGAGAGAGAGTTTATGCCATTCTGACTTGGTGCCACGTTAACAAGACCCTGCTTTCCATTGCTTGCAGTTGTCTTGTGTGCAGCTGTTTTACTCGACTGCACAAATAACAACTGTTTTGTAAGTAGACTGGTTCTGGACAAAGCTTCTTTTCTTACCTGTCAAAAATACAACATTGATTCTACGCTAGTGTGAAAGGACACCAGCCACTCCCCTGTCCTTTGCTCTGTGTGATCACGGATCCACAGCCAGCACTTGGATGCTCCCCGCTTCCCAGACAGATCCCCCAGACCTGTCTCATACCCCTTCTTAGCCCTATCTCATGGAACTAATTTAAAGTATTTTTCCTCTAACTGGTGCTGTTGGGAGACTGTAACCAGGCAGAGATTCAGCCCAAATTATTTGGCTGCATTTTACTGAGGAAAGGGAAAATCCAAACTCCTCCTTCAATCAGGGAAAGAAAGACACAGCAGGAATAGGAAGTCCAGACAGGATCAAATGTTCTCAGGGGTGAGATTCCATCTGATTAAATCACTTAGACAGGATAATCCTGTGTGAAGTAAAACACTGCCAGGGAACTCAAAACAAACCCACTGACTCAGGGAGCAGCACGAGCAGGGAATGATGACCCAGCAGCTGGGAAGACTCCAGGACTGGCCATGTCCTCCTCGACTGGGCACAGACCCAGAGTCTCAGCAGGGCTGATCAACAGCCCCAGACACAGCGAGAGGATGAACCAGGACCAGAGTCCCTCCAGAGAGCCTGGTGTGGAGCAGGAGAAGGGCTGAAGGCAAGCTCCATGCAGCACCCAGGGCAGGAGGCAAGAACAGGTCTCACACAGCTCAGATGGATGAGACACACAGTCCTGAGCAGAAATCAAGTCCTGGGCCATAAGCAGAAGGTGCTTGGTGGCAGGTGAAGGGCAGCACCAGTCATTAGTGCCCCTGGGGCCCTGATTCCCTGAAGGGCCAGGGCTTGACATCAAAAACTCAGGGAATGCTGCATGGGGAGCTCGGAGCAGGCTTTAGCACTGGCTGGAATGGTGTTTCTGGAAAGCCTGTGCAGACAGTAAAGGTGTGGGAGTGAAAATACGCACAGTCACACACTTGCACTGAAAGTACAGACAGGAGATGGTGAGAGTGATTTGTAGGGAATTACTGAGTGAGTGAGGCAAGGTCCAATCTCCACCTTGACAGTGTTTCTCTGCCAACGTGGCCATGTGGTTGTCAGGTCCCAACAGCTCCACAGCTCTATCCTGCATTTCCTCCCCTTCCCAATGGGTTCCTCCCCAGAAGGAGTAAAGAAAAGCTGCAGAGTGTCCAGGGAAGCTGCTTTCCCCATACAGCACCACACCTTCAGTGTTTAACTTCTCTGTCTTCCTTCACTGATCACCTTCCTCTACTAATTACCTTGTTCCACCATCGTTCTCATTTAATCTAAGCATCTCCTACCTCATATCTTGGGTGACCAAGGCTTCAGTTTTGACTTCTCTGCCCCGTGTTTGAATGGGGATCTTTTGCATTTTGCAGTTTCAGCAATACAGGAACTGACTCAGGCTTCCCCTGAATCAGTAAAAAACTCACTCTACTCCATCTCCAACATTAACAAGACACACGGCAAAGAGAGTAGGGCATCTGGTATCACTTTCCAGATGGTCTTCTTGCCTCCAACCTATTCCTTGTTTGAGGATGCAGTTTCTGTGACTACTCCTATGAGATGCACTGTCCCAAACTGGTTGCTTATTGACAGCTTTCAATTTACATTTATGCTTTGGGGTTAAAATTCCAATGTAAAATTAGAGGTCTCTTTCAGCCTGAATTATCCTATGAGGCTATGGACATTGCACCACAAGGTTTTGGGCTTGTTTAGCAGGAGGAAGATCTCTGAGCCCAACAGTCCCTTTGGCTTTTCCAGATATAACAAAAGCTGCTCTGAGCAAAGATTCTGCCTCCTCCTGCAAACCTGTCTTTTCCTATTTTGTGAGGCTGTTCCAACACGAGCAGCCTGGTTTAATTCCTTTCTCTACTCACCTTCTCTCTTCACAAAGGCAGAGGCTGAATCCAGCACGTTGTTCCTGACAAACCTGCCTTCCAGAGAAACTCTCATTTTGCCATCCAGAGGTGGTGATGAAGCCCCTCTGGAAAACCCCCTGCTGGCAGCCAATTCTCTTCCTGACACAGACTTTTGGGAGTCCCAGTGTTATTTTTTTTTAAGACTTTTACGTCCCAGTGTTTATTTTTATGATTTTGGATTCTACACTGGAGTCAAATGTGTTTCCTTTTGGCTATAGGAGAAATAAAATCTGTCATCACATGAGTATCTTTTCAAGGGAGAAGGGTTTTTTTTTCATTCTTTTCTGTTCCCTCTTCCACCACCCCCTCCCTAAAGCTGGGCACTAAACTGTTACCACACACCCCTGGATGTGGTCTGCACATCACAGGCATGAGTTAACTTGAGCATGGTAAAAGGAATTTTGTAAAAACTGTTCTCAGCTTAAACATCAGATGGTCAGAGAGTATTAAAAGTCAAACCATGCCAAGTTACTGGTTTGTTTTTGCTCAGTTTCCTACATATTAATGTGTAGGTCCAAATTGTCTACAAATGTGGCATCAAAACTGTGGCATCTAGACTTTGCAAAGCTTATTTTTAAATTTTGTTGTTGCTGTTGTTAAAAAAGCAGGCTTTTCTCTCTGACTGCTGTTTTGGGAGTGGATGGCTGAGCATGCTGCCTGCAACGTGGTTGTAAAAAGGTTTATGGTGAAGGAACATGTCCTGCAACACCAAAAAATGGGAGAATACACCAATGAAAAGGTAGACAGGCTTTTATTGGCATGATCCAGAATCCCCTTTTAATAACAAATCTAATGACAACTGTGTCTGACATGAAGAAGAAATGGCATAATTGTTTATTTTTTTAAAGATGTGATCTGAATTAAGACAAATGCCAGGTGGGTCTGTACACAGACAGGGCTTCTGTGATGCATGCCAGATTTTATGGCCAAGAAATTTGCCATGCATTTGAACCAGATTGTGGTTCCTCAGTCGGAGTCCTACATTCTGTTTGCAGTGTGTAAACATTCTCCAGCTGCTTTCCTAAAGAATGCAAAGAAGATATGTAGAGAGATTCAGCCTTGGGATTCAGTCACGTTTCCAGGCAGGCAGTACCAGGGAGCAGGAGTCCTGTCTCCAGAGTGCGCCAGGTACAACGTCTGAGTGTAGAGTCACATGCTATCGTGTTAAAAGGAGATATAGAAAATTATCTGTGTTTCCAGCTCCAATTCCTGTCTGGAGAAGATGCAGCAGGTCCCATAGCACAGCAGTGCTGCCGGCACAGGGGCAGCCCCATGTCCGGCAGAGCTCATCCCACCCTCCGCAGGGACGGTCCTAAGCCTGTGCCATGCATTCCCGAGGAAACATTGCCCCCAGCCTCCTCCAGGGAACCTGTGCCAGAGCTCCCTGTGCTGCAGGCAGGGCAATATGGGCCAAGCCAGAGGCAGAGCAGCCACTGAGGAGCACCGTGCTGACACCAGTCCCGCAGTACCTTTGCCAAAGCAGGGCCCTCACCCCCGAGCCCCTCTGGTTCAGGAGCTAAGGGCAGGAGGAATTATTATCTTGGTCTCTACCAGGAACCCAGCTCTGGATTTGCTTTGGCAGCTCCCTTCCTCCTTTCAGCACAGAGGGCATCAGTGTTTGCTTTAAACCTGCTTTCCAGCCATTTGCAGCTCCAGAAATAAAAGGGATGATGTTCCCCTGATGGCCTTCATGGGGCAGGGCCTCCTGCACAGGTTGGTGGCCAAGTCTGCCTCAGGCTCTGCAGAACCCAGGCAGGAAGGGACTGACCTGGAGGGAACATACAGTGACTCAAGACAAGATTTGCTGGAGGAGCTACATTAGGAATGAAGTGACAGGAGAGTGATGGTGTATAAATCACTGCATTTCATGGGATTCTGGCTGTACTTGGGATCACAGCTCCTCACCCCAGCCTGCAGGCAGAGCTATTCCCTGGCCACACAAAGCTACCAGCCCCAGTGCTCATGGAGGTCTTACCATCAGCTGGCTCTGCTGCCACTGCCAGCATAGTCCCAGCCCCTTGGAATGCAGCACCTGCTGCTGCTGCTGAGGAGCACAGCCCCTGGGGGCTCTGCAGAGGACCTGGGAGCCAGCACACAGTGAGCCCACAGGCTCCCACCCAGCAGCCCAGTTACACGCACACACCACACAAGGAAAGGGCCTGAACAGCAGCCCAAGCTCTCTTCCTCATATGGAGGTGCAGGAGTAGCTGGCATACAGATGGAACCAAAAGTGCTTGCAGACTCTCAGGTGGTCCCTGTGGGCTTTGTCAAACCAGCCTAGCACTGCTGGAGCACAGGCATGTTTCAGTTCAGCCAGAAGAAACCCATTTGATACCAAACTCATTATGTCCACAATGGGACTTTTAGTGTGTTCACAGGATTATTTTAACCGCAGGCAACTGATGTGTGGGGCAAGGCCTTAGGTGGGCATTGGTGTCTGTGCACGTGGAATAGTGGTGAGGTCATGCTGTGGGTCAATGAACTATACAGAGGAGAAAGAAGTGTGCTGGGGGACCACTGAGCTGCTACTGGAGCTGCCCAGGCTATCAGCGATCGTCTTCTTACACAGGATCTACAGGGAGGAAACACCTCTGTGTTGGAAAGGAGAAATCTGAAAGATTTTCTTGCCCAAAAACAACCTGCTTTGGATCAAAACTTTCACCACCAAAGCCTCAGTGCTTGTGTTAGCCAGGGGCAGCCACGTGAACAGCGACGCTCCAGATCCCGATCCATGCCCCACAGAGCCGTGTGTCAGCCCAGCAGCTGTTGCAGGTCTGGTGGCAAGCAGGACGGCTGTCAGCCACCCAGACTGGCATGTTTTCGCCCTTGTTTGCGCTCAGGCAGGTGGAGCCTCACAGCTGACATGCATTTTGGTGGAGTGGCACCCTGTTCCCCCATCCACATTTGCTGCACACAGAAGTCAGCCCTGCACACATCGGAAGTCACAGATGAGACGTCTCTGAAGGCAGCAGGATCCTTTTTAACCTTTAGTCGCTATATATAATGGTCACTACTTATATTGTTATAATAATATATATAATATTCTTTACTTTAAAAAGGGCAAGCAAAGTCTCCTGCCTCTCACTGATTCCAAGCACAACAACCCAGAGATATTTGCTGCCGAAACACCTTTTGCACCAAGGCAAGCAGAAGCGCCTGTGCTGCCAACCAGACAAATCAGTTAAGCAGCTCCATCCACCCGTGTGTTTGAGCCTCTCCACGGTATCAGTCTGACTGGTGCCATCTGTCCTTCCTCCCTCTGCTCACATAATCCATTGCCACACTGGCTCAGGGCTGAGAACTGCCTTTCAGATTCCCCACTTGGCTCCCATTCAGCAGCCAGGTGCCATCTCGGCTGGTGGGCAAGGCCCCTGCAGGGGGAGGGCTCAGCACAGCACCAGGCAGCCCCAAAGTCTCTCGGAGTCCCAACACAGATGAACAAGGCCTGTCTCTCCCTACCCATGTGGGTGAACGCACAGATGAAAGAACAATGGTGGCCTGTCCCAGGAGTTCCCTCAAAACACACACAGGCACAATCACCTGCAAGGACAGAGCCACACAGCCCCAGCAGAGCTTGAGCAGACCCATGTGCCCTCAAGGCTTGGCAGAGCTTGCACGAGGCTCACAGCAGACAACAGGGTCTTGCCTCTCCCCCCGTTCTGGGATGTGACAGCCCACCATGCCCTGTGATGCTAGACTAGATCCTCTGGCATTCTTCAATCACCTTACTTCTCCCTAACACCACAGGCCCCAGACATGTTCCTCTCTGTTTGCTCCAGCTATGGCAGGTGCCCTTTCAACTTTGCTGGAGGGCAGCGGAAGAAGAGAGGACCCAGAGGAAATTCTGTGTGTGCTGCTCCCCTGGACGAGAGGGAGGACATGACCTGGGGCACACCATGCTGTGGATGCACTCTCCTGCTGCCCTCCATGCCACGGACAGCTGGGAAGCAGGGCTGTGCAGGAGCAGGGAGTCTGGTAGCACAACCACGAGGAGAGATGGCTCATGCTGGTCTCAGATCTCCACAGTCCCAGCTGCACCCTCAGCCCAGCCCTGTCAAACAACACTGTGAACAGCTGTTATTTGCTGTGCTGGCCATATTTCCCTTGCTTTCTGAAACCTGTGGGACCTCTCAGGTAGTTCTCCAGTATATACCAGCTTTGGCATGTATCCCAGTGGGACCAGGAATCTACTGCACCACAGAGAGAGATGGATGATACCTTGGTGTCACCAGAATCCTGCCTGCTTCTTTTGGTTGGGTCGCGGTAGATAGACCTCTTAGAAGACAGCTCAGTTTCACAGAAACCTTTTAATAAGAAAAAGTCCCCATAGTCCTGTGAAAGACTTCACTGGATGTTTGCTTCACAATTAAAAGCCTGCCTGATTTCTTCACCTGCTGTTCTCAGCTGCTCTGACTTCCCTGCTTTCATGTGACAGAGGAAGATCACAGAACCATAGAACCACAGAACCACAGAATGGTTTGGGTTGGAAGGGACCTTAAAGATCATCCAGTTTCAGCCTCTCTGCCATGGGCAGGGACACCTCCCACTACACCAGGATGCTCAGGGCCCTGTCCAGCCCTGGAGCTTCCTTCCTGACACAGGGCCACAGAAAACTGTCCTTTAAACTTCTGAACAAATACACTGATTGTGCTTTATTGGCTTCCCATGATGAGGCAGGTTTGCTAACCCTGTTAATAGTCCTGTAGTCCTCTTTCAAAGCTCTTTCAATGTAATTTTTGGCATGTGCATTAAGACCTGGATGGACCATCTGATAAAGGCTTCACAACCAAGTCTTACCATCTGAGCACTCTAAAATTAATAGACCTCCAATAAATTAATAGGAGTCCCATTATGATTTATATTTCTGGAAAGAATCTGTCTTTAAGATCATTCTGTTTTCTAGTCTCTAAACCTGCAGCACATACTTAGGTTCCAGTACCACCCATACTTCAAACTCAGAGAAAGTAACAGTGCCACCAGAAGAAGTGGTCACAGTCTCTGTGTGTCTTCTGTTGTGTGACCAAATGGTGAAGCAGAGTGATGAAATGAACCAGATGAAAACCAGAGTGGTGAACCAGAGCAGTTTGTGTCGTGCTGGATCAGCATTTCCAGCCACTTTATCAAAGAGCTGCTGCAGGGTAAATGTGGTGGAACTGTGCAATGAAGCAGCTGGAACTTGGAGGGTTGTTACTTTTGATGGGAACATCATCTCAGTCCATCAGAGCACAGCCTGAGTTCCCTCTGAGCTCCCAATGCTGCTCTGCAAAGATGAGGGCATGTTTTCAGACTAAGCTGTGCTGCTTACCTGACCAGGGTGAACCACATCCATGAAAAACACTTTGAGCTAGGTGAAATAAATTCTCAGTGTTGGCAACACTGAGACTGTTGTATGAAGAGGTAATTCCTGTCTTTCTACACATTTTCAGGTGGGCAAGGAGTACCCTTTTCTCCCAGCCACCCTGTCACAGCTCTCCTTTCCAGGACTCCTGTAGATATGAGCAGCTTCAGGATTCCTTGAACTCGATGGCCATCATTGTGACTGTTTGCATTCATGTTCAAATGAATCAAGGTTATTACTGTTCAGATTCCTGTCAAGCTTTGTTGTCTGCAAACAGTAAATATTTGCAGGTAGTTGCAACTGCAGGCATGGGTGTACAGAGCAGCTGTATTTTTGTTCTGCCTCATGCAAAGCCTCTTTTAGGCATGACAGTGGTATGAAGCACAAAGTATTTGGGTCTGGAGTGTTTTCTCCTGTGAGGTGTGGGGAAAATTTTGTCTGCTTCATGATCTCATCAAGATCAGATAGGTATCAGTCCTCCTTTCACTTTAAAGCCTTCCTAATTAGTCTGGGGGCTAAACAGTTTTGATTTAGTTCTAGCTGAGTGCTAAGCTTCTGCTCAGATAATATTACTTGAAGACCACATCCCTTGCTTTTACGTTCACATTGTTTATCCTCAATGTGTGGCAGAGGTGAGCAGCAAGGAAACGACATAAACCCCACCTCTGCCACTCAACCCACTGTCCCCTCAGATAGAAATGCACATGGCCATGGCACGCCAGCAAACCTCTTGTTGCAAAGCAGCAGGTTTTGGGTATACTACAGGATAATAATTTCCCACCCTGCTGTGTACGGGAACTTTAAAACACAGTGCCAAAATTCACAAACACCAAGACTGTGACAATAAAACAGAAGGAATTCAGGTGCAAGGGGCACCCAGGCTAAAGGCATCCAGTGACTATTCACATCTTCACGATGGAGCTGTTTGGTGGGCTACAGGTCTGTGGCACCCTGTGGCATCCCAGCTTGCTGGGGGATGCAGTGTCCACAGATCACAGCTTGGTATTTGTGACAGAAGTGGCTGCAGTGTGCTCCCTTCTACATTAATTAGAAAGAGTTCTTGATTTCCCAGGAAGCTGCCAACACATCCCTACTTCCACCTAAGTACCCAGCACACAGACATCTGCTGAAACAGCAGCAACGTCTGAGCAGCAATGCTAGACAGCCTCCTCTGTGGGACACACTGGAGCAGGTAGGAGCATCCAGCAAGACATCCTTGTCTCCTAATTCCCACCTGTAGAGGCATCTCTGGAAAGGAGAGAAGAGCCCTCTCCTCCTTACCCCTTCTCTTAGCATACAAGGATGCATCCACCCCTCTTGACTAAGCAATCCCTTGCTGACACAGGTGGTGGGAGGTGAGCCAGCACTCAGGGAGATGGTGGCGACCAAGGCTGGTGTTTTCCCAGCAAGGAGAAAGGAAGGAGCTGCCTGAAGCACAGGAGCCTTCCTCTTCAGCAGGCTTTGCTCTTGTCACCTGTGCTCTCTTCCCACAGCTGGAGGCAGTGCTGAGGAGCGGTATTGCTAACAGAGAGGGGATCCCTGGGGCGGGGCAGGCACTGGCAGGCTGCCGGGTCACGGTTCGGGGCTGTGCGTTAGCAAGCGTGGGCTGCGGGTCTCCCTTGAAAAGGCTCCATGCTCAGAGGCTGCCAGGCCCGAGGGAGCTGATTGCGGTGTGGGGTGAGAGTGAGTGAAGCATTCAAGTACAGCTACTGCTATACACTCGTGGGTCCAGCATGGAAGGCTGTGCTGCAGCATCTCAAGTGTATACTATATGCAGAAGTTACCCAGTCTGCTGGGCTTGCAGAAAAAGATCATTATCTGGCAGCTGCCTTACTTTCAAGGGACACCTGCTTTCCTTTGGTTGCTGGACTGTGAGTCTGGGTTTTTCCTCTTTGTTGTTTTTTGGCCATGCCAGGAGATGGCAGGGAATCTCCTGTAGGCCCTGGGGCCTGAGCTGAGGGCTGAGGTCGGGGGGAAGGAGGAACTCGCTGAGGAGCAGTCCCTGGTTTATGCTGTCGGCAGGGAGAAGGACTTTCTCTCCGAGGCAGCAGCTGGTTTCTGGGGGAGGTACTGGGGTTCCTGGAAGGAAGGACAGGGCTCCGAGGGGATGCACCACTGGACCTCTGCGAGCTGCTCCGTGGAGGAAGAGAAGTGGAACTCGGCGACGAAGGAAGCCGACATTGTACCTGTGCTGTTCGGCCCTCAGAGGGGACACTTCCAGCTGGTCTCTGTGTCTGAAGCCTGCAGAGGAAGAAAAGAGAGAGGATGAAGAGGAATTGTGCAAGAGACTCGTGGGCTCCTGGCAGGATTGGCACGAATGTTGCCAGGCAATTACAAGGAGTCTCCAGCACCAGGATGGCAGAACCTACACTGTGAACCAGGTGGGGCACTGGTTTGAACACCAGCCTGTACTCAATGCAGTTAACTGCTAAATGTTTGCCTTGATCCTCCAGCACTCTGTTAGCCAACACACAGGCATGGTATCTGGTACTCTTCTTAACATGCAGAATGGATGCAGCAACCTGTTCCAAGGCAGGAGATACAATTTGGGAATGTGGGCATGAGTTGGATTGCACCAGTTGGCCTCCGATAGTAACTGTGCTGGAAGATAAACCAACTGAGGCAATCCGAGCTGGAAGCCTCACTGCCCTTGCAGCTCTAATTGCAATAGTGAGGCCAGCAGGCCAGGTCTCCCTGCAGAGTCATGGCTTTGCTGCAAAACTGAGAGCTCAACACTGGGGGCATCTGCTATTATCAGACCAAGTGAAAGGGCTTGTAAAAGGAAAGACCTCAAAGCCAGGGCAAGCAAAGAGTGGCTTCAAAAAAAGAAGACAGAGAGGTGAATATTTCACACACCTGCAGGCTGAAATAACTATAGGAAACAAGAATGGACTAGCATTAAAGCTGAGTAAAGGATTAAGTCATGGGAGGTGAGCAAAGCCCTGGCCATGTCTCCTCAACAAGCCCAGCTCTTTGCATTTCTCACCATTCTGGTCTTACCTGCAGGCAGCAGCTGCATCCTGTGGGGAGCTGCACAGCCCTGCCACTGCAGGGGCCGCAGAGCTCTCCGACCTCCCCGCCTCCAGCGGGGCTTTCACTGGCACGATGGGACGAGGAATTCTGCTCCTTGTGCTCATGGCTCTCTCTTCTCTCCCCAGCAGCGCAGCCTTCTTCTCTCCCTTCCGTGGGATGGAGTCATCAGAGTCATGGGTGTCCTCCTCAGAACCTGTGGCTGACAGGGTTTCGGAGGCTCGCCGCCGCTCGTCGCTGGAGGAGGCCGAGGAGGAGGCACCTGAGGCCAGCCGGAGGAGGCGGCTCTGTCTCTTCTCCATCACCAGGCGAGCCAGGTCAGGTTGCTTTGCCCTCTTATAAAGCCTCTCTTTGGCTGAGAGTGAAGTTGAAAGGTCTGAGCCAGTGTCCTCCTCAGAGAACAGAATGGGTATCCGACTCCTGTACCTGGAGCCCAGCAGCCTCCGGGGGCCCTGCTGCGATGTCTCCAGGAGGGCCTCTGCTCTCTTCAGGTGTTCTGTCGCTGACGCCGCCTTCTCGAGGCCAGGCTCTCTTGCAGCCACCTTGTCAGGCTCCTCCAAATCCAGCGTGAGCAGCGCTTTGCCCGGGAGCTCCGGCTTGTCCTGGGGAAGCTTTGGCAGGCCGTTGGGAAGGGCCGGCTGCTCCCCCACGGTCTCTGAGGCCGTCTCCATGTGGTTGGCCGAGAGCGCGCAGCTCTCTGTCTCTGCCCCTTCCAGCCCGGAGTGAATGCTCCCGTTCTCCACCAGCCCCAGGTTGTCCTCCAGCTCCTCCTCGACGACGACCCCCTCGAACTGCCCCGGGAGACAGTACTCCTCATGCCGCAGCAGCTGCCCGCCAGAAGACATCACGTTTAGGTGGGTCTTCTCAGCAATGTGAACAAACGTGCGCTCGACTTTGGTAAATGGGGAGGAGGCTGTAGCCACTGCCACGGGAGGCTTTGGTTCGGATTTAAGGACTGAGGACAGGGTCCCTGGCTCAGACACGTCCAGCTGGCTCCCCATGGGCTGTGGCCGCTCGCTCTGAGGCGTCAGTGCAGCGAGAGTGCCCAGATCAGCTTCTGGAGGTAAGTCTGCAGCCACTGGAGACTTTTTCAGATCACCTGGTGAAAACAGCACTAATGTTTTTGAGCCTTCCTCCAGGTCCCCATCAGCAGTGGATGCTCGACCCTTGGACCCCTTCTGGTCATCGGCCAGGAGCGTGGATGGTGCGCACTCCTGGCTGCGCTCCGTGCTCTTCTGACTCAGGTCGCTGCTGGAATCACTGTGCATGTCAATCTCATTGCCCTTCTCCTCCTCCTCCCCCTCATCCTGCTCATCTTCCTCCTCCTCCTCATAGTCTTCCTCTTCTTCCTCCTCCTCCTCCTCCTCTTTTCCATTAATTTCCAGATAAGATTCCAGGGGTTTGCATGGAGCAGTCAAGACAATATTTGAGAAATCAACTTTCTTTATTCGCTGGGATAACTTAGGCTTTTCCCAGTAGTTGCACATATCTTTTCTGAAGTTTTGGTAAGGCAAACTTAAAGGGACTGCCTTGGGCAGGCCATTCATTTCAAATGACTTCAGCATGTATGCCTGCAGGAAGACAAATGTGAC
Source organism: Hylia prasina (assembly GCA_013397195.1). Taxonomy (NCBI): domain Eukaryota; kingdom Metazoa; phylum Chordata; class Aves; order Passeriformes; family Sylviidae; genus Hylia; species Hylia prasina. Next base: position 298,301 of record VYXD01006420.1, read on the forward strand.
AAAAGAAGAGGGTGAGTTAGCATTCAGACGCAGCATTGACAGAGAAGACATCAGGACCAACAGCAGCAGGAAGAATCCATGGAAAGCATCGAATCCATCATGCTTCCAAAATACATGCCTGAGCAGTCATCACTCTATCATTTGATTCATACAAACCTCAGAAAAGAGAGATTCACAGATACTTATCAATGAAGGAAAAAAAGAAGTGCCAAAGAAGTTCCTTTGTTAGCAGTCTTTAACCTGGACCTAAGAGAACCATTTTCAAGCAATTCCTCAGAATTTTTTTTTCACATTTCTCAATCTTCTCCAGCATTTACATATTTATTTTAGTACTTATATATTTACATAATCACTCCTTCCTTACTGGAACCACTTAGCAACTTCTCTTTTATGCCCAGGCCACAGTGAACTCAAGGGGCACCTCTGGGCTAGATAAGTTTCCCGATCACTTTCCATTACCATCCACCACTGTCCCTGGGGCAGTAGCACTTGTAGTGCTACTGTGTTCTTGCGGTGCACCATCCACCTCCCTTTCTGCTCCCACATCCCTGGAGCAACTCCTTGTTCTGTCTCCTACAGGCTTCTGCTTCCATTAAAATCATCAGCAAGTCATGAAAGCTGGCACATAAAGTGTCATTACCAGACCCTGTGGTGTCCAACCAGGAGAAGTGAAGGGCAGACAGGACAGTTGGTGGGGGCACTGTTTCTCCAGCAGCAGCCTGTGGTAGTAGCAGGCTGTGAAAAGACTGCAAATGATCCTACAGGAAAACAGTAGCTCACACACACATGCACACACTTGACCAAACAAGGCCAAAATAAATAGGAAATGCCTGTCAAGCATGGCCTAATTAACAATCAGTTGCAAATGAAAATCACATCACTCTGCAGAATGGATTTAAAACCAAATCATTTACAGCTCGCTTCTGTTAGGGCTTGCAAACTGTAACCTCTCCATAAAATCAACTGGTCAATAATGTTACCCTTGAAAAGTCCTAATCAGGAAGAGCAGGGCTCCAAACACCTGCGTTTTCCAGCGTCATTGGACAGTGCCAGAGGATATTTAGGCTGCACAACTAAACACGCACCCACTTAACCATGTGAGCTCCAGAGCTGTTAACAGCTACCACATTCACCTGGCCATGGGAATGGATCTTTTTGTCTTTACTGGGGAGAAAAAGCCCTCAGTGGCTTTTCCGTCCAATGGCACAATTAAAAATTGTGCTGAAAACTTGCATGTGCTGAGCCTGGAAAATGTAATACTTTTATGCTCCTGTATGACAGAGACATTTCAAATAGGTTGGTGGGCAGCATCACCAACCATCACCAAGCTTATTCTACATGGTGGTAAGCTGTTATCTCGTTAATATTTCTTTTTATGTCTTATAAATGAAAACACAGGCTGGTTTTGGCAATACCTCTGGAATCCAAAGCTGCTTCTCTTCTTTCATTAAGGCTGAAGCCTGAAAATGGCCCTATATTAGCCTGGTTTGGGCTTTCATTGACCCACTCTACCTTTTGTATCAGGATGGCAGACGTGGAACTTGGATTAGTGAGAGGCACTTACCACCCTTTGCAAAGGAAATCACCCATGTGGCTTCTTCCCTCAGGCATTTCTTGGAAATTAGTTCATTCAGTAGCCTAGGATTGGATGATGCATGTTGGCTGGGTTCGTTTTTCCCAAGAAATACATCCACAGTGCTATTCCTGGAATCCTAAACAAACAGAAGCACTTCCCCAGTGGGAATGGACCGGACCAACATCTTGCCTTCTGCTGAGCCTCCCACTGGAAAGGGTTCCACAACCCCAACAACGGTTCCTCTGCTGCTCTACCTCACACCATTTTCTAGATGCTGTGTTTGATTACGCAGATGGACAACTGCTCTTTTTCTTTGCATAGTGCAATGTGTACCTGTGTAGACGTTAAAATCTCTTCCCAGCCCTTGGCTTGTGTCATCTCTTCTGCTTTGTGGTCAAGGTGAGCTGAATCCAGCCCTGCAGAACGTATCCTACATAGGCCAGAGATATGGTTTCTGTGCCCTGCAGTCTGCCCCACCAGCAGCCCTGAGTCCAGCAAACCCTCTTTCCTCAGGAGCTTTTCCCTTGCAAGACATAGAAAGTTTTTCTGAGATGAGATGGCTGCAGAGCTTATCACAATCTTTGTTATTAGTTTTTGTTGTAATTATTACATTTTGTGGATTATTATCAATGATAACCCAGGTAATGATCTGTCAGATATGCATAAGATCTGTATGGATGGAAATGAAAGATGTGGAAGAGGAGGAAAAGGAATCACTCTAGAGAGATACCCCAAAAATCAATTATATGAAGTTAAATGAACCTTACAATGTCCTCTGTGGTCAAGAAAAAGAAATATGCAGTCCATGATGTGCCTCAGTGTGCAACAATGTTATGGCTGTTGTTTGTGTGGCTGTGGCCACGACGTGAATAATGTGATGAGCACCAAGTGTTGGTTTATGTTGGTGACAAATTGATGGTGGTAGGCCCCTCACTGACCCTGCACATGGCTTGAGCAAGGTCAAACCACTGGATGTTGTCCGGGGTGAAGTGGAGAACTCACAGCCCCATATTGTTTCAGTACCAACCATCACCCCCCACAACAAGCTGTGTTGTAACTCTGGCCCATTAAGAAGATCAGGATATGTGCAAAGACTCTCTGGAGCACCACTGAGTGCTGCCTCAGTGGGTGGAGGAGGACTAAAGTGATTATTTCACCTTTTGTATCAACCTTAAATTCTGACTGAAAGTTACCAAGACCCCCATTAAGCCTTATTTGCATAGTAACTTTCACACACCTTAGAACGCAAATGAAGAGAAAAAGGGCATGCCTGACATATATGACGACAGTAACGAAAATCCCACCTTATGAGATTGTTCCACCCCTGTGGAAAGCACCCAAAAATTATAAAGAAAAAGCACCATTCATGAATCTGAATCATGGAAGTTCTTACTTAACTTGATCTATAGTATTGATAAAATGCACTATTTATGAATCTGTGATCTGTGAATTTGTGATCAAGTCCTTACTGAACACAATCAGACCCATAGCGTCGAGACCACGTTCTCTGTGAATCTGTCCCTGTGAAAGTTCTTCTGGAAATCAGCTAGACTCAATAGCGCTGAACTGGGAATAATTAGCAATTGAGCCCAGCCACACCCAGCCCCTCTGATCTTTGGGACGTGAGGACAAGTGGGTTTATTTTCTGTCAAAATTTCTACAGCCCTAATGCAACACATGGTACAGAGCGGGCTCAGTGTCCTCCAGAAAAGCCTGCTCTCCTAAGCAGCTCTGCACTGATATGGGGAAAAAGGGAACAGTTTCCCCTATAAGCCTAATAAATTTTCCCTTTTACTTTAGAATTTGGGATTCTTTTCTTTCCCATCTCTTGTAAGCAAAAATCAACCAGGTACAGGAAAAAAACCCCTGACAGTATTTATCTCCCATAAATTGAGGAAATCATGTGCTTCTTCTATCCACTGCTCTGTTTCAGACCGTGATCTAAACCACGGCATCACTGATCCTTCTGCAGAGCCTGACAGACATACACGTCTGCCACACACCAGCAGCCTCCCAGGGGCAAACTAAAACACACTTTGAAGCATAGAGAAGATAAGCTTTGGACCTTGCTAAAGGCAGACTCAGAGGAATCCTGCCTGACACTCCATAGAATTCCCAGGAGAAAAGGGGACTCACACACTCTAGAACCCTCTGGGACCACAGCCTTATCCAGGCTCTCCCTCCCAGACCATCACCTGCCTGCACAAACTGCTCTCTGCCTTTGAGGAGCTGGAGTCTTGTGATTCTTCTGCATGAGGGAAATTTCCACCACCCTTTCCACAGGTACCAGAGCCTTCACAGCCCTTGAACTGAAATCACAGTGTGACCTTCCCAAAGTACATGAAACACGTCTCTAACAGTCACATAACTTTGTTTCTATTCCCAGATGTGTCTCGCCTGCAAGTTTTCAGTGATCACATGCATAAGCGATAACGGAACTCTCACTGTTCCACCAGATCCCCTTCAACTCCCTGTGCAGTGCTCCCCCGTACCCAAGGATGAGCAGGGGACACCTTCCCAAAGCAAAGGAAGTAGAAAAACAAAGAAAGAAAGCAAATAAAAAAACCCAGCCATCAACAAGATGCTGCCTTTGATTCTTTAATAAGGTTTTAGTAGTATACAAGCTTTTTTTTGTTTGTTCATTTTTTCTTTTCTTATTTTTTTTCCCCGATTGTCTGGATTAACATACATGGATTTAAAAAAGGCACAAAATCCATTGCACAGCTTCTGTTTCATTCGTTTTTGATGACATTGCCTGTTCATTGTGGTTTCAAGTGTAGGATTTTACAGTACTCTGCAGCATTTACAGCATGATCTACATACAGGTAATCAATGCATGCTTTTATACAGGAGACAGAATTCAAATTCTCTCTCAGTAATTCTATATACACAATAATACAGTCTTTTTCTTCTGAAAAAAAAAATGCTTTAAATTGGTCTTGCATGCTTGGTATACCAGAAGAATTAGTGCAAGCATATATTACAGTGTTATTGCAGTACAAAAAGGGGTTGACCTTAGGCTCTACAGGGATTAGATAAGGAAGAATAAAAAGACTCAAGGAAAACAAGCTTTGGATCCCTTTAGTCAACTACGTCCTTCCAAACAGATCCCTACACAGTACTGCCTTTAAAGCTACAGCAGGCTGTGTCCCCTCCATCTCCCTGCTGCCTTCCCCCTGAGACAACTTCCACAGCTTCTGCAAACCTTCTGTCCCTAGCAGTCCACAAGGACTCCTGGCAGCTTGAGGAATCCCTTCTGGTGGACCTCTTAACAATGGAGACCTGCTTGAAGGGGACTGCACTGAGATCCACTGCTTCAAGCAAACTCAAGTCCCAGCAGACGGAATTTCTCAAGCAAACCAGGAAGCACAACAGGTTCCCTACAGCTTTTGTCTCCCCTCAGTAGCAATGACCACAGAAACCCACATTCACCTCCTACTCAATTAGCAGTTGGTTAAATATGGTTTGGACAGGTCTAACAGCTGACACAAGGTAATGCAAAGGAAGGATATGCTGGTCCCTGAGATTCTTCATGGGAGCTGAAAAGTCTGAGAAGCAGAAATCAAGTTCTCAATATGACGTTAATTGTTCCACTGGGAATGGGAAGAGGCCTTAGTCCTGAGCGATGCAGATGGCACACAGACAGCAAGAGCTGTAGTCCAGTCTTCCCTGTAACAGCTTTTATTTGGATACTATCAGGACCTTAGCATATCCTGGAAGTGACATTATCCTCTGCCAACATAGACTAAGTTTGATTGGGACTGGGAGATCTGGCAGGATTGACAACAGTGTGTGGAAAAAACCTAGAATCTGAGTTTCTGAGGCAGCTCTTTCTTCAAACCAGCATCAGATGAGGTAAAAGTAACAGGGGTCTTAGAGCTGCCACGCTTACTTGCAGGATCTCTGTGTTCCAAGAATCAGCACCATAAATGTTAGAGATGTTCTGCTATCCCGCATCTTACCATCAGTGCTCCACAGCCTTTTTCTTCATTCTTTTTAACAACAAGAATAGGACAATCCAGTCCTGTGCTGGATAAGTGCTCTGCTCCTCCCTGTTTGTGCTTTCACATATTAGGTTTGTGCCAGTTTTCCTAGTGTCTTGCATGGAAGCAAAGGCTCTGTGAAGGCAGGAAGCCTGCCACTCAGATTCCCAGCTCTTTACCCACCAGAGTCTCCAGTGAGAGCCAAGGCAGAGCTCCCTGTCTGAGCAGACACAGGGAGCACTTCATTGTTATCACTCACTGCAGACTCGGGAAATAGTGAGCCAAGTGGAAGGAAATGATAATCCAAAAATTCCTCTAGTCCCTAACTGTAAAGGCAACTTAATAGCAGCAAGAAAGAAGAAGAATAATATTCTGAAAGCTAAACATCTTCCTAAGTCATAAAAATAACCAGAAGTCAGCAGTGCTGAATAAGAACCTGATCTGGTAAGGGTTTTCTAGGAAGGACCAAGCTGAGTCCCACGTGGGCAAGAGTCCCACGGAAATCCTCCTTATCTGACTTGTTCAGAGATTTGCCATTACTGTGTTTCATGTTGCCAGATGATTAATTGCACTCATAATTAAACTGAGAAACTTGTTGGAGTCGTTGGAGGACACCCTGGGGATTTTTACGAGGCAAGTGCACTAGATGAGGTAACTCATTGAACCACTTTGCATATGAAAAAATAAAACCTCCAAACATAGAGCAATTTTCTTTTTGAACACTAAAAGACATGCAAGTGAATGTAAAATGGAGATTGCTTCCAATCCCCAGGTTACATGGTTAGCAGCTTGTTCAAAATGTACATTCATCGTTACATCATTTTTTTCAATGGCAGGTGTGATATAAAGAAGTTGCAATACAGCAAATAACACTTAGAAACATTTCCCAGAAATTAATCTTTGCGCTGTCCCCTGGAACTGCCAATGCAGGTGTTATAGTGAACCAAACACAAAACACGTGGCATAAAAACGCAGCAAAAAGCAAGGTAGTGCCACAATGATCAGCCTTTATGTGTTTTATTTCATGTTTTAATACTACCCAAAATAGATGTTTGCATACTATAAATAATGTCCCAAGTGCCAGCACTGTTCTCATCACCAGAATACTCTGCCACTGGCTGACAGCAGAAGGAGAGATATGTATTTATGTCACAAAATATCGAACAAAGAGACCTGGGCTGGGCCAGGTTGCTGAAATCAGACCTGCAGCATGCAGAGGAGGCCGGGTGTACCACCTCAACCAGATGCCATAAAGATACTTTCTGTAAGTAGCTGAGATTTGTTCTTTGCAACAGCCTTTTCAGCATTTGGGGGTGTGCAAAGTGGCCCACGACCGGCACAGAAACTCTCCTGTAAGGCAGGACCCCATGTGGGTCATGCACAGACACAAACATACAGACAATCAGAAATGGAAGCTCCAGCATAAAGCATCCCAACACCATCCTGGGGACAACATTTAAATCAGGAAGCACATCTGGCTTACTTTGGTCAGCCTCTCCAGAAATTATTTGCTCTTCCAGTCGCTCTGGGGAGAGCCGGCAACTACAGGGAAGCATGTCAAGAAAAAGGTACCCCATGTTCTCCAGCTGAGAAATAACTGGGGCAATTTCTTCACAATGAACACTAACAGGATTTTAGGGGTTTGCAAATTATCCATGATTTTAAAGGCTTCAGACCTTGTCTGCTAGGAAATGCAATTTTGTTTTTTTCAGCTAGCCTCTTGCAGCCCATCTGTTACTGCCAAGCAGAGCTAGACAAATATGTGATGGTATCTCCAAATTGTTCTTTCCCGTTTTTACCAAAGGGAAACAAGAAAAGCAAAAATAAAAATATTCTCTTTTGAATAGATTGGGATAAAAGAGCCCTTTCTTATTCAATGAAAGTAGCAAAAATGGTCTCAGCTTCAGGTAAAGTTCTGAGAGTGTCATGAATAAATCTCTAATGACAACCATTAATAAAATGTGTCATTCATATAACCCAGCAGTTGAAAATATAAATAAATTCAGTCTTTGACGTGGAACTGCGTCAGTTACTATGTGGCTGTAATACAAATGTAACTGGATACCACAGAGACTCCATGTAGCCTAAGGAAGAGATGCCAGACCCACCGGACAAACATGGTTGGTGTCTGTCCCCAGTCCCCCCAGATAAGCAGTAGAAAATATTCTATTTTCAAGAATAATCTTGCGCTGCTGTCAAGCTCTTAAAGTTCCACATATACGTATCATGGAAGATGGATGGTGGTGTGAGACAGAAGGACACTAGAAAACAGGAAAAGGACTGAACACCTCTTCTCATGCTTTCTGACCTTCAGTCTCACAGTGCATCCTATTGTTGAGCTATTTTACAAGAGAGGAGTGAACAAGCAATGGTTGTATTTTCTTGCCTTAATTTATTTACAAAGGATCACAGCACCAGATTCAAATAGTGCATTTTTCCATGAGAGAGCAAGGGAAGTTCCTGGTGATTTGCAAAGAAATGCCTCAGCGATATTTGCTGTATTTGGTATATAGGTCCCATCCACTGTCCTGACAATTTACAGATTACGAAAAAACATTCAGCCTCCTGAAATTCCCTTTGTGCAACCAAACATCTGGCTTTATCCTGTCAGGTTCTGAAAAGGCTTTTTTTGCTGCTGACTCCCCCATGTCAAACAGCAGGGAAGTGACTCATGGGAAATATAAAGCATTTGGGGATCTTTAGAGTTTAAGAGCCCACAGGAAGGTATGAATACCACAAGTGTTTCTGAATAAACTCTGGAAAGGCTAAACTGAAGTGTTTGCTCTGGTTTCCTAGACTGCAGAAGACTTCTACTACAAAACAAATCACCAAGACTCTCAAAAGAGGCTGCACGAGTTTGGGCAAAGTAGTCAGAGGCAAAGATGGTATCAAAGCCTGGAAATGCTACTGAAACAAAAGACAAGTGAGGTAGATAAACACTCCAAAGTGAAATCTTTGGAAGAAATGTTTGAAGCACAGAGCAGTGTCCCAAATGACACTTGTTTTGTTTCTCATCTCAAGTGCTCACAGCCTAGGTGAGTTAGAAGAGGTGTGTGTTCACTGGCTTTAGAGCCACTTTTGGAAAAGAAACAGCCCAGCTACTGCAAAGCCACTCGACCTCTGTGCCCTTGAATGGGATGGGGAAGGTGCTGAAAAAACCTTTGTTTTATTATGGCAGATCAGTTCAAGCAACAGGCCTCTTTCCAGAGGTCCTGTATCTAAAAAGATAGCAAAAAGGAAAAAGGATTGTTGACTGGTTCTCAAAGGCATGCTGCCTTCTCATGTAACACCTAGGTCTGCCTGCTCCAGAAGCAGCTGGGAAGAGCTGGGTGTCAAATGGAATCGCAGAAGAAACTAAGAGCTTGTTTAAAACAACAAGACGCTTTGGTGGCCTAATGGCAGTGGCACAGGCTTGATAAGGGAAGAACAGTCATTATATGTGGCAAAGTAAAGAACACCAGTCCTCAAGAAAGAATCCACCAGTCTGTGATACCTCCAGTTTAAGTCAGGCAACAAGAGGAAACGCTGGTGTGTTAAAGTTTACAGTTAATGAAGAGTGTCAGCTCTGTTGCACTTATAATTGCCTTCTAGCTACTTGAAATACCCTATTTCATTTGAAACCTCCCCAGTCTCCCAGCTCCTACGTTGGAGAATGGGGACAGTCAATTTGCAAGCCCAGAAAACATCCATTTAGAAGAACTTGAAGAGTTTGCAGCTGGAGTTGGGACATAGTCTCACTCACAGAGACCAGGCATAATTTAAGCGGAACTTAAGAGATATGCTCACAACAACAGAAGTGGTGTTCAGCCAGTTATTTACATGGTTTGCAAACACAGATGGTATCTGTGTCTTATGGGAAAGAGCATTGCCAGCTGTCTAAATTTAGCTGCTGAGGCAGACAGTAACTGGGGGAGCTTGCTAAGTCCTAAGGATTCCAGGACTCGAAACTCACGCAGCTGCCCTGAAAATGGAAGGCATATTCCATTCTCATTTTCGAAATCAAGCTGCCTTTAAACAGTGTGATCCTCACACAGATTCCATGTAGAGCTGAGGCTGCTCCAGTTGCCAAAATGTGCCATTTTTTACCCATTTCCTCCAAGGAAGACAGAGGGAGGGAAGGCCCCTTGGCTGCTCAAAGTGCTATAGGGATTGCATGGGGCACCATGAGCTATGCAATGCATAAGAAACTGGTGCAGGAGACATGCTCTGCAAGTTCTTGGGAATGGCAAAGGCAGAAGGTAGTGCAGGTATCCAGGGATGCAATAAGGATGTGAGGGATGAGATTCCATGAATGGCAAGGGAGGCAAACCACAGCATTTACCAACGTGTGGAGTGGGACACACACAGGCAACCACGGTGGGGCAAAAAAGGTTTTGTCATATGGGGAAGAGATGGGAGAGGCAAACGAGCAAAGAGGCAACCAGATGTAAGAGAACTTCTCAGTGAGGTGAAGGTGAGGGGGTTCTGCATGTGAGGTCTACCAGCAGCTTGGGGCTGTAGTGAATTGCTGCTGTTCTTGCATTCAGATTCAGATTTCAACAGAAGCTGGGTGGCAGCTGCTGAGCAATGTCTCTGCTTACAGAGCAATATGAGATCCCAGAGGAGAACATCAGCTGCCTTATCTCAATCCAACCTGGAGGCCACTGCCCAAGTACAGCTTCTCTTTTCTGGGCATGGGGAGAGTCAGCTGCCACTCAGCCCAACAAACACAAGCTCTGAACAAGCTTGACCCTTTCAGAACAACAGTCCTGCAGCAGCCCTGACCACCACAATGCCCAGGTTCAGACACACAACAAAGAGAAGGAGTGGTAGGACAGGAGCAACTTCATCACGAAGAGGTAGCGTAAGGATGGGGTTGTATCACCCATATGGCTGTTTTACAGGGCATTTCTATCTTACTTTCTGTCATCACTGCAACGAAAGACTTTAAATAGTGAAAGAGGTGATGCACCATAACTCTTTCACGTGCCTGCCCCCCCAGCACTAAAAAAGAATGGGAATGATAGACAAGGTCTGGCTCACACCAGGGACTTTGTCATCATGGGGGTATCAAGAGGATACTCCTAATGAAAAGTGGCATCTGCAGAACTGCACCTGTGTCAGTGCAACCTATTTTCAGTCAACCCCCTCCCACCAGAACTGTCTCCCCTGAAAGTGAATGTGTGCTGGCATAACCACATTTACCCAATGCTAGCTTAACCCAAGCATTTACAGTAACATTTTCACAGAAATCATCTCATTAGCTCCTTCCTGAGAGAAGGAGGCTGAAGAGAGAGCAATAAATTGGAAACATCTCCTGTTCTGCATAGAAAGAAAGTGAAAGGAGCCAAGAGGCCAAGATATAAAAAGATGGCTTTTATATGTATATACAAGTGATGAACATTTGCTCACTGAAGTAGATCATGAGATCCCAGCAACAGCTTCCTGTCCTGATGGCAATGATCTCTGTGAGGGAGCGGCAAATGCTCATTTCCAATTTGGATTCTGAGGAGAACAAGTGCTATGCACAATGAGAAGTAAAAGAAGAGTATCTCCCTAAGGATGCAAATCCCATTCTTGGACCCTTCTGATGAACACAGTTTGCCCAAGAATCTGATGCTGAAAGGGAATTTCATTTCACTAGTGTTGATTCCCACTGGCATATTCCATCTGAAGAACTAAAAAAACCCCTACCAAACATAAAAGGACAAATAACTAGGGCAACTAACTTTTCAGCCCACAGCCCCATGATCAATTTTCATGTCAACAGCCTTCCATCAGTTGGGTTTTTTGCCAACTAATTTTGGACATACTTACATTTATAATTGCAGTCATTATAAATCAAACACAATAAATAAATGCAATATAAATGTAATTTACATAAGGTTTTTTAGAATTGCACTGCAACTAGTATCAATATTAATTTATTACATTTCCATATATATAAAAAAGACCTCTTTTCACATTTCTTTAATTTGCCAGCTGTTTCTCAACAATATGTAGATTCCAAAGTAATTAATACAGCATTAGATGAAGATGTTAAAAAACCCCTTTAAGTTGGCTATTTTTAATACTTTTTGCATAATACTTTAACATCAGGATTCCAGCCATTAGCACCAATTAATTTGTTCAGAATTAAACTGTAAAAGCCATATTGATCATGAAATAAGATTTCCCATAAAATCCAGGTGACAGCAACATGTCCAGTTATTCTGGTATAGAGCCCAAATTTGACGGTTTAACAGGACTGGTTTAGAAACTAATATTCCACCTTACAGAGACTGAACAGCAAAGAATTCAGTGTCTTTTAATAATGTATTTCAGTGTTTACCACACACTTATGTATTTAAAATGAGCATCTTGCTTATAGGTTTACCTTTGCTATTTCATCTTCCAGCACTTAGACTCTCATCTTTGCCTGGCCGGTTAAAACCCCCTCTTGCTCTATTCAGGTAGAGACACCTAACAGCAATCATGTCACTTTTTAGTTTTGTATTTAATGACAGACTGCATTTCTTCCAGCTTATTCTACAAGGCAGGTTTTACAGAAGCATTCTTGTATCACTTCTCTTTTAGGTTTTGAAAAACTTTTACAAAAATGTCCATACAAGACTTGGGATATGTCTGGTAGTGATCTCCCCTTGCTCATATCTTCCATTTTCCTGCCGATACACAGAAGAAGAATGTATTTATTTTTCTTTTTTTTTTTTTTTTGCTGCAGCAGCATAGTGAGAACTTCGATGCAGCTAATTACTTCACCTAACTGCCACCTCATTTTGGGAGACAGCACCTCCCAGGGCACAGTTTCTCTCATGCTGCACATGTGACTTACATCTTTCATACTCCAAACATGACCTTGTCCCTGCGTGGATGCAATCATTACTTTGAACGCAAGCACAATTTATCAAGCAATTCAGATCCTTCTGCAGAGCTGCTCTATCAGCAGTGTTTTATCAAACCACCCACCTTCTGTCACTGCAAACCTTCTCCTCTCAGTGATTTCTTTGTTCTTCTTGACAGCCACTAAAGGCATGGAATAGTGCTGAGTTCAGGGCAGGAAGTCAGGAGTCCTAATGAGAGACAGCCCCTCTTGTAAGAGATAGCAACATATAAACATATTTTCTTTGTCTAGTTGGCTTTCAATTTATTTATCATTTTAACTGGAAGAAAGTCTTACTGAAGTCTATATAAATCAACCATCTTTATAAATCAGATTTTTGAACTTAGAAGAGCAGTATGATGTTTATGTGAGTAGCATTATGATGAGTAGCATTAGATAGATTACTGACCATTGAAATTTATGTGTGGAGCTACTTATTGGCTAGCCATTGTTTTTGTCTGAACAAAAGGCTTAGAGTTTATAAATACCTAGTTATCTAATTTGTTCCCTTTTCTGACTGGCAAAACTAAAAACTGATTGATTTTTCTTTAAAAATAGAACAAGAGTAATTTTAATTCCTAAAACTGACCTTGAAAAGTGAACATCAGTGTTTTGGATGCTACAAACATGAATTATTAAGAGTTACTGATTTAAGTCTAGTGCTTTCACAAATTCCATTTTTTCCGGAATCTGTTCTTCCATTAAAGTCTCTACTGAAGATGGAAAAAAATAACATCAGAGCAGAGTCTACTTAAGGAAATCATACCTTCTCATGTCACTTTGAGAAGAGCAAAGCCTTGCTCTTTCTGGTGTCTGTGCTTGACAAGGGAACTGCCAAATAGGATTAGGCTAGTGGTTAATTCAACCCAAGTATTTTTGGCAAAGCCCAGTACCATTTTAAAAAATAAAACTCATGAAAAGAATGCAGGTAAAAAAACTTGTCTGAACAGTAAACTGTCCTGTTCACACATGTTCTTGGGGCAAATCAAAAGAAATTGATGTCACTGATTCAGGAATGACTGTGGGAAGAGTCTGGTAATACCTGTTAGTGAATCTTCTCAAGGAGAGTGTGTTGCCCCCTGATCACCATCCCTGCATCCCTCAGGATGCTCTGTCAGCATGTCAGCCTGTCAGACCATGTCCTGCAGCATGCAGACACACTGGGCCAGGTCCTAGAAACTTCAGAAAGCATCACCCACCCTGTCTGGGGCTGCACTACCTGGTCTTGCTCATGGAAGGGTGAATCTAATATTAAGGGAGCCTCAGGTAGGGCAGATGTACCTGCAGAAAGCACTGCTTGGGAGGAATTCTTCCTTGTAAGCCCACTGGAAACACCCTACCTATGCAGTGATACCTCCACGTCACAACTTCCTTCCAACACCCACACTTACTCCAACCCATTTTCATATCTGTCTGAGCTTTCTGCATGTTTTCTTGCCTGTGTCCCATGCTTGTGTATTTTCAGCACAGTATTTTACTTTGGACTTGCACTTCCCTAGAGCCCTGAGCAGCAGCAATGACCCTTCTTCCTTCACCTTAACATCTATACTGCCTGCTCTCCCAGAAGATGAGACCAAAGGCTCATGGCAATAGAAGACAGTTACTACATTCACTTAACCACAGAAAGTCTTCATACAGTCTGGTGTTTTACACTGCAGCTCTACTGAGAAGAGCAATATATTTCTGCAAAAACAGGAAATAAGGATACTTCTGACAATTTAAATTAACTTTCATCTCCCTTTTCTTTTGAGATTCACAGTTTTAGTGAAGGGCTTCATGGGCTCTGTATACCAGGAGCTGAGGCCACTTTATTTCTCAAATGAGATTTGTTATCACAGGCATTTCCAAGCAAGGCCAAGAAGCAGGACTGCTCTGCCATTGAAAAGCTGCAGTTGCCTAAAATTACTGGAATTTAAAAACAGCATAATATACAGCTGCATCAGTAAGAAAATCTTTGCTATCCAACTCGACAGTCAGTGCCTCTGAAGGCAGGTAGGAAAATTCGGAGCAGCTTAGGAGTGGAGAGCAGACAAACAGTCCCACTGTCATGTAACAGAGGCACACCCAGAGAGACAGAAATGTGTAGTCACTGTATGGAAACCAAACTGCAACAAAAGCAAGGGGATTTCCAAAGCCAAAGCAACAAAGAGATACATGATTGTAACTCCACAAGAGGGACAAACCTGAGGTCCTGCCTCAGGCGAGCTTTAAGTGGACGTCTGCCTATATCTAGATGGAATAAAACTGCCTACAGATTCGGCCCAGTGTAAGACACCAACAGAGATGCTTGAATCGGTTTGCTGAGGAAGGTGACGCTTGCTGATACCTCCACAGTCTCTCCATTCCAGTCATAACTTGACGATATTTGTCGCTCAACTGCACGTGTTCGGTGAGGCAGCCCCGTGCCGCAGGGTGCGAGCGGGTTTTCAGATGAGCCCTGGCATCCACCTCTTTCACACATCACACCTTCACCATCCGCGTTCTCATCTTCAGCCTCGCTGCCGCCCCTCGCTCAGGCTGCCGGGAGGTTTAGAAAGGCAGATGTTTTCAGTCTCCGTGGGGTCTGGTTGCAGGGGCTTTGGAAGTTACAGTACCTTAGGCCAGTGTTGTCTGGGATTCAATATTGCATTAAGTGGTGACACATTGTGGGTGGGTGGGATCTATTATTGCATTATGGAGGCTGCTGCTTCCCTGAACAGGCTATGTTTTGTGTGTGAAGCGGGCCCACACCTGCTGGAGCTGGGACCGGGAAATGCGGAGGACGGAAGGCATGAGTCTGTGGTTTCCTGCCGTGAGGGGCATGTGCCTGCGGTGGGGCATGCGCACGGGGCTGCTCTCCGCCGAACGGCTGCGCTGTATGAAAGTGCCACCAACGTGAGGGTAGTGTTCTGTCTCCAGGGTTGAGGAGGAGAAAACGGAGGATGCCAGTCTTCTCAGGGGGCTGTACCTCGGGAGGGAGTGCTGAGAAGGCCTGTCCTCCTCCAACTGAAAAAGACCAAGAAGAGTGGAGGAAAAGGTGTCAGGCAAAGACTTGACTCGCCCCTGGTTTGTGATGCGCATGCTGCGGACATCTTCGCTGGCGGATGAAAAATGCTTTTGCTCTACACAGGGCCTTACTTACTGCTCTCTATGGCTATCAGTTCCCAGGGATGCTATGGGCACCACGGGAGCTTGTCATTACAGGGGGCCTGCCGTGCTCTCCCCAGCCACGGGTGGACCACAGTGACACCAGCAGTGCCAGGCTCTGCTACTCTGTCCCCTCCTCTGGCTCTTGAGGCCACACGCCTCACCTCTCTGTTCCACTGGCAGTGCTGATCTTGGCATGTCACTAGGCTACTCATACATCTTGCACATAGGCAAGAGTCAAACTCAGAACACATTTGGAAACCACATGAATGATAAAAGGTGAAACAGTGCTAAAATGATTATGTATATTTGAAAGTGAGAGATTCTCAGGGGCTCTTTCAATGACTCTTACTAAAACTCACTCCAGGGATCTGAAAAAGCAAGTCTGGGGGCTGTTAGTAGACTTTGCTTTTCTCACACTTACACTGCTGGCCTCCTGACACATTTTTCTATTGAGTACCTACAGAGGGAGTGTTAACGCTTCCAGTTTTGGTAAGCAGTGGATAGACAGCAGCTGGACAGGCAGGCAGAGCATAATTCTCCTTTCAGTGAGAAATTCAAAACACAGGACCACAGGAGAACATGAGGAGAAGATGCACTCTTAAGTTTCTTTTCTGCTTCTGTGATCCTGGGATAGCCAGGAGAGGGAGGAAGTACACCCACTGAGGACAGTTTTTGCCAGGATGAGATTGCAGTCCCTACCTTCCCTTTACGCTCTGAATGGAAAAGAGAGGCATTAGGGGAATGACTTCAGATCCTTCACCCTGAAAGTGCTAAGGCCTTTCTTCTCTTTCTACCTCTTTTATGAAACTAGCACTTTCACAAGGGTCAGTAGTCTCAATCTCCAGAACCAGACTTCTTTTCCTGGAATCACTTTTTCCCTTTCAAGGGAAGGTAGGGAAAATGGCAAATGCATTCCTTTCCTTGTGCTGCATTTCTTTTCAGGAAGTCTCTGCAGGTGAAATGTGGAAAGGTGATATTGGATTTTCTTTAAGCCAAAACTGCTCTCCTTACCTTACTGGAGATGTTGCCCTTGCACTAGAAAAAGAGCTGAATGTCATCCAGTGTCACTTCTTTCCTGTCACCTTCAATATCTTTGCAGTGCTTTGAGGCAGATATCTTATCTTCAGAAGCCCTGAGAGCTACTCGGTTCGTGGTTGGCATTAAATGTGAAAAGCAACTATTCACAGTCCTAGATGTACTGCATGTCACTGCAAAGATCAGAGTCTCAGATAATAATAATGTAATGCTGTCATACAGAGTATTTGAGAGAGACAAATAAAATCTAGACAGCGGCTCTAATTTCTCATAAAGACGACCATCTCCTCTTTGCATAGATAGCGTAGAAATTCAGCCCTGGGTGTGCTTTTTGCAAGCTGCACAACTAAAGAGTTACTGGAATTTTCATTCCTAATTTTTGTTCCATGTTCAGGTTCAGCATATTGTATGATTTCCAAGGTATATATCATCCCAATACAGTAAAGACTTCTCAGATCTCAAAGGATCACTTCAGCTGCCCAGAGAGACCTCCTCTACAGCACAGGACCAAGGAATTGCCCATGCCATGAAGAAGCAATCACAACACCCCATCTGTAAGTGCACTTTGGTATTGCTGCCTCCAGGATGAAGCTGAGCTTACAGACATGCCACCTTTTTTCACTGATGCTCTAATGCTTATATTACTCAATCAATGCTGAAGGTGCAGCCCCCCTTTATCCCTCTGCAGCTGGACCACCTTCCACCAGGTCCATTCTGCTCTGTTAGGGCAGGATCAGTAGGACACTTTGTATGTGAAGTCCCAGGAGAACATGATATCAATAGAACTCAATGTATTTTGCAGATATAAAACGTAATTAAAAATGTCTATGAGCTTAAGGTCCTGATTGCTATTGCCTGATATATATATATATAAAAAACCAAAAAGAACATATGTGAATATTACTTCCACTACCACCCTTTTGCTGACCCTTTATTCCTAACACATAGACGGACTGGGACCCTGAATCTAAAGAGTATAAGAGACCAACTCTATATTCATACTTCTCCATCGGCTGACAAGCTTCTCTTCTCATGTGGAGGGAAGACAGAGGAGCTGACTGTCAAAGAATCACATCATCTACAACAGGCATCAAAAGCAGACCAATGGAATTACACTGAGTGAGGAGCAGTGAGTCTTTCCCTCTGCCAGTGCCCATTTCTCACCACTGAGAAATGGTCCTCCAGGTTCCCTCAGGGCAGCCCACAGACCATGCTGTAGAAGGGAAAGGAGACCAGGACACACAGCACCTTTTCCCCTGCTGCCCTCTCAGGCTTCAGACGTGGACAATTTTAAGCAAGTCCACCTGTGGCACTCTCCTGGCTGTGTGAGAAAAGAGGTTGAAGATAGCACCAAGATGATTTTAAACAGTGATTTTAACTACACAGCTGAGTTGGTGAGGAAAAATATCCTAATGCCTCTTCACACTGGGACTTTTTCTAACAGATGAATTCTAGGACTGTAAGAATCGGCCTAAGCAAAATGAACCTCTCTGAACCTTGCAGAATATATTGAAGGATAGGTAATGCAGAGTAAATATCATCTCCCAGTTTAATTTTTTCACTTCTCTTGTGGTTTTTTACATGTGACATCATTTGGACGGGCATGTTTTAGGCAGGCAAATCCCCAAACATTCTGTACAATGCCAACTGCACTAGGAGCAGGGGAGACTGAGAGACAAGAAATACCTATGAGCACAAACCTGAGCATAGTCAGAAATAATTTCTGAAACTCATACATGTATGAACATTTACAAGTCTTTTCACTGCAGAAGGCAGCAGTAAGTTGCCATCCCTGCCAAGTTTCAGTGAATTTATTCAGCACAGTTAAGAATTTGACAGATTTTTAAATTATATTGTGAGGTATAGGTTTAAATTATTTCCAACAGTAACAGCAACCCTATGTCAGGATTAATAGGTAAACAGAAGTGCAGGTTCAATCTTTTCTTCCAGTCATTCTTTATCTATTTCTATAGCTTTATCTGCACACTAGAGCATAAAAAAAACCCTGAGTCTTATTAGGAAATCCCTGAAATGTATACATTAAAGTAAACCCTTAGAGCTCTGCTAAACAGATGGATTGAGTGGTGCACAGAGAGAAGGGCTTGAACAGGACATAGCTTCTCTTCTCCCTTTACACCAGGCCTTCCCATAAGATCTGTGCTCCACTGCAGCCATTTTCTTGTCATCTGAAACTGGGAAGTACCTAATATGTGAGAATATTTGGGTCAGAAACACCCCCAGGCTATTCAGAGCCTCCTCTGTACTTGACTTTCCTCACAGCAACATCTGATCATTCTGTGCTCCCTCTTACACCCACAGAGTTTTAACGAGGACAGCACTATCTCTCACATTTGAGCTACAATATCTGTCTTCCAAAAGACTGACGTATTTGAAGAAACATCTGAGTTCTAAATGAGGATAACTCAGGGAACTAAAGGCTGGTCAGCCTGGAAAGGACATGGAGCAAATCCTCCTGGAAGAAGGCATTTCCAAAGATATGAAGAAGGTGCAATCAACATGGATATATGAAGGGGAATTCACATCTGATGAACACAAGCTTTCTGTGCTGAGAGGACTGGGCAGGAGGTTCTTGATCTTGACTTTAGTAAGGTTTCTGACACTGTCTCCCGTAAAATCTTCACAGACAAAAGAATGAAATATGGAATGAAAGGTAAGTAGATAGTGAATTAGAAAACTGGGTGAGCTCCTGGTCATAAAATATTGTGTTTGGAGAAAACACATCCAGTCATTAATGGTGTAGTCAGGGGCTGATAATACAGCCACTGCTGTTTAACAACTTAATCAGTGACCTGGATGATGGGACAGAGTGTACCTTCTGCAGATTCACAGACAACGCGATCCTGGGAGGAGCGGCTGACACACCAGAAGGTTGTGCTCATGTTCAGAGGTGCCTGGACAGGCTGGTGAAATGGGAAAAAGGAATTTCACGAAGTTCAACAAAGGGAAGTGAGGAGGAACAGAACACACTGTGGGCCACCAGCTTTGGAGGCAGTTTGACAGAAAAGTACCTGGAGGTCCTGGTGGACTCTAAGCTGAACACAAGCCAGTAAAGTGCCTTTGTGGCAAAAAGGGCCAACAGCCCCTCAGGATGGGACAGGAGTGCAGCCAGCAGGCTGAGGGAGATAGTCCTTCCCCTCTGCTCAGCACTGGTGAGTCACACCTGGGGTACTGTGGTCCAGTTCTGAGCTGCCCAGTACAACAGACATGTGGACATCCTGGATTTAGTCCAGAGAAGGGTCACAAAAATTATGAAGGGGCTGGAAGACCTTTCATTTGAGGAGAGGCTGAGAGAGCTGGGACTGTTTAGATTGGAGAAGAAAAGGCTCAGGTGGATTCTTAACAACATTTATAAATACCTGATGGGAAGATAGATCCAGATTCTTCTTAGTGATGTCCAGTGAAAGTAAAAGAAGAAAGGAACAGAAATTGAAATACAGGAAATTCCATTTAAAAATTTAAAAAAGTTTTTTACCGTAACAGTGATTGAACACTGGAACAGGTTGCCCAGAGAGCTTGTAGAGTCTCCATCTCCAGAGATATTTTGACTGGACATTGTCCTGAGCAACCTGCTCTAGATGATCCATCTTGGAGCAGAGGGTAGAACTAGATGAACTCTAGAGGTCGCTTCCAACCTCAGGCATGCTGGGATTCTATGACAATCCAGAAGTCACTGTCTTTCTGCCAGTTACAAGGGATGGCTCACAGACTGGAGCCAGAGAATGGAGAAACAGAAGGAAGCATTAGAGCAGGGATTCCCCATTTGCTTTCAGTGAGTGCACTACTGACACCAAGGGATGATCACCAGTTTTTGGGACACCAGAATGAGGTCAAAAATGGGTACAACAAAGCCTATGACTTCAGTCATGGTAATTCAGCATTTAAGTGGTTTTTCTACCCATCTCACTGGCTCAGTTCATATTCGAAGATAAGGAAGATTTACTCACCTACACACACACACACACACAACTTAATCGCAGTTTAATCAAACCCAGAGAAGCATAAGCATGAGCTACAGGAAACATCTGCCATTGCTAATGAGGCCTTCAGTATTTTCAATAGTTAAGTCCTCGGTCAACTTCTTATTAGTGTCCCAGCCATCTGTCCCTCCATATTTGCTGCACCTAAGGAAAAGAGGTTTCTACTTTCCTTTAGTCCCTTTGAGAGTTAACAGCTGGTTTTGTGACAGCAAATGGAAAAATATGAGTATCACTACACAGCTGCAGTGGTAACTGAAGGATTCAGACATCAAAGGAAGGACTACTAAATCCCAGTCAGCTAAAGAAGTCCAGTGTTGGCCTGTGTGTACAAAGCTAGGCCACAGAGTTAATAGAGGGCATTACAGAACATAGGAACAAAAAAAATGCAGTTTGTTGGAGAACAAAGGCTGCCTAATATATTAGCAGTAATCACCCCCAATCCCATTAATTTACCTTTTTTGCCTGCTTTTTAAATATCACTGTGCAGTGATAAGAAGTCTTTGTGCTGCACCATATCCAACTTGCCCAGTCATTTCACACGGGGGTGTATGTGCTCTGGCCAAGAAGGCCTCTTCAGCCTTCTTTAGCCACATTAAATATGTCAGTAAAGTGTCCCTGCTGTTGTTTACAGCTGGCTCTTACCATGTTCATTGCATCTTGCACTGACCAACTCTCAAAGTGTACAGACCACAGGAAATTCAGAGACAGACCCTTGAACTCTGCAGTCTTGCCTTATGCAATTTCTAGACACCTGGGGCATTCAGTATATTGGCTTTCTACAGCAAGCACCTCTACCTAGGAACCTGGCAACTGGAATGCAGTCTCTATGAGAAGCATGTGCTGCTGCTTTTCCATGCTCAGCAGGACAGCCCCACTTGTGCCTGCTCTCAGCATTTCTGTCCTTCCTGTAAATGCTGTAGCCTCATACACATTAGCAAGGAACATCTTGCCAGGTGATTTGCAAAGATTTGCTCCGATTCCTTTTACATAGATTCTTGTCTCATTCATGGTTTTCTTCTTGTACCTCTTGGGGATTCAGAGAACAGAAGAACCTGGGCAAGACCTGAACAGAAGGATGTTCTTTAAACGTGCTCCAGTCCAGTGAACAATTCCTTGGAGAATAAGCCCAAGAGGGAAGCAGAAACGAAATTACCATCTTCCAGACGGAACAAGCAGACTGCACAAATGTCTGTCATAGGAGGGTATCACTGTGTACGTGACCCAAAACTTGCCTGCTCTTTGCTGTGCTTATGGATCCCATGTGCATGAGATATCTTCATCAACACATAAATACAAAAAGCTCTTAAGGGAGCAATTTGATTATCTCTTGCACTGAACACTCTGGGACAGCCTTCTTAGAAATGAAGATAAGATATGACAGGAACTCTGTGCCTAGTGTATCATATTTTTCCAGCTAATCTAATAAATCACCTCCCACTAAAAAGCGAACTGCTTTATAGTATCAGAGGGCCACAGGAAAAAAGCAAAACTGAAAGAAAAAAAGCCCTCTACAAGTATATGGAAAAAACACAATAGGTAAAGAACATTTCTGCGAGTAAAAACATGGTAACAGCAATGCCTCTCACTAAAGTAAGGTCGATGAGATATATGTGCTGGCTACCCTGAGCTTTTCATTAGGTATTTAAAAGAAAGATTAATTTCAGGGAGCTATTTTATGATTTGCATTGCTGTGGGCCTGTGTAGTGCTGATGTATGATTAGATTAGAGGGCATTCTCTTGCCATACACTCCTGTTGCTGCTGAGAAACTATGTGGAGAAGATTTGCTAGCAACACCTCCATACAACTAAGCAGTTACTGACAAAACTCTGTGGGAGAGCATAAGAGGAGTGACTAGAGATACCCAGAATCACAACTGTGCTCTCCCCTCTTGTCCCTGTTCCAAAATGGCTGAAAGATCCTCCTTAGAGTGTGTTCTTTAGGAGGACATCACTAGCTTTTGGGAGCACTTCTAAGGTGTTCACAACATTTGCCAGCACTGTCAGTCGAGTTTTACAAGAGCATCCATGCTTGGTATCAAAGACTTCTCCAGCACAGATGAGGTTTCCTAAGATGATGCTATGCTAAGCAACAAGGTACAGACCCAGGGATCTTACCTGTCTCTGAGGACCAGTAGGTTCAGATTCTCGTCTCCTTTGTCGGAGAGCTGGTGCTGAATGCAAGGGGGAGTGGGCTGGACTTCCTGTCTCCTGTTCATGTCTACCGTCAGACACAGTTTGAGAAGGTCCTTCATGTCTATGGGAACTGTCCTCCTCAGTCACAGGGAGCATACCCCGACTTCGCCCGTCGTGAGTCTTCGGCCTCACTGCAGCATCTGCCCCCAGGCGCCTTCTCTCTTCCCCATCTTCAATGGGCCTTAGTTCCTCAGGCTCCTCATCGGTGGTTCCGGAGGTGCTTGGCTCAGCACCGGGGTGGAAGTCCTTCAGCTCTGTCTCCTTATCAATGATAACCCACTCCTTGCTGTCAAAGTCTTCCTCCTCGGCAAGCGGCACGGAGCGGAAGGCGTTGCTGAGGGCCTCGTGCTCCACGGACGCGGACGCATCCATCCTGCCGCTGGCCTGCCGGTCAGCCTGGCCGGTGTCGATGGACAGCATCTGTGCTGGCTGTGAGGAGCACACGAGCCGTGAGGGAGAGCCAGGGATGTCCATTCGAGACCTAGGGACACAACACGAAGCCATTAGAAACACATCGGGCTTGTGGTTAACAACCAGGATCGTAAGAAAGCCCGTGCAGCCCTTCTCACTTGTTTCTTGGTACGCTTCAGAAAGACAGGCTAAAACAGAAATATTTCTTTAGAACCTACAACAGCATGAAAAAGTGCTTCAGTACGACAGCCAATTCAGCATCTCTTTCCCCTGTAGACAGGATGATAACCATTTTCCCCCAATAACACCTTTCCCCTCTGTTAAGTTCTACTGGCTTGTGAAAAGAAAACCCTCAAACCATCTGATCGATGTTTCTCATTTGGCCTGCACCTGCTGCTTGCTTTGCTCTTCTGCCTATCTTGGAGGCCAGCAGGTCACTGAATAAATCCAGGGCATCTACTGCCCAGATTTTAGGACAACTGCAGAGTGTTTTCAACAAGGATAATCCAGAAGCCTTGCAGACTCTTTGGGGAAAGCCTTCCATGTGTGAGACATCAAAGTTTTTGATGAAGAAAGGGGAAGTAGAGAAGGAAGTGAACCAAAAATCAACGTAGATAAAGTTGCGAGCATCAGCTGCTGATCTAATAATTAGTTTGGTGTCAAAGGTGAATGCTCAAGACTCTGCTAAAAGCAGCAGGAGGCTACAGAGGGTGAACAAACCTTCTTTCGTGTGGATCTGCTTTTCCATCAGCTGTGGAGAGCCGCTCTGACTCTGGGCTGTTGACACGGCGGTAGCGGAGGGAGCGCACTTGTGCAGTCGGGGACTCCGGAGGCACTCGGACAGGGGAACTGGGGCACAGCCCATTTCTCTGCTCCTCCTCCACCATGCACTGAGTCTGGAGGGGATAAACACAGAGAACTTCAAGGTCTGGCCAAAGACACTGATTTCCATCCTTCACTGTTCCTCTGGACTTTCCTCCCGGGACACAGTTTCAGCTGCGTTTTCACAATCTATTCAAGCAGTGACTGAAGGGAGGCAGGGGCCCTCTGCCCTGGCATCAGCTAGTATTAAAATAAGATACAGATTTAAAATCAATTCAAATATTTAAACATCTTTGAAAAGTGGCCTATGCATTTCAATTGCCCTGAGTGTTGATCCAAAGGAGTTCTCATGGGTTAACCCACCGCACAGAAACCCTAACTGCTTATCCAAGATGTCTAAGAGCCTTGTTTGTAAACAAACATTTAATCAGGGGCCATGCATTACATTGCAATGTACAAACTTTTACATCTGGGATGACTAAGGCATCTCCTAATTACCAGGCTAGTTTGGGTTTTTTGTGTTTTTGTTTATTTGAATCTTAGTCCTTTAAACAAAGTCTTCCATGACATCCACTCAACCACAACATCTGTAAGAGCTTTCCACAGGCCCAAGGTCATGCAGGGAGGTGAACATGCTCATGGACACTATCATCCCATGTTTCCTCTTTCATATTGCCTTATTCAATTTGATTTTTTTAAATTTAGCAGCAGACAAAGGAGCAAAAGTAGGAGCCCAACACAGCTGCCCTCTGCCTTCCACAGTGCTGATTTCCCTTGGAAGAGAGGGGGAAAAAGCACAGAGGCAGAACGGTCCAAGGGCTACAGCAGCAGCACAGGATTTGCATTCAACACAGCTGTGTTGCCAGCCGTGTAGCATCAGCTGCTGCACACATACTGCCTCTGTGTGGGGACGTGTATGGAGAGCTTACCCTTCCTTGCCCTACATTCCCTCGTCCTCTATTAATGCCAGAGGGTCTGAGCACGAGCAGCATCTCAGTAAAGTGCTGCTGATCCAGACAGTTGCCTTTGCGCATACAATGTGTACATGGCAAGTCAGTCAGTGCCCCTAAATTAGCAGACCTAAACCACCCAGGCTGGAGTTGGAATGCATAACTAAAGAGCCTCTGCAGCTAGGGAGAGTAGAGGAGAACCTTCAAGCATTAGAAGAAAAGCAGAACAAATGATAATGATTTTATCTGTAATCCGGTCGTGGCCAGGAGAAGGTTAGTGGCAAGCAAAGGTAAAATGTGTCTGTGAAGGGAGCAAAGTGCTGATGGAGCTGTTGGGTAGCATCAGCTTGGTAAGATTCAAGAGCAGAGAACTGGGGGATGGTATGGGAGAACGGTGACAGTAACCCCTGTCCTTAACGTGGAAATGGGAGGAGGACAGATTGAGATCTGAATTGTCTACACAGAGAAGTAAAGGATCATCTTAGACAGTTATTAGTGAGAAAAAACATGGCAAACTCCACTCATCCCCTAAATACTAAGAGCAAGACAGGGAAAGCCAGTTAATTATAGTGCCACAAGACTGGACAATGAAGGATGTGATGCTGTGAATAGCAGAAGGGTGTTTAAACCCACCAGTGCCTTTGTGGTTCTGATGCCTCAGATTACAAGCAGAGGCAAAGGTGTACCCTTAGGTATCAAATCAGAAGCATCCTTCTTTCCTCCACATGGTGACTGTTACTTAAATAAAAACCGATCCTCTCTCAGAGAACAGTCAGACTAAAGATAATAAGTCTAGCAAAGCAAAAGGACAGGCAAGAGTGAAACTAAAGATAGCAACCCTCACAGAAAGAAAGGATTTCAGCTCTGGTGAGCTTGCTGCCCTGGGCTTTGCTGCACAGACTGCTGTGTAGCTACAGAACCTGTCAGAGCTGAAGTGCTCACTGCCATGCTGAGTAACTCCCTAAGCCCCTTTGGCAGCAACCTGACAACAAACAGCACAGCGCCTGACATGAGTCACCTGGCTGTGCTGTGGAGCTTCTAGAAACCTCTGCTGCCTTTAGCTGCTGTTATGACAGGACTTGTGAATGAGGTACCTAAGACATGACACACAACTAGCACACTGAAAGGACTCCCCTGTGCAAAGTCTGACTGAAGAGCATCAAGGCACCTGGTGGTAGAAATGCAAAGAAAAACACACAGAAGTTGCCAGGACTCTCCTGTAATACTCTTTAAAAAATATATGTTGTATGAACAGAACTGTCCCTCTGTATCAGGCTTTTCTTATTCAATATACCTTCAAATGAAAACCACTGGGAATGCAGAGAGATGAAGTAGTAATTTGAACTTGGTTCAGAATTTCTCAGTGTTGGGGAATATCCCTGCTAATGTTCCATACAGATAACACACTGATCTGAATTATTTGCATTAGGGAATTTTAAGTAAATTATTTTAGCTTATTTCTTGCCCATACATAATGTTTCCTAATAAGACTAAGGATAGTGGAGATACCTATATGGCTGAAATAAGGGCTTTGTACCAGTAGAGGCTGAAGTTAATTCTAGTTGTCCCCAGGAGACTAATGGACTTAACATGCCAGTCTACAAATGTCCACTAAAGACACGTTTGTGATGTGAATCTGATATGCCCTGACAACATTTTAAGTCTGATGAATGTTTCTCTGCTAACAGATTCTGTATGTATCTGATGACCTGCCACTAATACTAACTTACTCGCAGTATGTAAATTAACCCGATTAATAAACTAACTGACAGATTCTTATACTTAGCATGTATCATGGAATCAACCTTCAGTGGGGACGCCTCCAAGCAATTAGGTAACATTTGCAAGAAAGGACTGAGAAACATCGTAGAGATGATGAGGAAAATCAACCGAAGTATACATTTTATGTAAGCTAAAAAAAGCTTAGTATGATCTTGGAATGCAGAAATATGAGAATATTATGTAATGGTTTCTCTCATTCTTCACAGGGGTGAAACCATTATTAGATGCTCCTTATAGATTTTTCTACCCTTAAGTTAAAAAAATGAAGAGAAAAATGAGTGATGATTCAAGGTACAGAAAAATACAGCTTATGAAGACATCTGAGATTACACTTATTTACCCAAGAGATTGGGACATGATACAATTTTGGTTTATAATTTCCAAGCCTGGAACATTTCTGATATTTTATCAGCTATGCAAGGACTAGAATTTCCTTGCTTAAAGTATCAAAATCCATTGTAATGATACAATGGTAAAAAAGATTCACTTTAGCATTACTGGCTCCCAAAATGTCACCTGCAGACAGATGTAAATTCATACCAATGGCTTTTGCTCTGTAAAAAAATTGTTTGTAATTTCCCCTTTCCACAGGGAAATTCTTCAATGCTTTTTGGGCTTACTACATAGGATACTACATCAGTGGATCTGAGTGGCTTCTAGCAGTCCATGAAACCACTGCCTTACATCCAACAGTCACAGGAGACAAGGAAGTGTTCTTTACTTTGCTGATGCTGATCCTGAGTTTGTTGCGATTCACATCTGTCTCTTCCCAAACTTCACCCTCATTGAAGGCCGTGTTTGGAGCCTGACCAAGACCTTCCACTGGCCGACCTGACAGGATGGGAGGGGCATTCTCTTGATCACTCAAGTGTTCACCCTGCAGGACATCCTCAGTGTTCTCACGGAGCAGGTCCCCAGGCACTGGAGTGACATTAACCACACTATAAACGGACAAAAAGAAAGGTAAAATTATCAGTATATCAAGAAGGAAGCATATCACACTGCCCCACTGGAGTTCCTCAGTAGATTTGAGGGTATTACTAAGTTGAAAAACAGGCAGTCCCTGATATGACATCCTGAATCAGAACAGGAGGATTCTGTGTAACGAAAGTTACCAAGATGGCGGGATGGATCAGTGAAAACCTCTTGGAACTCTTGATACGTACGCTGAAAACTTCTTCACAAGTGCCCATCACGCCATATTGAGCTGAGAAGAAACCTCCTCTTTTGCATGAGCAAATGGGGCGTACTAGGCCTTGTAGTTTTTATCTTCCATAACATTACTAGGGATTATTGTTATCTCCCAATGTCAGCCCCTCAAAAGCGCCAAGACAGACCAGTAAACCAGGCCATGTCAAGCCTTTTCCATTGGGACTCATCTCTACCTCTGAGCATCAGTGTCTGTGTACTTCTGCAGCAGCACATGAAACACACTGTAAACAGGCTGAGGAGCTGTGCGGGAGGTGTGAGCAGTGCATGCACTCAGCTCACTATCCACCACCACAGACATAAATCAATATAAAAAATGTCAGATCAAGTGGTGCCTGCCATGCTGCTCCAACTTCCCATAATCACAATGCTCTTGAAATATTAAAAAAAAAAAAAAGAACTGAGCTTGTTGTCCACTGCCTGACTGATACAACTACAACACTCACCCAAACATGGCTGCTGTTTGCCTGGTGTTCTGCTGTGGTGGAGTTGAGGTGCTAGTGGACAACAAGATATCTGTACCAGCCTTCTCCCAGTCAAAGGCTTCATTTTCAGTGATGCCCCTTTCTTTCATGCTGTTTTCGAAAACCGACATGATTAGCTGGAACAGATTTAGAAAAATAATTTCTGGTAAGTAGGTAAGAGTGGCTCTCACAAAAAATCTGAAGTATGTGCACAAGGACCAAGTGTATCTTATAACCTCCAGTTTGCCTACAAAATGTACTAAGAAATGAAAGCAAAACTTGTAAAATTGCAACAGTTGTTTCTCAGGTTGGTTTTGGCTTCATGTTGCCTCCAAGCTACAAAAGAAATGCATGCAACATTTTGACACTGATTCAATGAAATCTTGCAGTTGGCTTGTTACTCCAACTCTAAATCCATAATTTCAATTCAGCTTTCCT
Organism: Hylia prasina; assembly: GCA_013397195.1. Lineage (NCBI taxonomy): Eukaryota > Metazoa > Chordata > Aves > Passeriformes > Sylviidae > Hylia > Hylia prasina. The sequence continues at coordinate 327,150 of VYXD01006420.1, forward strand.
CTAGATTAGACAGTACATTATGCAGAAGAGTACATTTGATATGCAGAGCTCAAGGGCTACCAGAAAGAAGAGGAAAAGGCAGTCCTAGGATGCAGACTCCTTGCAGTGTCTGGCTCAAATATGGCTTAGCCAGAAGCCCTACGTTGTGCTTAATGTGCACAATGTGGCCTGACACACTTGGCTGCCTAAGAAAATAAAACACTAAAAAGGATGATACAATTTCCTTTATAAGATGGCAGGTATAAATGCTCATGCTGATGTGCTTTATGCTTGTTGCTTTTCTAAGAAGTGGTATCCTCTAGGAGAGAATGAAACAACTGTCAATAGCTCTCCATGCACCAATGCATTCATTAGCAGAGAAATCTGATGCTTTGCTGTCAAAAGGAAACTGGATGCTGTAGGCCAACAGAGCTGTGAGGTCCTAGATTTCTAATAAAAATACTTAGCTAAATAATGCAGAACTTGACAGGATTCAGCCTGTCTGTTCTCCTCTATAGGGAAAGGCAATGTGAAGGCAAATGCATTAGACTCATGGTATAGAATCAATACTAAGTTATGAACAAAATTTAGCACAAGCAAACATCCTACTTGCAATTACATTCCAGTTCTGTTTATCAGTATGATCAGGACAGGCAAGCCTGCTGTTTCCTACTTCTTTCCACCAAACTGCAGTAAAATGCCTATTTGCAGCTTCCAGATGAGCCATCTTTTTCCTCCTTCTGGTGACCCAGAACCCTAGAATCAGCTGCACACTGCTGTGGTAATGCTACATTTGATTAAGAGAACTTCCAGAGTTGGCTGTCGGTGAGACCAAGGCACAGGAAATTCTTAGAATTGAATTTGCTTTCTGACTGCTACTTTAGAAGTTATTACTGTCATCTTTTAGAAATTAATATCCTCTCAAACTCAAAGACACTTGCAAGAACTCCACACATTTGCAGAGAGATGCCCTTATAAAAGCCATGCTGGCTTCTGTTCATTGGATCATCCTCACCCATCTGTCCACTAACCTAGTCTTATCACAGCTTTTGACTCTTTGTGATGGACATGTCAGTATCAGGGACTGGTATCTTCTGAAGCTATTTAGAACTGGTACTGCTTCTGCCACCTTCCATTCCTTTGACACTGAAGCATTCTGAAGTAAGAAACCACATGATGAAGTTAGATGTTCAGCTGCCTTATTCTTAGCACTCCTTCAAGGACCCTCTCAGTCAAAACTTTTGTTACTTCTGCTATAACTCATTCTGTAACTCTTGCACTTGACTTTGCAGGCCATTAGGGATTTTACAGCCCGTTACTGTACTCTCTGTAGGGTCTTTTTTTCATGGCTGAAGGATACAGGTGTCCTCATCTGCCATTATTCTCAAGCTACTTAATGGACTTACTGAGTCTTCTCAGCTTCCTCTGAAACCTTTATGCTTCTGATGAAAGGTCAAAGCTTTACAAGGAGAGAAGTGGAGTGGAAAATTGCACAGAACAGTCCCAGTGGAAAATTGCACAGAACAGTCCCAGCAACAGCCACTGCTCTTGGAAAGCCATGCAAAAAGTTACTGGATCCTGTCTAGGGATCCTCTGCCCGCAGACAGAATATTAAGAACCAGAAGAGTCTCCACAGTCACTACAAGCCTCCCATGCTGAGTTTCCTTCTGTTGGGCAAGACAATGTGCAATTCCAACTCTGAGTATCAAAACCAATAAAGAGGCCCAGTATGTTTCTCTGTTAAAGATGTTACTGTCCATGAGGACATTGCACATTATATTGCAGCATGCCATGTTTTGGGCTGATGGCCCAGAGAATGAGAGAGAAGCAGCCAATAGGGCACAAATTTCCCACTAAGCTGTCACAACACATCTTGTCAAATGCCTTCTCCTGGCCAAGGCTCAGGAAAGGAATCACCATCAATTCTGAAATATCACATTTGGTAAAAGGTACCAAAACAGTTAGGGATTGTCCAGGTGCTCCAGCCTTGAATTCTTTGGGGCTTATCTAGGAAGATGGAATCTTTCAGCAGAAACTTTTGGCATAGCAAGTTGCTCTTGCTCAAGTTTCTAATCTGCACCGTAATCTACAACACAGTATTAAAGGATAAACACCAGGCACACCTCTTCAGGGGCAGGGGTCCCCTTTTGATAAGGGAATGCTCATAATTTTTAAGTCCTACAAGAATTTCTAGGGGAAAAACAGTAGGACTATGATGCAAGATATCTAGTAACTTGCTGTCCTGTTTTCAACTGAAAGAGAGTTCATTTTATTCCCAATAGCTGGTGCAGTGCTGTGTTTTGCATTTAGGATACCGTGTTCATAACAGGCTAATGTTTTGGCTGTTGCTCAGTTGTGTCTACCCTCATTCAAGGACTTTTCAGTGTGCCATGCTCTGCTGGTGGGGAGCTGCACCAGAAGCTGAGGGAGCACAGCTGGGACAGCTGGCCCAAATGGGTGAAAGGGATATTCCGTACCATAAGAGTGTCATGCCCAATATATAAACTGGGGATGTTGGCTGGAAGGGACCAATTACTGCCTGGGGACTGGCATCAGGCAATTGTATTTTCCATCATTTGCTTTTTTTAGGGTTTATTTTTATTTTTTTCCTTAATTACAATTATTATTATTATTATTATATTTGACTTAATTCAATTATTGCATGGTCCTTGTCTGAAGCTGTGTGTTTTCTTTCTTTTCTCTGATTCTCCTTCCCAACCCACTGTGCAGGAGGTGCAGTGAGTGAGCAGCTGCCCGATACACAGCTGCCAACTGGAGCTAAACCACCACACTTGGTCAGCATGAGAGAACTCAAACCAGCACTGGTTGTTCACAGGGAGTCCTTCCCAATTGCTCTGACAATATCTGATATGACTGAATCTAAAGGAATTAGATACAGGAAACTTACCTTGCCACACCTGCTCAGGATGTGTATGGGACAGCCGCTCTCTCCTACAACAGCTGATGAGATCATTTTTCCTTGAGTGAAATGCAATTCACAAGGCCCTAGCTGAGGGAATAGGATGGATTCCCAAGCAAAGGCACTTTAATTTCTATAATCTTCCAGGAGCAAAGGTCACTGTATTACTTTTCTCATACTCATTGCACAAAAAAGATCTTTGAGCATCAAGAGAAGCCAGCCACCTCCCCAACCATACCTGAAACTACTCCTCTACCAGCTGGACTGTATGCAAGTGTAGTACAAAATATTTTCTACTACATCCTATCTGCACTTTTCCAGGGAAGAGGTGTGCCTCTTGCTGTCAAGTGAGTCAGAAAACCCCACAATGCTGCTCTAACACCCACATCCTCCTGCTGTGAAAGTGCTGAAAGTTTGATCCTAACCATGAACCAACACTGACAGCAATCCATTAAAGGCACAGACCTGACATCTGAGGCCACAAGCCCAAGAAGTACAAAAACACAGGGTATAAGATCCATCATCTGACAGCTCAAGTCTATTTTATTCTACTGTCATTTTCCTCTCCTCTGCTTAGGCAAACTTGTGTCATGTATCCATCAGAGAGTAGTGATCTCTAGGCACCCTCAGGTCTCCGGTTACAGCCTGGGATGTCTCTCTTGGAGGCATCATCTCATGGGCTCAGAACTGTGATTAAATTGCCACTCAGCATGACATGAGCTTCAGAGAATCTAAAACTTCAAATTCAATGCTGATTTTTAAATAAACCATGACTTTATGTATCAGTAAACACACTTTCCCAATTTCCTTTATTTCTCTGTGGGTCTGATACTGGTGACAAATTCAAATGGCCTCTGGTGTAGCTTTTAATATTTCAGAGTAATACATCTGAAATAAGCTGATATGCCTGGAGAATTTGCTGTCTGGAATAGGTCTCCAAGTCAAGCTAGAAGAGTCAGTGTTAAGTGGCAAGCTGCAGATGCCAGACTTTTGTGGGGAGCTCCCTTTTGGAGGCTTCTTGCCCAAGCTGCACCTGCAAGAAACTGAAGGCAGAAAGGCAATTCACAGCTTCAGTTAAATGCTCTACTGTGATAGAGCTGTTTGTGATTTGTACTGCCTGAATTCTATCTGGAAACATCTCCTTCCATTTCAGTCTCAAGGATGGCTTCTTGGTACCATTAGGACACAATTATTTTAAACTGGAATAGAATATAGGAGCATGTAGGTTCAAAAGCAGCTTTGGAAGTCTCTAATCCAACCATCTGCCCAAAGCAGAGCCAATTAAAAGGCACATCATACTTGTTATCCAGCCAATCTTTGGAAATCCCCAAGGATAGAAATTCCACAGCTTTTCTAAGTACCTGTTTTGTATACAAGAACCCACACTGAAGTTTCCACTCCCCCTAGATTTAGTCACAATTTCCCTTGCTGCCTCTACTCTCCCAGCAACTCACCTTGAGGCAATGAAAGACAGCAATCAGATGCCCTCTTTGACTCCTCTACTCCAGGACAAACAAATCCAGCTCCCTCTACATCTCATCAGTCCACTTCCATCCCTCTGTAGCTCTCTTAGTAGCAAATGTTATTTTTCCACTGCACTATCCAGAAAGTATTTGCCTTTTCTTTTCCTTTTAATTTTAAAATTTGTGGTTGCTATGTTACAACATGTACATGGCTAAACCACAAAGGCACTGTTGGAGAGAGTTTGTTGGAACACCCTCCTACCACTTTCCCACTCATTTGATGCACTATCAACAGGAGCAGGCACTCAGATAAGACTGCCCTGATCTGCTTATAAAATGTTGTTTCCATCACTCTGTCTTTAATGTACATAGAAAACCACTGTGATTAAAAAAAGGCAACACAGAATCAAGTTGCTTCAGTTCTGTTGTGTTAGGTTGAGTTACTCACATATAGGCTGATAGCAAACAGTGAATGGGAGCAAAAATCCTATGTTAGATAAATATTAAAGAAAGATATAATAATGGCTAAGGCCTGTATGAGTCTGCAGGAAATCAAAGGGGTTGCTGTGCACCACTGAGCTGGCATGCTGTGCCAAAATTCTATCACATTTGGAGTACCTCAAATTTTGTGTCTTAATGAAAGCCAAAAGTACTGTGCTGTTTGGGAGGAGCTAGTTGGTGTGGAGTCTAAGATTATTTTGGACAGGGTGGTGGAAGGATACAAGGAAACTTTTTACAGTTCTTCAAAACTGTACAGTCTAGCCTCTTTCTCATGGTTCTAGGACAGGTATTCCTCAGCCAGACATAAACACATTCATGGAAATGTTAAAAAATCTAAATGCCAAACTAGACTGCCACGCATCACACTGGTAACAAAGATAGGCTCCCACCTGATAGTCTGGCTTGGTGAAGTAGTCTAGGCTTGCAATGTGATCCAGGAAAAGGTGGAACTCTGAAGGCATGTGTTTTAGCAGCATTCGGTGTTCATATTTCTCTTTTATCATGCCAACCTGCTCCTGGAAAAAAATACAAAACAAAATTTCGGAGCCAAGAATCTCTTCCATTGCTTCACATTTATAAAGACTCATCATTCCTGGAACACAGACGCTTCCTAGACCCAGCACAGTGTCTACACACTGCTCTTGTCTGCTGTCCAAGGCACAAGGAGGTTGAGCAACGCAGGCAGAGGTCAAAGGGCAATCTTGAGTCAGAAGCGTGCTGCACAGGTGACCTACTTCTTTCCAGGGATTTTATTCTTTAGCACAAAGTATTTCCAAGACAATACAAACACTTAGCTTTGTTTTGTTTAACTTTCTAATTTCAAATCCCATTTGGCCTGTTTGGCACAGCAAGGTGTTACCCTCCTGTCTTTCTAAAGGCTCCAGTCTTTCCACTTGTACTGTTCACTTTGCAAAAAAAAAGTAAAAACCCCTTGATCAAATATAATTAACAATGTGCATTAAAAAACGTCCAGTTACTCCAAATAAGAGAAGCCCACCCCATGTATCAGAACATACAAAAGCAGGTTAGCATCTTGCAGCAAGAGCTGATAAAAAGGAGACTCTGGCTTGACTCCAGGAAAAAAAGCTGCACTGAGCTGCAAGAGGAATATAGAGAGTCATAATAATTAAAATGTAGCACTCTCTTAAGCACAGACACCAGTTTTCCTACCTTATCTTTGATCTTTCTCCACGGAAGCTGACCAACAGCAAACTCCACCAACATGTAAAAGAGGGACCACAGATCATCGTGTCTACCCATCTCCTGGAGAAAACAGAGACCAAGACTGAGGAGCAAAGTTCCACACTGCTGAGGGGTCCAGGTGTACTCTCCAGATGAGCTACCTCATTTTAAAAGGCAGGAAGAAAAGTCATGCTTCCCAGCCAATGATTAAAGAAACCAAATTAAAGGCTAAAGATACATACTTACTAATGGGAAACAGAATAACCTAGATTAAGAAAAACCCCAAACTGAGTATAGTTTTTTTATAATTATTTTTAAGCCTAAATACCACATTCAAATTTGCTCAAGGGTTTTTGCAAAAGACTCACCATCATGCACCACAACAATTTACAGATTTGTAACATTTCCACATACAACTCTCCTCCCAGGTTAGTGAATGGGAAATGGAAACATGGGGATGATGCCTGAAATTGTCAAAGCACATGAATTCATTTTTGGTGCTCAACTTCCAATGTCTAGGATATGATTTCTCAAAATAGCCTGCATTATACAGCAATTTTTGTGTCTAAATATACATTCAGCTGATGCCAGCTACAGCTGGGCCTACTCAGCTCTTGCAAAAATTACACCCCAGGTTTCTCTGCATCTCTCAAGAAACAGAAAGGATTCATGACGGCATTCAGCTGCCCTCCCTACATCACACTTTCCACGTTTTCTAGACAATAACTTCCTCCTTCCCTAAAAAACTCTGACATTTCTTCATATGTCACAAGTAATCCTACAACCTCATTCCAAGTAAGGCCAGAAACCCGGAGGTAACGCAGGAGGGCTGATGGTTTCCATCTGGCAGGCACTTAGCAGCAGAAATGCAGAACTTAGAACCACAGAAGATACTGAGTTAGAAGTGACCCATCACAATCATGGAGTCCAACTCCTGGCCCTGTGCTGGACACCCCAAGAATCACACCCTGTGCCTGAGGGTATTGTCCAAACTTACTGTTTATTGTCTGCAAAGGAACACTACTGAAATAGGAGAGAGGAATGTTTTAAGCATGTTAGATGAGCCTTCTAAAAGCATTTATAACAAAACAGGCCAGACGCTAAGTAGATAATGGTTCTTTTCAGGAAAAAAACCCCTAACTTTCACCAGGTGGCTCTTCTCCTGATGGCATGATGTTAATATCAAAAATTACAGATGATGTGGGGACATGGCACTTGGCAATTCCTGGCCAAGTTCTGCTAGAAACTAGCAGCAAGCAGCCTGGCATTTAACCAGATTTCTCCTTCAGCGTGGTTTACTTTTGCCCTCAAAAAGTGTCTGGTGTCAGTAATTACTATTTTTAAGTCTGCCAACTAGAGAGGACCCAATAACTGAAGTATAATTTTGATTTTACAGTCAACAGCCTAAACTACCTAACGTAAGCCTTCTGATAGATACTAACTTCCACAGACAACAAACCAGAACTCTCACCTCTTGCTCCTGCAAACAGGTTTCTGAGGGGGAATTATCTTACTGGTAACTCCTTCTAACTCCAAGGTACTCACCCTGTTTTTGTGTGCATTCACGGAGGCATAGCGGACGGTTCCTCGGAAACCAGCAACATTGCGAGGCTGGAGGGAGACGAGAAATATCTCAGAAACAGCAGATGACTGAATCCCCTGTGCAGCCAGCTCCTGAGAGCTTCTTGTCTAAACTGCTATTCTGTATGCACCCAAGGAACACAAGGCTCTTACTGGTGCCTTGTGCTCTAGCTACACAGAGACTGCTCCTAGGAAAGCTCACTTTACAGAGAGGGCAAGGTTGTCACAGTGCTGTGTTAGAACAATAATAGTCCAGGCATAGAGATAAGAACATTAACCAGGATGAGAGTTTCCTTTTTAAACTCAGATCAAGGGAGAAGCTAGTAAAGAAGAGCAAAACTGAGTCATGAGTAACATGAGCTAAGCAAAGCCCAAAGGTGGCCTGGTCAAGGTGGAAATAGGGATCACCCACTCTGACAGATGACCATAAATGTTTACTGGTCAGCATCTTCTGGAAGACTCCACAAATTGTGAACCCCCGACTTGCAGAGTTCTTCCTTTTTTCCAGATTCTTCCCAGTATATCCTACCTTTATTTTCTCTTTCCCTGATTCTCTTTTTCATGTCCTTGGGAATTAAAGGCTTGATATAGTGGGTGTGGAAAGGCAGTTCTCCTGTGACTTATTTGTCCCATCTGGAGCCTTTCTCTGCTTTGGGGTGTGAGCAACCCTTTCAACTCTTTCTAGTGCTGCCTCCACAACAACATTAGACCATGTGAGCTCACTTAATGTAGATGTCATTCTGAAAAAACTTGCATTTAACTAATGACATCCACCAAATTCTTAGTTGAACTAGAAGCACCAGAGTTAACGAGACTTAACAGCAGTGCTTGCAAAATTCTTGTGGTAAACCAGGTTCAGGCCCAAACTTCTTCCATCATAACGCTAAGCTTGAGCAAAGAACTAAACATATTCAAAAATGAAGATCCTACTCCAGCAGAAAATCAAGCACATTAATTGAGTAACTTGTCCCATTGAGGTCAGCGGATTCAGGTTTGTTCTTTCAGCTGTGCCTGTACTTTCAGAACTAGGCCTAAAACTATGTACTTTTATTCTAGGGCACCCTTCTGTCACTTTAAATATGTACAATTCAGTTGCTTCCTTTTGGGTACAGGGAAGTTGCTCTGAACTTCAATATTTTCAGAAAGCATAAAATGGCAATTTTTTTAACAAGTTCACCAACACCATGTAACATACCCACACCTGTACGGTGTACAATGCAGCTCTTCAGTTATGATTCTAAGCAAAAAAAAGCCGCAAGTCTATCTTACAACTCTTTTATGCTAATCAAATACTCAGCAAAGAGAACCCATATGCGTACCCCATGCACTTAATCCATCATTTAATCTTGAAGTACAGCAGCTTGAGCTATAAGATACTTATTTAGCAGCAGGTAATAGTAGAGATTATATTTGTGATCATGTTTCTCATTGCCCTCAGAACTATGCAATTCAGGACTCCCACTGACAAATGACTGCAAAACATTTTTCATAATTCCAGAGAACTCATTGATGCGAGTTCCTGAAAAGCAGAACACTGGCCATTGGAATATAGCCATCACCATAAATTTGCTCTACACATTCAAAAGAAAGAGAACATTCCTCTTTGCCATTATGAATGAAAAACAGTGTGTTTAGATAATTTTCACGAGCCATAAGGGCGTATTGTGAAAATTCTAACATGGAACCTGTAATATTTTCGGAACAAAAAAATATTCAATTTTTGCAGTCCATGCAAGTACTGATCCAAGCACCACGTGTGCTGTCTTCAGTATGTCAGCAATGTCTCTAAAAATTGTTTCAGATCAATACTTACTATTTCTGGCAGACAGGCTATCTGTGCAGTCTTTAATTAGATCTGTTCTGAAAGCAATGCCAGGCAGTTTGCAAGCACTGGTTACAAACCTCTCCTCTCTCAGGAGCAAAGCAAAGCCCAGTTTTTGGTGCAGGCCTTTAACCTTGCCTCAGTCCCACAGCCAACAGGACCTGAGCAGTCCCACACCTGATCCCAGAGGGTTTTCCCTCCACTCTCTCTCACATGGGACCTCAGGAAAGGGAGAGTACTGCAACTGAGCAAGACTTTGCCATTGCTTTGACAGGATCTTGAGAGTCCTTTGAACAAAACAGGCAGATGCTCACTGTGTAACTAACAGTGTCTTTTGCTCATAAAGGCTGCACCCCTTTTAACCATATTTACCTGCCCTGCCAGTCACAAGGAACTGGTCACTGCAATCAAGTATCTCCCAGGCTGTGGAGATACCTTGTTTTCCATCCAAACAGCTCCTCCCTTAGCATTTGTTCTAGCACATGCTGCATACACAACTATTATTGACTTTTCTTCTGAATTCATAAACATTACTTTTCCAGATGATTTCTTTACACACTTCATTTCTTTCAGTTAACAGACTTCATCCCACCACTGCACTGGTCAGCAGTTGAAAAGCGCCTGGATAAAGCATTCTTGTGGTCTAGACCAGTCCACGGTTGATAAAGAACTGAAATTGCAACAGTTAGGAGCTTCAGACTATGGAGTCATATATAATCCAACTGATTTGAATCCTCAAAATTGTGAATATAAAATAAGCTAGCAAGTTGAAACAATTTTAAACCATACATGATTTTTTTACACATCAGTATTACTATAAAAAGCGTTACAAAGTTATAACATGTAACGTTATAAGTCTTCTTTCACTGATACTGTGTCTACCACCAAGCTAAAGTACCTTACTAGACAGTGCTGCATTGTGTTGGAAGCTTGGCTTAAAATGAGTTCCAGCTTGGGAGAATGTGCTAGATCACTACCACAAAGCAAAACCCATACTCTGTGCTCCTTTCACTGCATTAGCAATGTAGACCACCTCACAGACAGACACAGAACTAGGTAACAAAATCCTGTATGAAGTAGATGCATTTTGCAAACTGTGCTCTTATACACTCGTCATTCTCCAGGTCAAACACTCAGGATCATTTGCATTCCAAGTACCAACAGTGTCGCCCTCATGATTTCCATGAAGTCTGTCTTTCCTGCACACTCCTCTTTTATTTGAGGAGTGCTCATATTTCCTCATTAATGTGAATCCCTGCTCCTCACACCATGCTCATTCATAGAGATTAAAATTATTCCTTTTGCCTCACTGGCAAAAGGAAACTGGACGTCTTGAATGTCCCAGTTTCCAGCTGCCTTCCTAAAAACTTGTATTTGGATGCCAGTACTTTCCTCCTGCTGTTTCTTGTGACTGTGGTACTCTCATGACCATGACCCTTGGTTCCTCCCCAGCTTTCTGGAAGCCTGTGCAGACACCTCATGAGATGCACCACCTCTGCCCTTGGCAGGCCTGCTGTCATCTAGGATATGAACCAGTCTCCCCTGCAATCAGGAAAAGGACTTTCAGCAGTAAGAACATGAAAAAAAAGCACAGTTTGAAGAGAAGGTGGTAATGAGAGAGGAGATGCCACAGATCATGGAAAGCATTTGCACATATACTTTGGATAGAAATGATTTGTTGGAAAGGTTGTGGTAAGAAGGAAAATGTAATGAAAGCTTTAACTGAACTAAAAGGAAGTATCCTTGTGACCTCTGGGAACCTTCTGCTTCTTCAGGCAGGTTCCTGTGGGAGATGAAGGGATATGCCTCTCCCCCTCTTCTGGTGGGGACAAAATCCACACCTCTTACATGCATTTTGACTTTTTAATTTAAACAGAAGCATTTTGTAGAATCATTAATGACTGCATCACATTTTATGTCCATGGGGAGTCAGAAATGACTAGAGGAAGCTGGAGACAGAAAAGTAAGATGAGAAAACTCCCCTCCCCTTGCCTCTGAAACCAGAGAATTGACAAAAGCAGTCTGGCACCACCCAGATATCTGCCAGCCCCTCAGGCAGAATCCCAAGTGTTCTAGGCCCTTGCATCACATTTAGGTAGCTGTCACAATCCTGCTGAAAAACAAACATATCATGAGGGAAAAAAGAAAACCAGGTGTAATTTGGATTTCCATATATAACAAAAGCACAAACCAAAATAAAAACCCAGAAGCATGGTGATGGCTCACTCACAACTCATAGCAGAGATGGTTACGAGCAGCGGATGGGAAGCCAACGCATCAAACACAGCCTCAAAAGAAGAGCCCAAAAGAACTGTAAAACAGAGAGAAACCCAAAGAAAAACATGATAAAAAAAACTAACAAAATGAGAAAAAATTTAACAGAAATGAATTAAAAAACATTCAATATTGTATCCCAACAGAAATCTGTGTCTTGTTTAGCTGTTGCCATCTCCCATCACTCTTCCCAGGGCTGTTGGCCCATCCTGTGCTGAGTTTCACTTAGACACCAAAGACACGAAGCCTTGTGTGAGCCCGTGTGATTTGTGAGTGCTCTGAAAGTGGTGAGAGGGGGCCCTCTAGGGAGAACCTTCCCCTGCCTGCACATCACACCTAAAAACTGGAAAAACAAAGCTGAGAGCAGCCATGCAGACAGCCTTACCACAGGTCACTTGTACATCTCTACTGTGGTTTTCCTTCCTACAATTATCTGATGTGTACACCTGTCTTCCTCCCCTAAGCAAACTGATCTGATAGCCCACAAGGGGATTTGCTCTCTCACCTCCTGCCCTCTTCATCCAGAGCAAGTTGTAACATTAGCACATAAGTGCCTAAAAATCAACAGCAACGTGCCCTTTCCTATCTGAGTTGTTACGGGTTCTCACCCAAGATATTTGGGGTTTTTCTGCCACCACTACCTTGCTTTCTCCCAATCAATCTCCACACAAACAGTGGCTTGCCAGCTTTAGCGGTTTCACAGCTGCCAACTTCAGCCACATTCCCTTCTCCTGGTGACTGCTGCCACCTCCACTGTCCGTGGGGGATGCAGAATGGTGGGCTGGGAGAGAGCAGGATGGAACTCAGTGCTGCCTTTAGTCACATGAGCAGTCACTGCATCTGTGAATGGCACAGCAGAGAAATCTGAGGGACATCCTCATCAGCAGCAAGAATTAGCATTATAACATATTATATAGCCTTAAAACTCAATTCAGTGACCTGAGAAAGACCTTGACAGAGATACTTATTTTCCAGCAGAAATCAAGTAAAAAGCAATCCACACAATGGAGTTTCTTATTCGAGTCCCACTATTCTGCTTTCCTAAAAACATGCAAATCCTAAGAATTCCATAAATTTTGCATGAATTTTAGTTTTGAGAAAGCCATTTAAGTCTCCTGCTATTCTTTCCAAATCAAAAGACACAAAGCAGTTGAGTTAAAATGCCATCGTTGCTACTTTACTTTAGGAGAGTTCAAAACTTCCAATGAATTTAACATCATTAAACACCAAGATATTTTGTCTTTCTAAATAGCATGCAGCACATGATTCCTGCACCTGAACTTGTGCTGAAGATGAGAATGTCTTTCTCACAGTAAAAAGAAAGAAGGAGGTTTTTTTTAAGTCAAAAGCTTATTTCAGCTGTAATCCTATTATTCAGTTATCATGATTTTTAACAAGAGATCTTTGGCCTCAGCTGCACTTGTTTCTTACATGCAAGGTCCCATAAGGTAACAAGCAGCAGACGCAAAAAGAGTGCTAGGTGAGAAAGAAGCTTTTCATCTGCTGAAACAGAGCAAGGGAACTACTGAAATGGAAATGTTTTGGAGTCACCTCTCCTTTGGGATTTACAGCTCAAAATGCTTTCCTGGAACCAGATGGAGATGATGATTCTTTTCTATCAAAAGGAAGAAGACAACAGGTAGTTGTGGCAATCACTGAGATGCAGCACACTGAAGTTCAAAGCTCCCCACCCTCAGAACGGACATGAAAACCACATCTCCCTCCTTCCAGAGTACACCCATCCCTAAGCCACAGGGTGCTCTGAGATGCAAGTTTAAGAACGTACAGGTTGGAAAGGATACCTTTTGCATGGAATACGTGAATTAGTACCAAGAGGGAGGAAGTGTATGACCTGGCAGCAAATGCACTTACCTGACAGAAGGGAGATCTCAACTGCAGTCCAACATTCGAATCCAACATTCACTTGCCTAGGGAGCAAAGCCTCCGTTCCCTCATCACCAGCCACAGTAAGAGTTTTATATTTCTCCCTCCATTTCCAGTGGGAAGAGGAGTGGAAAGAATAATCAGAGCTTCAAGTGGAATAGCATCAACCAGAAGGAATGACACATTCAGATGTAATGTATACCCCCCTACAGTTTGGTAGTAAAAGCACTCAGAGATGGAAAATGGGATCTCAGTCCCCTGCAGGTATACATAAAATTTGAGCCTGAGTTGTCCTTCCTTTTCCCTCATCCCTTTAGCAGCTGCTGCGTAGAATAAAACCAACAACAACCTGATGTAGATGATCTGAGGTCACCCTCTTTGACCCTGGGTTTTTCTGTGAGGAAAGCAGAGAAACAGCCACATGTAGCAAGATACCAGATTCCCTGCCTGCTAAGAGAGTTTCAAATCATCACCTAGTCTGCTTTCCATACATTTAATTTCAACAGCATTGGATTTCTCTAACTGTGAGGTTTTAAATCAGAACATAATCTCCCTTCTCAAGTCCAGATTTGCTACTCCAACAATGAAAGTAACAATGAGAACCTTCACGTAATTTTTGTGACTATTTGTTTTATAACTAACCCGTTCCCAGGGAAACTGCATTTCTATTATACATTAAATGTGCAATGTTTTTAAGACCCAAGTCCATTCTTCTTCCTTTTCCTCATCTCTGAGCAAACGTGACTGCACTGTGTTTTCAGCCTTTCCTGTGACTACCTTTTTACAATACAAAGTTTGAGACAAAAATAATGTTCCCTCCCAAGCTAATACAGTAATACAGCTCCACAAATCTGTTAGTCTACTCCAAAATATTCATTCCTTACGTAACACTACGGATTTACATGTATTTCAAGCACCAAGCAAGTATAAAGCTACTGGGCTTCTATGTCTGAATACCTGGGGTATTAGGATGTAGAAGTTCCTGCCCTCTGTGTTATTTTATAGCTCATTTTCCAGTGGAGGAAAACTACGTAGTAGAAAAACATGCCATCCTCTCCTCTTCTAATACCTTGCTCACTGCAGCGGGGTTTATTTTTAACACTATGCACAGACATGTGGAAAATAAATACCTTTTTCTCAATTAGCTGACACATTTCTTCAGCCTTCCTCACGCTCTTCTGCACAGGCTGTGCACTGTCCTGCCTACACCGTCATCCCTGTGCCCACTGACTCCCAGAGCCGCCCTCGTGCACGTGCAGCCTCTCCAGCAAGGCACTGCAAACTACTGCAGTGCGGTCTGAGCCACAAGGAGACAGAGATCTAATCAATGGGCTTAGGCTGACTAAGCTAAAATACAATGCTTGCTAAGCAGAACAGTCCACTGTCATATCCTGCAACCGGAGAGAGGCTTCAGGAAAAAACATAGCCTTTCTTTTCAAATAAGTAATTAAGATCAAGCTGCTAAACCCTTGAATGCTTTCAATTAATATTTGTGGAGCCACAGCGAATACATTTCTGAAGTCAGGGTAGCACAGACAGGGCAAAGGCACAATGCTTTCTGTACTGCACGTGACAAAACAGGCAGAGACGAGCAGTGATCAAGGAGTTCTTGCCCAGAACCTGACCTACATTAGCACAGAAGACCTTCATGACTCAGAACACCTCCATTACATAAGCATATGTTGTTCATCGTCTGCATAGCAATGTTTATGTTCACTTCCCCATTCAAGTTCACATTTTCTTCTCAACCTTAGCTCTCCATATCAAACAGATTCTGCTAGTCCAGCTCTCTGCTATAAAAATTAATGCAAGATTAAAAACTTGATTTAGGCACATTTTAAAGAAGAGAATCCTACATATTTAAAAAAACCCAAATTTTCTCAGTTCATTCCCCAGTTGCTTATTTCTGCTGTCTTAACACTGACTACTGATACTGCTGCATGGCAAAGGTGGGTTGTACAACCAGGATGTCATGGTGAATAAAACTGCTCATGTCTCTATCTGAACCACAGCAGAAGGTTGCATCCAGGGGAAATAACAGTTAAATCCCTAAAAAAGATCACTGCATCCAGCAATGTAAAATTTGTTACAAAAGGTCTTGGGATTCTCCATAAAATGGACTTTTTGGGTGGGAGGGAATAAGGGAAGGAGAGAAAACTGGGAAGAAAAAACTGGACTTGTTTCTTAGAAGACTATCTCCTGCAACTGCAAGCACCAGTATTTTAGAGGCTTTAATAAAATTCCTTTCATTTATCTTCTTGTACATATTATAATCACAATCTTTTTCATCCCTCTTCACACAAGTTTGTCATTCCTGTCTTCTGAACACTGCTTAGAACTGCAACACCTTCTCTGAAACTGGATGGATGGCACGTTACGCACCAGCTGTTACCTCATCTAGATTTGTACAAAGGCACTAAAAAGGTGGTTTTCATCATCCTATTCCATATGGACCATAGCAATTGCATCACTGGCTCTATTCATCTCAGGTAACCTGTCTCCAGTCCTGAAGGAGATGCTTCTGGATATCCTACAGATCAGTCATGGGCAGAACCTGGCAGTCTGGCATGCGCAATACCAATTTTTAAAGGCAAAACGTTGGTTCAGGCCCCACACATCAGAATGAAAATTTGATGCTCTCCTAAAGAACAAAATCAGCAGAAACGTAGCTAGCTAGGATAGCTACCTCTCTAATTAGGAAAGGTCTACACAGCTTTTCCAAGAGAAAGTTGCACATCACCCACAGTTTTCTCTGCAGCAGCTGTGCATATGGGCAAGGGCAAGTTAGTCCATACAGTTCAGCTGAGTTTTCCAAAACATCTGCCTCTTAAAAGGTCCACACTACAAGAAATTGCACTGCAAAATACATTTCTCTCTCATTTGTGCGGTGTCGAGTATAGTTGTCCTTTAAAGAGGCAATAAACAAGGAGTTTTGAAATCAGCCAAATTCAGAACATGACTTCCACTATGCCAAAGTTTAACTGCAAGGCTGGTTCTTAATGTTTAACAAAATCTTTGGCATAAAAAGCATGAAAATTTTAATTTCCCCCCCCTTTACGGCATTTATAAGTAGCACAGTAAACTGATAACTAACAGAGCTGTAGCAGCTGAACCAGCACTTAAAGCAAGGGTGTGAGGGAGGCCAGGAACTTTGCTCAGGACAGTGTGGGCCTCACTGGGCTGACACTAATGGTGGTGATGGGCCACAGAGCCTGATTCCCCACATGAACAGGGTCAACAGAACCTTCACAGACCCTCTGGAAGGGAAAAATCAAGAACCCTGCAACGCAAGGAAAAAGGGACAGCTAGCAGTATTGCTCAAAGGACTAACAGACAGATCTTCCCAAGAGAAGGGAAAGCTGGCAGCACAAGGGAGTCCAGAAGGGACTGGAGCACCTCAGTTCTGGGGAAAGGCTGAGGGAGCTGGGCCTGTGGATCCTGGAGAAGGGACCCTGGGAGGGAACCCCCTCAGTGCCTGTCAGTGTCTGCAGGGAGGGGTCACAGGATGGAGCAGGCTCTGCTTGGCCCTGCCGGGCACTGGGACCAGAGGCAACGGGCAGGAACTGAGGCCCGGGGAGTGCCATGTGAACAGGAGGAAGAACTTCTTCCCTGGGCAGTGCCCGAGCACTGGGACTGCCCAGAGAAGGTGTGGGTTCTCCCTCACTGGGGATATTCAAGAAACCACCTGTGCCACATGCTCTGCCATGACCCTGCCTGAGCAGGAAGGCTGCATCAGATGCCCCACTGTGGTCCCTTCCAACTTGACCCATTCTGTAAATCTGTGTGTGATTCTTCTCTCCAGCATTACATCACTCACCCAAAGTTTGGAAGTCACAGGTTCAAAAGCTTCCTCTCCTGCAGGAGTTCCTGCATTCTCACTTGACAGCAGAATACCACAAACACCATGCATTTAAGCCACAGCCAGAATGGGAGCGGGCATATTGAAATCCCTCTCATTTAAGCTTTATAGCTGTGCACAAAATTAAGATATATTATCTAGAAAAGGGATGTTGGGAGACACAGAGCCCTGCAGAAGGCCCTGTTTACTGTGACTAAGTAATTTTTCCACTGCTTTTTGTCAGAAAATGTAAGCCTTGAGCACCAAATATGCTACTAAGCTTAATGAACCACAAATACTTTGCGAATTTATCGCTGACAGTACACCCTTGAGAAATGAAAAATTTCAGGTCAAACATACCTCTCTGAATACAGATGACAGATCTTAACCAGAATTTGCCATCTTTTAAACTGGAGAGAGTGTGGCTTAGAGAGGCAGGGAGGAGCAGTAAGAAATCAGCATCTCCTCTGGCAGTTTGGGCAAGCTGCCTTGCTGTTCCTTGTTCAGGAACTTGCTCTTGCAAGTGTTTGAAAATGAAACACGCTGAAAATATTAATTATTTTTTTTTGTCTACTAGCAGTCTGTCCTGTTTAGCATACTAGCCAGAGTCCCCCTTGCTAGCCAGGATGTTGGTTGTGATCCAAATGCCAGAAATGCTGCTGGTAGCCAAAGTAAGAGCCTTCATCCAGGCCCTGAGCAGCTCCCAGCACACCACAGACACGACATGGCTACATGACCAATGCCCATCTGCTCTTCCTGTCCAAAGGAGTAACAAAGCTTGACTTGTACAACCCACAGAGGAATATCAAATAATGAGACTGTTGAGAATAGCTGAGCTTCCCTGATTGCTGAGAGAGAAGAAAGGTTGCTGATGCTTCCTTATACACTGTCTGGCCCCTACCAGCTCTGTCTTTATAGAGCAATCTAAGTTCCTACAGACTGTTGCCCAGCAGACTTTGTAACGTGGCAATGGACAAGCAGTAGAGGGGTGAGACCATTCCTGTAAAAGCAAATATGTGCCACAACAGCTTTTCAATAAGGACTAGCATTTGTGCTAATATTAGCATCCCACATAAGGGAGAACAGTTTTGTTCTAGAAGCACAGGACAAATTCAGATGCAGAATAAATCTGAACTTAGTTACATCAAGTGGGCCATAACCTTACAAACGCTGAGTTATCAAGCTGAACTGTCAAGTAGCCATCCTCTTTAGAGACACAGAAATCAAATCCTTAACACCCAAAGGCTCAGGAGAGTAACAGCTTCCTATGTAAAAGCTGCTGGGATAGCCCTTGAAAGAAGGCCTGGGAAGCCAGAGTGGTAACAGCTGAGGATAGAGAAAAATAATGCCTAATGAAGATTATGCAGAGTAGAAGTGATCCCACTTCAAAGTTTTAATCTCTAGAAAGTCAGAGGCAAGTTAAAAACCAAAAACCCAACGAATCCACAGCACCCTAAAGACCTGGCTCATTATCTGTATTACTAGAAAGTCATTCAGAGTTTTTCTGGAAAGGTAATAAATAAGATTGTGGCTCTGAACTTGAGAGGAGATGAGAAGAGCTGATGCTTTTATGGTGTTATTCATAAAGTATGACAATGCTTCTGAAACTGTGGAAAACTGCAGAAAACCTATGTGAGCAGAAAACTTCCATTAAAAAACTGAATATGACTGAAAGCAAAATCCAGACATGTTTTCAATAAAAGAGAGTGAGCCCCTTCCCTCACCTATCTTGTGTATTGTACATCAGAACCAAACCACAGAAATAGTAGGCTCAGGATGATTATGTTATAAATCTGAAAAATGTGTTCTTCATGGAGAAATTAATGTAAAGAAAATGGAGAAAAAAGAATTTACCTTACTGGCTTGAAATAATCTCTTCAATGAAACAAGTGATAAAGCTCTTATTAAAAAAACCACAAAAACACCACAAAATGTCTCATTTCTCTTGCTTTCATACCACCCTTCACCTCCATCCCCTCCCTAATCCTCAGTGCATTACTTGGGCCGTAATCAGACTGTGCTTCTCCAGACAAATGCCTTGGTTGGATAAGCGGGACTCAAAGCAGGGACACAAAAGGATCGAGCAGCCCAGTGACTACTGTATAATGTTGAAAGGCACTGAAGTGAATATTTATGTGGTTTTTTTTGCTGTATCATTTCTGTCAAAAAGGCTGACCCCCTGAAGTGTGGCGTGGGAGAATAGGTACATTAGTTATATGAGACTTGACTCTGTATGATCCTCCTACATCCCAAATGAATGGAGACTTTCCACCCCTTTCAGGAAAGCACACTCCCATCCCTCTGGGGACGGCAGGTATCTTTTTAGGAAATGACCATATGTCATTCACCCTTCCGTGAGACCCATCTGTGGCAAGCAAGCAATGAATCACCAGACTGACCAGAATGAAGACGAACCTTCTCAGAGTCCTGCATTCTGACAAAGCCCCCTCACCCACACCTACCCAAGCAGGACACAGCCAAAGAATCTTTTCCCTGGAAAAGGCCAGATGTAGAGCTCTCTCTAAAAACAGGGCCTGGGAGCAAGCCAAAAGTGAAGTAATTTTAAATCACAGTGAGAAAGGAACAAAACGGAGGCTTAAAAAAGAAGAGACATTTGGAAAAATTAATTTCATTAACTGTAAAGAAAGAATAGCGTTCAAATAATGGGCCTTGAAATACAGACATAAATAAGTATTTCATTAAAAAATTTTGCAGAAAATCAAATGCCAGTTTCAATCTGTAATGGACTTGAATGCTGACTGCAGAAAGAGGAAAGGAGTGGGGCTGTATTTTGTAAAGGGCAATATGGAGAAGGGTTATCCCCAAACTAAAAAGCAAACTAAAAGTGACAAGAAAGTCCAGTAGTATGTAATTGTGGCAGCAGCCCTCTTATTAGAGGGTAGAAGTGAGCCAAGACACAGACTCCTTGTTTATCACAGCATGAAAAGGTCCCCGGTTTAGTCCCCTTTACAGCCCAACCATTGCCTGACTCCAGCTGCAGCAGCTCCTGCTGGAGGTTTCCCTTGCAGCCTCTGACTGCAGGGATCAGTTTGCAGACTCTGAATGCAGCTTTTTCCTAACTAGACTATGACTGCAGGTTCCAAGGACAGCTCTGACTGCCGACCCAGACTGACCTCAGTGAGTCTCTCTCCTCAGGATCCTTCTCCATGGATCCTCCACAATGATCCCCTTCACCAGCTAACCCATTCCCTTTTACCACACTTGTCTTTATTGGATACAGCTGTCACTCATCAGGGGTGAGGCTGAATTGGGTAATTCACACAGCTGTTACTTGTCAGATATGAGGTCACCTGTATTCCCCTCTCCTACACTTAATGTGTGTCTTCCTAAGACTAAGAGGCAGGCACAACCTTTGGAGCTGCTCCCAACTACAGGGAGAAAGAAAACTGAAAGTACTTATGAAAAAAGAAAAAAAATTCCCCAGCTCTATTCATCTACTAAAGACAAAATCTGCTCACTGGCCTTTGCTTTCTTCCTGCTCCCCAGCCGTACCCTGCACTACAGAGTCTCTGTATTTAGCTAGCACATTATCAGCGTTTTCCAGAACAACAATCACCTTGCAGGTGGAAAAGGTTTGCAGATCAAAAGCTGTAGCCTAGGATGATAAACAGATATCGTGTGAGCACTCTCTGCTTGCACCGTGCTCCGAAATAAATCTAGGAATTCTCTGACAAATCCTAGAGTATCTGAAGCTTTACACATACTTATAAGTGACCCCAGATAACACTGTGCTGGAGAAAGAGCTGAAGACAAAACCCATATTACATGGCACAAGTCATGCCCCCTGCCCTTAACTCCCCTGCAAGCAGGGGATATTTCCCCTGAAATATCCCTGCTAGGAAATTTGTATAGGGGCAATAGACATAATACCAAAGCCAAGAAGGGTGAGAACAGCATTACAGGCTGCAGCTCACCGTAAGCTCAGCCTCTAACTTCTAGCACACTTTTTCATAAAAAGCTTTAAGAATATACCCATCTGTTTCCCCAGACCACAGTGAATTGAACTACACCAGTCCCCCTGGGGCTGCAGAAGTTACATGGCCAACACTGGGCTCACCCCTCTTTGTTAGTCCATATTGTACTCAGTAAGTACTGCAAGCCTTTGGAAAACATGATTCTCCTAAAGGAAATAAAAGGGAAAAAAAAAAGAAAAAAGGCCACACATCTTTTAAGACAAAATCTATCATCCCTTCTTAGATCCCCAACTCAGCTGAAGTCACTTGCTGCTTCTCACTGCAGAAAATGCAGTGCAATATAATAACCACACACAATAACAAAACAAACAGAACCACAAAACCTTTCCATTGCTAATCAGTTGCAGAAATGGAAAAAGACTCCTTGAAATTGTACTTACTGGTCGAACTTCCCCAGTAGTGTTGGTGTACTGGCGGGCCAGACCAAAGTCTAACATGTAGCACTTCCTGTATGTTGAAGGTAAGCGGCCCATGGCAAAGTTAGACTGGACAAAGAAGGAAAGAGAAAAGTCAAATTGATGTCAGCAGCTTGGGTAAGAGTGGCCAATTGTTAGCAAAATCATGTAGCTTCACTGACTCTGGTGGAAACAAAGAGATTAATTTTAAGATGCACCTTAAACATCATGATTAGTGAACCACTGCCTTGATTAGAAGTTCACTTAGCAGATAAGAGATTGTGGAGTCTCAAAATTGCTAGAATTCACATTAGCTTAGCTAAATTTCAGCTGCTCTGAGAAAGAGGTACATTTGACACCACTAGCTCTGCAGTGATAGCTCCATGACTTGCATAACAGGCTGGAGTTCTTGTAGACAAATGCTGCTGTTCATGGTTCAGCTGCTAGCATTAATTATTCTGCCCTAACTCCCAGGATCCCCATTTACTGCATTGCATTGCCTAGATCTATCTGAACATTCAGGCATATAGAAACAACCAGGCTTGGTTCTTAGTAAATAAACCAATAACAAGCAAATGGAGCAGCTTCTTTTTTTAACCTCAATCCTAACGTTCTATTCTTTACCATATGGGTGGCAGCTAAAGGATTAGTAGCCAACCACATCAGTGACTGGTTTTCAGCTGAATCTGGTCAGCCAAAAGCAACTGATTTTAAAAGGAGCAAATGAGTTTGCTAGAAGGAAGTTGGTCTCAGGTATGGCATAGTTACAAGTTTTCAGGTCAAGCAGGGAAGGGCTGTAGGAAGAAGACTGGCATCTACAATGAGACTTGGAATTACTGTGCTTTGCCTGGGCAGATGAGCAACAACGTGACTGCATTTCTGACACTGGAAAGTGTGCTCCAATTCTTCTGGCAATCACTTATACAGGATTAAGAGCATGATTTAGCTAAGTCAAACACATGAATTAGCATTTATTCAAGTGTGTCACAGAACACATCTGAACAACTTTTACAGTGATAACTGGCTGGACTCCAAAGGACCATTCAGAACTAGACTGCTTCATCATGGGATCTTGACTGGTGCAAGTATGACTGACAGCTACCAACCCACCATGGAGCAGCCTCTGCCAAAAGCTGGTTTGCTATGCACTTAAAAGGAAGGACAATATTATATTACTATTCTGTACCTATAGAAAATAGCCAACATGTTAGACAGTGGAAGTGTGCAAGGAAGCCTAAATGTATCTGCTGAGACCTGCCCATACTCAGACTGTCTTTATTGACTCAAGCAGAACAGATAGACATAAAACCAAAAGGAAAAATTCCACAACATACAGGCTTGATGTCACGATGCAGGAATCCCACAGAGTGAATGGCTTCTATTGATTCCAGAATCTGTTTGCCCAATCTCAGCGTTGTGCTCAGTGTGAAAGTCCCTCTAGGCTGACTCCTTCTGAGATCTGCAAGATTTCGGCCCTGAAACAGTCAATAAAACACTTAAACCATGACAGGAAAGCAGCGCCTTTCACAGCTGTGAGTTCTGACGTGCAACCCCAAAAAAGCAGACACGCTACTCAGAGAGGAGTTCACCTCATGTCTGCTGCATTTCTTGTATAAGATCTTCCAGCAGTTAACTTTAACTTTTAAGTGATGCACTTGCTGATAAGAAGAGATTAGATTGTTATCTTGGGAAGTCAGCTGGTCACTATTTGTACATTAGGCACAGCACAGACAGCAGTGCCCCAGACTGTATAGACCAGCATGTCCTTTCTGTTAAGCCCAGACCATACAGAAGCTGATTTAAGAACAACCTCTAACTGTTCTCTGAGCCTTCTAAAGATTAAAGCAGTACAAATTTGATAAGCAGGTTATGGTGCTGCAGTTTCATCAGAAACTTCCTAGCACACACCTTGTCTGGTTCAAGCTCAAGCCAGCACTGTTGTGGCAACACCACAATGGGCAAAGTTATCCATCAAGAGAATCATACCCAAAATCAGGAGAGGAGGATTTTTCCACTGACTTAATATGTATCAAAACAAATTGCCAATGTACCTCCAGTTAATTAGATTTCTGACTAAAAACAAGAGGGCTATCAGCTATGCATGAGAATAAAGACAATTTAGGAAAGAAAAAGGAAAAAAAAGGACAGAAAAATCCCAGTGTTCTTTGATGTCTGTCATCTCAGTTTTGTCTATACCTCTTCAGCTTTGTAAAGAGAAGCTACTAAAACGATTGCATTCCATGGCAGAGTGCTCTTCTAGCCCACAGAACTAATGCATTTACCAACTCATTAAAAACATTAGGAACAAGAGCCTGCTGTTTCAGAGAACATTCACAAAGAATAAAAAACCATAGGGACATGCTGTTCATTACTGTGCTTTAGAATCTCTTGATTCTGCTTCTGTAAAGACATGTATAGAAGACATCTAGCATCTATGGAAGACATATGCTTATAATACAAGTCCACATGAATTCAAGCAAAATTCCCAAGAGCAAATATATAAAAGATTCCACACAGTTGAGGAGAAAACAGACTGCTTTCCAAATACCATCTCTTCATCCACTCATTTCCAGTTCTCAAGTTATTTACTGACATTAAGGTGCCAGCTGGCTCACGCAGCATATGATAAGTCTCTCAAATTGTTTTGAGCCATGTTTCACTTCAGGCTCTGGACCCTTGAAGAATCACAGCTGATACAGGCCAGCTCAGAGATACAGCCAAGCCACAGCAGTCCACCCAGGTTTGCTCTACTGAACATGAACAAAGTCAGACGAAACCACCTCTCTAATGCTTATCTTCTTGAATTTCTGTGGCACTTTACTAGAGGAAGCACAGCTTTGTCACCGCTGCTCTGAAACATCCAAGTTACTGAACTGACAGCAGATCTTGCTTTCCACTGTAAAGCTGTTCCTTGAACACCAGCTCTCCTATCCAATGCTAACATGGAAAGCAGGGCTCATTTTTTTCAGGGCTGCACACTGAAATGTGCTGTAAGTTTCCCCAGCTCCTACTGCTATCAGGAAAAGACATAAAACGAGCACTATTTTCCTAATAAACACCATCAGGCTGACGATGGAACAATGTAGATGCAATGAGTTGCAAAGCTTGAGAGTGGAAGCCTCAGTCCTGGCAAGTGAAGAGAAAGGGAGAACTGCAGTACACAGCACATGATAAACCACATCTCAGCAGGTCTTGAAGTCGAAGGAGAATTTTAGCCTGAAGAGTCACGGTGCAGAACTAGCTAATGCCTTATGCATCAACATCTTCATCTGCAAATAATGAAATTATTTTTAGCTCTGCCTACTCTATGAGCTCAGTCAAGAACAAACTCAAAAGGAAGAGAATCCATGCACAAGAACTTCTTTCCAAGATAAAGTCCCTTTCATCAAGCTTGGTAAGGACAGGATTGGGAGGGCAGAAGCCTTGTTCTCCCATGAGCTCCAGGCTAGCCCTTTTACAAATCATATTCATACTCACACTGCAGCTACAGCAGCCAGGGTTGTTTAGAGAGCAAAAGGACTTTTTCTATCCGTAACAGCAGTTGGGATGCCAATGGTACATAAGAGGCAAACCCAAGCACCTGGATTTTACTGGTTTTATACAACTGTCTTGCCAAGCAGAACTACAAAAGAATGAGAAGTTCCTTTTAACTGGGATCTGCTGGTACCTGTTTTACTTCACCTACTGGCTACCAGTGCAGTCACCATGTGGTACCTACCCAAGTATTTGCCCTTAGTGACTTGATAGCAGCAGTGTTCAAACAGGAGCAAACACTTCCACAGCAGAAGCTGAGTTCCTGCTGAGCTTGGGAGAGACAGGGGAGCCAGAGATCATGGCCTTTCACTGAGAAACTGTGCTGCTGCTGTGACACCACTGCTCTCACTCTGAGCTCTGATACAAGACATATTTTGAATGCTGCATCACAGCTCAGCAGGAGGCAATTCAAAGAGCTGCCACTGCTGCACAATGCTGTGGGTTGCTCCTGTGAGCATTCTGAATTGAGTGCTTTCCCTAGAAAACTGAGAGAAAGACACCTTAAACAGAAAAGCAGAGCTATGAAATATTTTAGCACATATTGACAACTGGAGCCATCCCAAGGGATATCAGAGCAACACCAGCCCTTTCCACTGCCTTCCATTCCACACTGTGTGCACAACCAAGTCTTTGCACCAGGGCTTGGCCTTATTCTCTCAGTGTAAATCCTTCCCAGTGATGCCATCTCTGTTGGACAGACAGGAGAGGCGAAGAACAGAACTCACCTGAAGCTGCATGACCACATAATTAAACTTTTCATTTCTTCCACAGCCAATAAATCTGCAAACATGATCCTTTCCTGAAAAGAAACAGAAATGAACAGAATAGAACACAAGATAACCCTCAGATCGTGATGTTCTGAGAAATGGCTTCTGATTCAGGGCTGATACCCATTAAAGTGATATCAGGTAAGGAGTGCCCTCCTCAAGCATGGAAATCATAGCAGAGAGCAGCAAAACATATTTTAACCCAGAAAAGAAAGAGGGGGGGGAATGTGTTTTTTTTTTTTTCCAAGGTATATTTGGTATGGAAGCCTCACAACCATTTTATTGCACTAACTGCAAGAGGACACTTAGCTCCTTTGCTAGACCGCTCTGCTCAACAATCACCCAGATATTCCAGAGGGTCACAAGTTTTACCATAGAAAATAAGCTCTGTATCTGCAGTTGTTTGTTACTAAAACAAAGCAAAGAACAGGGTAATAGATTATAAAGAGTTTTGGCCACTTAATTAACACTGGAGGAATACATCGGCCCAATGTTCATAAGCACTGACTTGAGAAAAGTTTCAGAGTTTTGTTTTGTTCACAGGCATTTAGTTAAGGCAAAATTTTAATGTTCAGCCATAGAAAAATATTTTTTCTACTGCAGTCTTTTAACTAAAATGAATATAATAATTTCCCATATGACACAGGGTAAGAAATATTTCAGTCACTGACATGGTCTTCACCATTCTTGTTCTGAAGAAACTTAAAAATTACAGTCAATAATTACATTCTCATGTATAAGAACTCCTTCAACCCTTGGAGAGATATTCATGACCTTGTAGAGATATGATTAAAGTCCCCACTTGAATACTTTAAAACTTTCATTACATGAAAAGCTTCCATTACACAGCCCCTGAAAGAACCTAAATCATGATCCTTTTTTGAGTCTATTTTTTCCACATGGATCAATTTCAAACTGGTGGATACCAATATTCATTCCAATCTTCTACTCATTTAAGTTCTTAAATATCCCTAATGTATTTTCAATGCAGCAATGAAACAAATCAAATAAATACTAAGAAGGAAATGTGACATTAGTGTGGCAACGAAGTTGTTTTGTAACTGACTCCATATTTCCTGTGCTTTCACCAGAAAACTAGTAACCACTCTTCTCCACGAAGAAGATAAAAAATTTAATCTTTTAGTTTTACGTTAAAATTCTGTGATTCATCTCCATAGAGCAGCTGTCTCATTCCTATCAGTTCACTCAAAATGCTGAAGTAACATTCTGCTGCACCAATTATCATAAATCTCATAGCAATTGTTACTCCTATTACCCTTACCTTACCAGTTCTTGCATTTTCTCCTGCACAAGACCAACACTGATACAACACCAGGAGCTCAGCTGTACCCGCCAGGAGGGTGGCAAGGAAAGGACAACGTAACATTAACAAAAAGTGCCTGAGAACTGGGTTTGTTCAGCCTTTAGGAAAGCAATAGAAGGGAAACTATCTGCTGCTCCAAGCCACCTAAGACAAGAGTGCCAAGAAGATGGAGCCTGACTTTCCTCCAGGCTTGTCCTGGTTTCAGCTGGGCTAGAGTTGATTTTACTCCTAGTAGCTGTTACAGTGCTGTGTGTTGTATTTAGGATGAGAACAGTGTTGATAACATATGAACATTTAGGCTGTTGCTTAACAGTCCCTACCCTAAGTCAAGACCTTTCAGTGCTCCCCTGCTCTGCCAGCGAGGAGCTGCACACGAAGCCAGGAGGGAGCTGTGAGAGAGTGGAAAGGTGGATGTCTCAAGTGTACATTTTGCAGCTATCCTATTCTTTATTTGCCTGTCACGTTTATCAGCTTATCACAGGTTTTGTACCATGGGGATACTGAATTCACTTCTGTACAAATATTGTAAAGAAATGGAGGATTCATCAGGACTAGAAAACGAGAGTTATTTTCATCATTGTCCAACTTTACTTGGAAATGCAGCCTTTAGCTTGGCAGAGCTGGCTCACACAGACTTCTTTGCTCTGCAATTACCAAGTGTCACCTCTGGCCAGACACACCAGCTGACTTCAGGGACTTGTCCACTCAGCTGGACAGAGGAGTTTTGAACATGAAAGACGACAAATTCTGTGCTGGAAGTAAGGCTTAAATAAATACATTACTCAATAGTGATCAGCTAGGATTTAACCAACTGGGTTAAGCTTGCTAGTGCTTCTAAATCAATGAACTAATGGACACATAACTCAAAAGGCTCATTGAGGTGCTTGACCCTCAAAAGGGGTCATTGTCCCCTAACCAAACAGTTAAAGGTAAAACTGCCTGACCTTGCATGGCATAATTTCCTCTAGATGTCTCCCAAAACTAACAACTTAAGAGAAATAACTGGTAACAGATCCCACAGAGGTCAAGCACAATACTGCTGGAACAAAAACTCAACACAATCTCAAAAAACGCAGTTTAAATCCTTTTTCAGCCATGCCACGACCTTCCCCTACCCAATGGCACCGTAGTAAGCACAGAAATCATGTGTACCAAATGCCAGTTCATTCAAACACTTCCACATGGAAAAATGAACTGCTGAGTGGAGAGGCTCAAGTTACAGCAAGTCTGTGAATCTGTCCCCCTGTGATGGCCTAAAAGCCTGACAAGAGCAATTTACTTTCCTTTCTAGTCTTTGCAGATAGCTTGCCTACATGCACATAGCAAAATATTGCAGAAACATGCAGAAAACTGTGTCTACAAAAGTAACAGAAGCTGAATCACAAGGGAGTTAAGGCACCAATTCAACACAAAAAACTCACACACGTAATAAGAACAAAACGCACTACAACTGGCAAGCAAGAATAGCAAGGTTTCTTTTCTTCCAGTATTCTGCTAGGAAACTCTTATCTGTCTAACCCCTGGCAATAAAGAGAGAACAAGCAGTACAGATTTGCTTTACTATCTGCTCTAACAAAATCAGGTACTCAGAAACTACACTGCCTGTGACCAGGCTGCATCTTGCACAACTACTCAATATGCAGAAGATCTCTGCAGTGCAGAATAATATTAATCAGAGTCCTACACAATGAAAGTGGTTACACTGAAAAGAAAGCATTTACAAAGAAAACAACACACTGAAGAGAGCTTAGCAATATCTGGCAGCCGAGTGAGATCAAAAGCAAATACTCAGGGCCTTGTAGCCTCACACCAGGGCAACACTGCCACTGCAGATGAACAAAAAACAGTGCTCAGCACCAGAATAATCTGGCCATTTTAAATCACAATCTGCTAGGCTGCTCCAAAGAGAATCCCAGCATAGGAGACGGAATGTTGTGGCCACATCCATATTTAGCGAGCCTGTGGACCAGAAGGCATACAAAATGCACTCCTTGTAAGAGACCCTTGTGCAGTGCTCTGGTCTCACAGGTCCCCAGCGTGCTCCCAGAGACAGCTAGGAGAAGTTGGTAAGGACAGGGAGAATACTTCTGAATTCAAAGCATCTGCTTCTGAGCCTCATACAGCCCCAGCTGAGCATCTAGAGAGAACACAATTCCTGGTTGGGCAGCTAAGATTTCTACACCTCTCTCTGCGGCAGCCCACTGGATTTAATCAGGGATACTGGTTTACAATTCCTGCAATTAAGGTTGTTGTTAGAAAGGCAGACTGACAGGCACAGCCCAAGCCAAGCACCTCAAATGCTATGCCAGAGCTGCTCTCACAGAGATGTGGCATTTTGATTAACCTCAAAGATCTCCTAGATAGGAAAATGAGTCTGGGTAGTATTGGTGCTCCTTTGCACCTGAATATTGCTCCACAGCAAATCCAGCATTTGGGGGGGGAAAAAAAAAAAAAATCACAGACAGAGCAGGCAGGTTGCTGTCCATTTGTACTTCAAAGGGTTGAAAAACATCTGCTTATCCAGATGTGATAGTACTCTCCCTTCCATATGTTCAGTGATAGGAAGCCATCACATTTTTTCTCCTCATGATTAAAAAACCCCCAGGAGCCTCAGAGTCCTGGTTTATAAAAGCACTGAGGTTCTAAAGAAAGTCCCCATACTGTCTTAAATCATCACAACTACCACGTGTCAGTGTTCCCAGAGTGGCTTTAGGTCATGTAAGGTTTTCTCTGAGCAAACAGACCATGAAATCCTATTTCAGGAGTACACCAAGGAGTCCCTAAATCCTAAATGAGAGTCCAAACCAACAAGTGCATCCTCAGACAGGAGGGCAGATGAGAAGTAACCCAAAGCAAAATCCCCAAATCCATTAAGTTCATGGTGTAAAATCCCCAAGCCATATCTGCTGGAGATGTATAGGCAGAGCAAGTGCTGCTACCCACTGATCTGCAGGTGCTGCACTGCTCACTAATGGAGACGTTGCTTCAGAGGCTGAAATACAAGAAAACCCAGCCAAAGCATTTCCTGCTCTCTGGATATGCAAGTTACTCATTCACTTAGCCATACAGATCTTATTTCCATTTATTTTTTAAAATATGTGATCCAAAGGCTTGTCTACACAGCAAAACACTGGCAGGTACAATTAAACCAGCCACCTCCTCTGCTGGAGACAATCTGCAGAAAGTGTTTTGCCAGTGCAGCTTAGGCTTGGTTTCAAACTGCTTGACTGCAAAGTATAAAATCCCAACACGTTAAAATTATGTGCAAATGGTACAATCACACACACCTCACTTAAAGATAGTTTTACACTAGTGATTAAGGTAATAAAAGGAGGGCTTGGCACAAAAATAGTATTCTGACAGAGAAGCTGTATTCAAGCACAAGTTCACTGTGCAGCTGTGCCCAAAATATCCCTGAAATAGTTTCTGAATTTGTGATTGGTGAGATTTTCAACCCTTGTAGTGTAATTCTCTACTAGCTTTTCTAGGAGTAACAAGACAAGGTAAGGCAAACAGTGCCTCACGAGGATTAAGACAAAAAGCTGTCTTGTGGTGCTCTGATTAAAATTGGCCAGACAGAGTAGCACCAGAGAGAATGCCCTGAGCCCTGCAAGTCCAGCCTGAATGAGGAAACATTCTACAGCAACTTTGTGGGACCAGAAGATTGTGATTTTGACTAATAAGTTCTATGGAAGGCAAGAAAAAGACACAAACGTTGTTAAAAACTTCTTGGGTAAAAGTGCAACAGGACAACTGAGAGCTTCAGCTCATCACCTGATGGAGCAAGAAACTCTACAAGCTGACTTCTCAATTGTGCTTCATCCAAAGCATAAAAGGGCATCACTGCTGGTGTTTCATAGACCCAAGACACTGAACAGATTTGGAAGTTTGGTCAGAAGACGATTTACAATCCCTGCAAATAACAATGCAAGTTAGAAAGAATTTTGCCTTTGGGAAATGTATCCATATCTAAACAGATGCAGAAAACACAGTATACATCTAGAAAATTCAAATCAAGCATGAGCAGAACAAAATGACTCTACAGAGCAGGTGAGAGATACTCATGTGGCTGTGATCTCACACAGCCAAGCTCAAGTATCTCAGAACCATTTGTGTTGAAAGGGACATCTTGAGATCATCCAGTCCAGGCCCCTGTTCAAGCAGAGACAGCTAGAGGAGGTTGCCCATGGTCACATCCATCTGGGTTTTCAGTATCGCCAACCATGTCTCTGGGTAACCTGCTCCAGGATATGACCACCCTCACAGCAGAAAACTATGCCTGGTGTTCATTAAAAGGTACAGAGCCTCTCTAGAAGAGTCATTACTGATTGGTTACCCAGCTGTTCTGTGTGCATTGCTAGCAGGAAGGACCTTGTTTGGGACCTACCTGCACCTGTGTTCCCTCTGTGGCTATTCCACAAGCTGTCCCAGAAAGCCTAACTGTTGGCAACAGCCTGCAGTCCACACCAACCTGGAGCTACTGCACTCAAAGGTCAGGCTGTACCCAAACCAGGTCTGCAGGATGGGCCACAGGCCACCCTTCTCTAGCCCAAACTCTGCCAAACTCTAGCAACTTGCATGATTTTGATCACAAGCTCTGTAAAGAGCAGCAGTTCATTCATTATTTCTTTAAGGTCAGTGTGACACCTAAATAGAAAACAATAAAGCTGCACCATTTAAGGAGGTCTGCAATTTTCAATTCTACCAGAAAAATACAGAGGAATTTTAGACAACATTGTTCCCTTGCTTTTCATCTGTAAATCCATGAACTGACTATCACCTATGGTAATACCAAAAACTTACTCCACCCACCAACTGTTGGAAAAAGGCAGCATCTCCCTTTCTGAAATGTTTCGCACCCCTTTGTAACACTCACAGTGAAAACATACACAATAAGCGATTCCCCATGCTCTCAACCCAATTTCTTGTTTTAACTTTATCATTTATTTCAGTAAAGCATTTGGGGATTAACCTTCAACCAAAAAAAGCTAAATTCCTCAGAACAGCTTGATTTCTGAAAACAGGGCTGAAGGAATTTGTCATTCTTACATGCAGAATAGCTGATGCCAGCCAGTTCTGCTTCTTCTGTCTTTTCTGTCCCTTCCCTGAATATTTACTAACTGCTTTGCCAAGGGGCTTTTCCTAGTTCATATACCACCACTCCCTCACCCCAGTTACCAGCATCATCCTGTACACAAACGTGGGTGTTTTCTCAAGCATTTGGTATTCTCAACAATCTTCCAGAAATAAACACAAGTATTAGTCAACACCTTGCATGTTTTCTGATGCTAGCCCTAGTTTAGTGATTTCAGGTCAAGCTTTTCAAACATTCCCTGCCCGGGATGCAGCACCTATTAGCACTGGCCAGCATGACAGCATTGGCTCATGGTACCCTGAAATCCATCGCTCTACACATTCCCTCACTCAATTCAGAGCAGTTTCAAGTGTACAACCAACACAATCTCAATCACAGCCTTGCTTGCCCTCATTGCAGTGTGTTCAGACCTCAGACACTTGCTCTGCTGTTCTCTGGGGGCTTGTGTGTCCAGGCCTTTCACAGATCAGCAAGAGCCGTCATAATGACCTGGGCTGATTTCCCCTTTACACAGCTCAGCTGCATCTATTACCATCCAGAGCATTCAAAAGAGGCCTTATCAGTCCTCCTCTTGGGAGAGCTGAAATGTGGAAAACTATCTGACCTTCAAAAATAATTCACTGGCTTTTACCTAGAGGCGATCTGTCACAAACACTGAGTAACTTGTTTCACAAGGCCTGCAACAGTCTCACCCTTGAATTCAATCATCTCTCTGGACATTTGGTACAAAGGCAGAGGGACAGATTCATAGGGCCACAACATTATCTCTGAAGCATGAGCCCTGGTGATAAGGATCCCACTCACTGCTTCAGCAGGTGTTTCCTTGGCCCAAGCAGGAATCCTGCAGAAAGGAACATCCCTTCAAATGTATATTATACAATAACACATAAACTGTACCTGGTAATAGCTGGCTTTGCCTTAAAAAGGAAATCCATGCACAATGCCCTTCAGCCAACAGCAGTTCTCAGTTCCTCAAAGGCAGATTTAGAAATTCCTTGTTTACACCCCTCCATAACAATCTTTTTAGTGGAAGCCCCCCTCCTTCAGCCAGGAACAACTGCACCAAGACAGCTCCCTTGCACCCTCATTAAGAACAGGCACACCACACTTTGCCTTTAGGACAGTGAGCTACATGAAAAATTAGCTAGTAGTCAGTTTCCCTACACTTCCTGTTGTCCACTTTTTGCACTCCTCTACTAGACAACTATTTTACCTGGAGACTGTCACACTTCAATCCTCCAGGTCCTCTGGGAGGCAACCTCATTTCTTAGTCAGATGCTGCTTCCTCTATTCCTTATTTTCTAATCCCTAGTATCACTAGATTGCACAGACCAGTGGACCAACAGTTCAGTCTAGGTCTCCTCATTGTCCTTATATCCTGGCAGACAAAACAGTCCCTGCTGTTGGATCTCACCTGAGTTGCAGAACGACCTTCTGAGCTGGATGACTTAATGTGACATCACATTTAACTGGAAGCTGAACAGAAAACTTTCAAAACCATTTGCAACTTTGGATTTCAATTGTTAACCTGCACAGTGACTTGTAGCACTTCCAAAGGACTTTTTGCCTTACCTTGCAGCTTTTTCAGGACAGCCACTTCCATCTTGAGAACTTGCTTGGGCTGCTGAGCTGATTCCACCTTCAAGGCCACATTCTCACGGGTCAGTAAATCCATTGCCTCATAGATCTCCCCAAAGCCACCTCCACCGATCTTCTTCA
The DNA here is from genome assembly GCA_013397195.1 of Hylia prasina. Lineage (NCBI taxonomy): Eukaryota > Metazoa > Chordata > Aves > Passeriformes > Sylviidae > Hylia > Hylia prasina. Next base: position 361,423 of record VYXD01006420.1, read on the forward strand.
GCTGAAAAGTACAAAGAGGTTTGGTACAATGTACATAAGAGGGAACATCAAGCTGGCTCTCACAAAGCCAGCTCCTCAACTGCGTAGGGAGAATAAGCTCAGCTCCCAATCTGTGCTGTGCCTCAATCCCTTCACTGCACAGCTTGGCAAAAGTCCAGCTACCCACTTGACTGTGCTATGTATAAATTCTTTGCTTTAACAACAAAGAACAAGGCTGGCAAGCAACGACAGGTGATACTTCTAAAAGCAAATGATAATGCCTATTGCCTCCATGATTGTTCTTGCCAAAATTCAAGGAAAGACCCTTCAGGGAGACAGCAGAATCACTGTCCAGACCATGGCAGATGCAAGCTGCTATTCCCTCCCAACAAATACATCTCTGCAGTAAAACATAACCATGGTAGTTATGTATATCTTTCAAGAAATAAGTTAAATGAAGTTTACGTTTCATTCAAAGGATTTTAAAAGCAGAACAAAACATCCACTGGAATCTTTTACAAGATGCTTCACCTGCTCTGTTAGTGAAGTTACTTCAGTGTCACATTTCAAAGAGCTGCCAACAGCATTACCTCAAAACAGTTGTGTACAAGTCACCAGTACAACTGCATTCTCTCAGTCTTTTTCTCTTTAGTTTGAAACCCAACAAAATTATGCTTTTTGTGTCTCTGAGCAAAATTAAAGACTGTTTCACAATCGGAATCCATGACTTCAGTTGACAAACTCAAAGCTAAAAATGTCTAAGTTTCAGCATATTTGATATGTACCTTTATATGAGGTACATATCAAACATGAGACAGATGATCTGCCTGTTCTAGAGTAGCTTCTCGTTCAGAGAGCAAGTCAGGATCCTCTGCCTTTCCTAGAAGGTGATTCCTTGATCCTCCTTCTGCTGAGACTTGACAGCATATGTGCATATAGTTATATATAGCCATGTACAATACAGACTCCTCATGTGTTGCAAGACTCAATGTCTATGCCAGGAAAATAATTTTATATTTGTTTCTCTTAGATATATTTAAAGCCTACTATGCTGCCCAGGAGGAAATTCAGGTTTACAGCAGAGATACACCAGGGCTCCCTTGATCTGCTTAGCACTTGTTCATTGAACCAAGCTGCAGCCCTTCCCTTCAGCATTTTGTGTTCCCTCTGTTAACAACTGCTCTGGAAGTCCTGAATGCCACTTCTTTCCAACAGCAGCAGTAACACTAAGAGAGGAAAAGAAGTTTCGGTCAGACAGTCACACACGGATCTCACACAATGTTTAATGACGTTTAGATTATATTTTAGTGTCTTCTGTACCACCAAAGGGCCTGTCCTGTGCATCTGTCCAGTCTGTTGCACAAAAGGCCCTGCCTACCAAGGGTGACACAAATTTTATTTCCTCCCAAAGGTGACACATAATTTGCTTTTCTGGCTCCCAGGTCAAGCAAAACAGTTCCACATGAAGGAGGAAGTGTTTTCCATACTAACAGCATAACAGCCAGCCTTGTCTCTGCAGCTATTGCTTGATAACCCTTTCAAAGTTGCTGTCCAGAGCAACTTCTTGTCATTTTTCCTCATGACCTTCCATGGGGCTAAACAGGCATATTCACACAGTAAACAGCCAATAACTAGGTCACCACAGACTATTCCTAAGTTATTACAGTGCAGCCCTACTTCCACTTGGAAATTCACGCTAACTGAGCTGGCTGTTAAAAATCTTTCTTTCAAAACAGTGCTACATCAAGCATAGCAACAACATGTCTGCTAATACCTCAGGATGCAGTACACAAGATCTTCTGTCATCTGATATATTAATGAGAAAGGGAAAGTAGAAGCTGCAGAAGGCAAAAAGGTAAACGGATCTGGAGGGACTTTGAGGAAGATTGAAAAACTCTCAGGCAGAAAATGGGTAAGGTAACAAGCAAAAGTCAACAGTGAAAAAATACAACACAGCACAGCTGGGACAGAAAAAATATAGGCTATCCAAATGTCTCACTGTGTAGGTTAATTCAAGAAATAGCTCTGGGCAGAAATACTGGTGAGCCAGCACAGACACACATAATGGTCCTTTTCCATTCATTGGCCCTAGCAGGAACAGCTATGATGGTCCAACAGTTGTGAAAATGCAAAGGTACCACAGTACAAATGGAACAACACAGTGATATGACCAGGATAAGATCTGTAGGAAGGTCCAGTCATGTATGATGCACAATATTGAACACCTTGCCCTAGAAGCTCTCACAGAATTAAGAGTTGTTCATTTTAGGAGTAAAAGACTGATCAGGCATCAGGAAAAACTGAGGACAGGCTAGGATTTGCTGCCTCAGAAAAAGCAAAGGAACGTAGGCATCCGAGAAGCAGGCTCAGGAAAAAAACTACAACATTGAGATTGCACATCCAGCAAAACAGCCAAACAGGAGGACACAAAGGTCTGCAGAGAAACAAATAGGAGATCACACAAGATCAAGATGAAAGCTTCTGCTGAATCAGAAAACTGATTTTATACACACTTTCCAGCCAATGGAAGACTGTCAAAGCTGCCTTTGCTTCCTTGCATCCTTGCTCACACTCCTATTATTCTCTGGCATACTTTTCCCAGCAGACCAGATGGTACCATCCATTCAACATCACCACTAGCACTGCCATACATCTTGATTTTTCAGCAACACCCACAGGCCACAAGCAGCCATTTCCTTTGCTTTGTTCCAGAACAAGTCCTGGCTGAGGTCAGGGGCTTATGACACATCCAGTGCCTCATTGTCTGGGTGCTCCCTGGGAGTTCACTTTCTAGGGTGAACTCAGGACAGCCTTCTGTTGGACACAAATGGACACATACCACTCAAAAAACACCAAACCAGTAACAAAACTTCAAATGCAAAGTCAAGGAAGAGAATGAAATGTCTAACTAGAATCACCTGAGTGGCAATCATGAGTCACCAGCCCATGTTAAGCCTCACTGCCTTGGGAAATTCTCTTCTGGTCCTGTTTCTGACCTTCTAGAGCCCAGCTACAGTTATGACAGGGATACAGGCTGCCAACACCAGCAGGATTCATTCCACCTAATTGCACGAGCCCCTATGTGAGCTGGGTGTCCAGGTGTCTATTCCAGGCTGTGGAATCAAGTGAATATTTCATCTGATCAAACAGGTAGGTATCTGGACTTGGACACAGATGGCTCCCTTTGACGTCTCCTTTAAATATTCTGATATATTTCAGATTTATCCTGAAAAAGACTCTTGTAGCACAATCTTCCAAAGCCTATTAAAAAAAACCCCCAAAACAACAGCATGATGCAGCCTTCTCACTAAGCAAAAATCAGTACTTTCAGGCACAGTTCAAAGAACCAAGGCAACACGCAACCCCAGCCAAAAATAGGCTTGAATACAAATTTAATCTTTTATTCCAGAAGCATATACGACACCACGGCTCTAAACAAAGTCTGCCTTCCAAGGACATTATATGAAGACTGCACCTTCCCAGGATAACATTCCAGGCTTAAGGCAGGAATGGTTTGGTGTCAGGATTGGTGGCAATATAAAGGAATGTGCACTCAAAATCCAGGTCAAAGGACCAAATCAAAAGCCAGTAACCTTTAGCAAACTCAGCCAGGGTCAAGGCTGTCCTCTACAGGCTTCAAAGATTTGACAAGGACAAAGAGTGACCACTGTGGCTGTCATCTAGGAGCACTTGTATAGCCAAGCCTGCAACTCCTGCAGCCCAACTCAATGGGCTACCTGAGCCAGAAGTGACCAGCAGGACTTTTCTGACTTAGCAGCTGAGGAAGAGTTGACCTTTGTCCAAAGTCTCCAGAGTCCACTCCACCTGCTTAAGAGGACTGGATCTGATCTCAGGGGAAATGAACTCATGTAAAACAGGCATGAACTGAAGCCAATCAAGAACTCAGCCAGCCACATCCTAAATCATCTGAAGACCTGTCAAAGCCCACTTAAAGTAATTCAGAGTGAGACCAAAACAGGGCCCAAGCCTGACAAAGAACCTTGCTTGTCCCAGGTTCCCTCTTGGAATCCTGAATGGTCTTTCTAAACAAGACAAGGTAAAGAAACCGCAAAAGTTTTGTGGGATTTCCAGCAAGGCTTCCAATATAAACAGGAGAGCTTTGGATCAAGCAGCTCAGAAAACTGAAAGAAAACAAAACATGGATTGCACCTAGCAAAAGAAAGTACCCATGTACACGAGTCATCACTTGTGTTCAAAGCTCAGTGCAGGAGCTGCCAACTCTGCCTTGCTAATAACTGTCAGCTGTGAATCCCCAGGAAAAGGAATTTATGTGAGATAAACAGATACATCAAAATTCAGCTTTAACAACCACACCTAGTTCAAAGCAAGTACAAGTTAAGTTTGACTTCCTTCCCTCCCCTGAACAAAGCTGTTCACATCATTCAGAGCACACGTGGATCAAGACCCTCTGGGGACTCAGCAAAAGTCATGTGTGGTTCCAGTACTGTCTCAATTTCACCTAGTCAAAGCATCAAAAATATCTGCGAGTAAAGAATGACGACTAAAAAGAATACTTCTAAATCTACAAGTTTTGATAAAAACACTGAACACACCCTGTCCATGTCTTTTTTCATAAATAAAAACAAAAATATTACTGCTGTCAGACAGCCAAACTTTACTGACTTCAAGAGACAGGAAAATGAACTACCAACCGACTAACTGCAGAGAACTACCATCTTCATTTGTCAAAGCTTTGTCAGCCAGCAGAAGGGAGGAAAGGAATTCAAGGAATACATTACACCAATCTAAAATTAGAAATTGGCTCAATAATGGAAGTATGCCAGCACTAAGAGCCACAAGGTTCAAGCAGATGCCCAGCCAGAGACATTGGGAGCACAAATTACACAAAAGACCTTCTGGCAGTTGCACCCCAGCATCACATAAACATGCCACACACCTGCTTGAGCAGGATCCATCACCCTCAGCAAAGATTGGACCATACAGCTGGCACGTTCTGGGTTAGATTCAGAAAGATCTGTGACAAAAGGAAAAAATCCTACTCCTGATATTATGGCTGTATGCTCACTTTAAGGTACAGTCCCTTTTTCCTTGGTCCCTTGATCCTATACTGTCCATTTCCTTGGGCCACCAGAAGTATTTTCATAGTTTTTCCAGATTACTCCAAGCCCCCCACAGCTTGTGGTTCTGACTGGTTATACACCAGCCTGCCTGAAAGGAAAGGGCCTGCACTTCACACTTTTTTTTGGTGTGGGGGGGAATGACTGTTCAAGGAAGGTTCACAATGCACAAGTCAGCTAGCACATGGTCAAATTCCCAGCTCTACTCAGAGCTGGGAAAAAGAATTTCTCATTGCTATTTACAGCCTTTAGCATGTCATGTCATTTCTCAGAGCCTTCAAGGGTGGGAATTACCTCACTGAAATATTTAAGGCTACTGTGAGACATTATAAAACATAAAAGGTTATTCCTCTAATTAGAGGTAGTAGTTGTTGACAATACAGCTGCACATGTCTACCTCTTCTAAGGGAGAGTTAGTGGGTAGAGCTTCTAGTGGGCCCCAGTCACAGATTCATGCAACAATGAACCACTGAATCCCACATTTAGTGCCTCTACCAACTCTAAAATTGGTTTGAAATGTTCCTTGTGAGCATCACTGAGCATATTTTATACTTTATTTGGGGTTTTCAGTACTTGTAAGAGTTCTTGCGTTGCTAAGAATTAAGTTACTTTGTTTAGACTTTGTTGCAAAAATACTCCCATCACTTACAGAAGTTTTAGCACTACTGTCTAGGAAGGAGAAACTCCAAGATTGACTAATAGGGAATAGTACAAGCTAAAGATAGCCCAGGTAAAGGAGAACAGAGAATCTCAGAACCCCAGGTTGGAAGAATCCTCTGGAGACCACCTAGTTCAACCCCTCTGCCACAACAGCATCACCTAGAGCTGGTGACACAAGAACCCATCCAGATGGCTTTGGAATGTCTCCAGAGAGGGAGACTCTACAATCTCCCTGGGCAGTCTGTTCCAATCCTCCGCCACCCTCAATGTAAACGAGATCCTCCTCATGTTGAGGAGGAATGAGTATTAGCAGTCATGCACCTGAAGCAAAGGCATCAGGAGAGTGCTGAAATCCAGCCTGGCAAAGAACATGCACCAACCTGGTCAAATTTCAGGCTCTGGGGAAATTTCCGTTTGTGCAGGAGAGACAGATAAAAGCTGCAACCATTACTTTCCGAGACACTGGTAAGCACAGGGCATGTTTCAAATCCTGTGTCAGTTAACCTGCCCATGGATCATCCCTCCAAAACAAGTACATGTGCTCCAGTCCAGAGCTGCAGGAGCACAGCAAAGCTTTCCTTCAGCTGTGACAGAAAGCTTTGGGAGGGGCAAAGGGGTTGTCTCCATCTTGGTGTCTAACCAGAGAGAAAACTCAGCTTCCCCATCTGCTCTCAAGAAGCCAGGAGAATGAAGAACAGTTTGAATTGCTTAAATATAAATAGGCTGTTCAGCAATAGGCCAGACAGAAAAGTGAAGGCTGCAGACAAAGCTGGAACAAAGTGAAGAGACAGGCAATGAGGAGCAACAAAAACAGGGCTGGGTTTAATGAAAGGATACTGTTTTGTCTGAAGTGGGCTGTTGAAGAATAAACCTATCCACAGCCTGGAACTGAAGTGAATTCAGAGTCCCAAGCCTCTTTGGTCCTCTGCTCTCCACACTCCACTGCAAAACTCACAAGGCCACTGTACCACAGCCAGTCAGCGTAAAGAACAACTCAGTGCTACTACTGCAAACCACTTGTAGTTCAAACCAGTGAGACTTCTGCTGCGAGTTTAATGATTCAGCGAGTGCTGGTATTCCCAGTTAAAAATTGAGACAATGGTATACAGGGAATTTAAAATTTTTTTCAGCATTTTAAAAGCAAAGCCTGTCCAGCTTGCACAAGGGATGAGACAAGAACTAAAACTCTCAACATATGATGATATAATTTTAAGAAGCATCCCAGTAAATTTACACAGAAGTTGAACCAGCTAGTTAATCATGGACTTTCTGATGCAGCGGACATTCCAACCCAAAACATCTAGTTTTACACTATTTTATTGTAATGCAATTTATTTATAGTCATGTCTGTAGTATTCTCTGCCACAGTAATTTGAAATCTAAATTTCCTACTAAAACATTACTCAGTCTGCTGCAACAGTTCAATCCTACCTAAAAATCCTTGGCAGCTTTAGCCTCCTGAAAGTGCCACTAAAACCCTTCTTCCTGCAGTACCTTGCTAACAAGTCAAAGCCTAGCACTCCACTGTTGCTTGCCAGAGGCCAGGATTAAGCAGGGAAGCTGCTGTACTGCAGGAGGAAGAGGTCTGTTTGGGCCATTAAAGCCAGAGCTACTCACCACTTTCCAGCGATCTTTGACCACATAGTTGGTCGGGAGAATGTCGACCTGCTCCCCTCCACCACTCATGTTTGGTTCGTCCTTGATGACTGCTGCTAGGCACTGCATTTGCCAGCCAGAGAGTATTTCAGGAGCTCCCAGTTTAAATGAGCCATTTATCTGGGGGGGAAAAAAAGGGGCAGGGGGAACAAATGACAGAATTATTACAGGTCACAGTGTAAGTACATGCTGCATTTCCACAGGTCTTGTTTATGACTAAAACAGAACCAGCCTCTAATGAAAGAAGGCAAACTCACCCTGTAAACACCTGAGCTCCTCCATGCATAACCTGACAGACACAACCCTGCTCCAAGCCAGCAGCACAACCTAAAGGGTGACAATCACCAGCTACACCATGCAGGAGTCCAGGGCTCTCAGGCTTGACAGTGCAATGAGAATCCAACACCAAAATGTTGCAAGGGCTCATACTGTTACCAGGAGAAGAAGTCTTGCTTTAGCAGAGCAGCTGCCGCCTCAGCAGTTCCTATGGCTTGCACTGGATGACATCCAACACAAATCAGAAAGGTTTGCCAGGTATTGCATTCAATAACCCTAAAAAGTCTGAATAGGGTAGAAGGACTGTATAGGGCCAGGGTTACAGACACATCACTGTAATGAGCAGCCAGGCAGAGCAGATGGGGAGTGCTAGAAAAGGCTTCAGCCAGGTATAAATTAAGTTCTCCTCATACCCTACACACAGTGCTGAAGATGATCAAAATAAAAAATACAGAGAGGTAACTTGTGCCTGTGGTGTTCATCTTGCCCCTTCTCCCCGCCTTTATATGGAGCTCCAGATAGCCTACGTTGATATTAATTTTAAGGGTCTTTTGTTATAAATCATCTGAAAAAATTACTTTCAGAAACACATTAACTCTCCTTTCCTAGAAGAAAACAAATGAAACAGGCCTAATAAAAGATCTGGCTCAGATATTTTACTGGCTTTAGAAGTAGGCTGGATCTTTTACTAAGCATGGATCTTGGCAATTCTATTGTCATTCCCCAAAAATATGAACCTATTCCTTTCCAAATATGAGTGTTACTGTAGCACTCTGGTTGCAGATTTAGATTAACAACATAAATACCTATTTTTTAAAAAATACTAGTGCTGGTCATTCAATCATCAATCACATTTCTTCAGGTCCAAAAAAAGGGGGAAAATTACCAGTTAATTATGAGTTCAAGCAGAGAGAAGAACTCATTCCATAGCAATAAAGGGACTGAGAGGGAAGGCTATAAAGAGGCCAGCATGTAGTGTGCACAAGGAAGCAGCAGACAGAAGTGTGTCAAAAGTGCAAGACAAAGGATGATCAAACAAAACATGAAGAAAGGATCTCAAAGAGATCTTGTAAGAATCTTCACAAAAGAAGATTGCATTCCAGGTATAGAAGATAACTACATGGGAAAAAAAAGAGCAGCAGACTAACTCAGCAAGAGGTCTGCCGAGAAATGTTCAATCCAACATCTGCTAAAGGACAATCAAAATGATAGAAGAGAAATAAGAAAACAAAAGGGTATTAAAGAGATTCAGAAGAAATGTGCTGCAAAATGTTCCGAATTCTCACTGAAAGAGTCCTGCATCTGTATGGGGTAGCTGTGCTTTCAGTCATCAGGTACTGAAGTAAGAAACTGGAGAGAGAAAGCACCTGCTGTGTTTGGCAGCACAACATTTGTGCTTCTTCTAATGAGCAAGTGGAATGCCATTCCCAAGTTCCTTTATGCTCACCAGAACATCTGAACTGGCCACCCCTAAGCTACCAGTGGGTGCTGAGCACACAACCTCCCTGCACATCACCTCGGCAGGCACAGGACAGAGAGCCCCTGCAAAAACCTCCCCTAATGCTGGCTTTTCTCCTGGTATTTAAAGGAAAGTAAGTTAATTGTAGACCACCCCAAACTTTTAACATTACAAACACTGACACAGAAATAAGTATCCTCTCCCTGCTCTTGAAGGTCTCTTCACAACACTTTAGCTATGCATGTGCATAGTAAGATTTCAGTCTGGTGCCTGTGGTGGAAAGTAATCCCAAGGAATAATTTCAGAGGCGAGACTGAGCATGAAAGTCCACAAGCACTCAAAGCCAGGCAAGGTACAATCGCTTTTCCTGGTGCACTATTCCACTTTCCCTTATCAGAATTTTAATACATGTTTACAAAGATATAATGTCTGTTATTTAAAGGAATCTGGCTTTGAAATAGAATAAAATCCTCCTGGGCAATTGCATGAATAGCAGCCATTTAGCAACATGGAATTACAGAACTAAGTTTACAAATATGCTCTGATATCACCAGAGTAATGCAGCCAAAGCAAATGCCAATTTAATTATAGTCTGAAACAAATTCCAAGCTGCTTTAAATCACAGTAGCAGCACAAACCCAAACTTTATTCCTGAGGTAGTACAAATCCTGCAGAAACACGCTCGGGCCTATGGGCCAAGCATTACTTACATCCATAGCAAGACATAACACATTAACCTAAAAGCCCAGGAGGATCACAAGGGGCAAAAGAAGGAATGAAGGTATTGCTGTGCAGAAACCATCAGCACAGAAGGGAAGAGGTAGGAGATGGTCAGTGGAAGAGTGGTAAGGCAGTACCTCTCCTCCCCTGTACACAGCAGAAAGCATCATTTCTGCATGTTAACTGTTACCCAAGCATCTTAAACCCAGGCACTGCACCACTCTCCTTATCTTTAAAATGTATTGACCACTGAATATAAAGAGAGATAATTTTAAGTACCGTGACTGTGAAAACAACTTTCAGTTTGTCTTTTCCTGTAAGAAATTGACAGGATGTCAAGAAATTCTTGTACCCCTGTCCCATGAAGTTCAGCAAGCCTAAGATGCTTTAAAACTGCCTTCCTAGAAATAGCAAGTGAAGCACAAAGGAGAGCAGCTGAGAAATAAACAGTGGCAACAGTAGGACCCAATTCCATTTCTTGGCCAACCTCAGCACGAAGAAGTGTGAAATCAGCCCTTCCATAATGACAGCTCCTTCAGCCACCTATATAAACTTTGCAACACAAACTTTATAGCTTTATAAATTTAGTCTTGGCATTTATAACAAAAGAAATGCAAAAACCCCCATGTTCACCAATTCACTCAAAGTGGCAAGAGCAGTCTAAGGAGTCATTTTATATGCCTTTCCAGCTTTTATTCTCTATCCTAGATACCCATTCCTGGCCAAATAAGGTCAGGATACTGGCCTAGACAGACCTGTGGTATGACCCAGCTTGTGTTTTGGTGAGGTACTTTCAGCAGAAGGAGCTTCTTTAGGTCTTCAAGGTTGTCAGAGAACAAAAAATAAAGAATCAATGGAAAAAGTCTCATACACACAGCCCAACCGCCTACCTTACAAGGTTCTCTTTCATGCAAGCAAAATTTTAAACAGCTTTATTGGAAGAAATATTTCCTCATTTTACAGGTTTATAGCATTCTTAAAATTAAACTCATAAATACCAAGCACACCCTGTGGGAATTCCTAATGAATAGATGAGATCTTTCCTATGTTGGCTTGCTTCAGCCCCAGTATACCAGAGTTGGAGCGCTCAAAATACAGCCACACTCTCACCAACATCAAGCCCAAAACTCATCAGACATGAGGTGGTTATTAAACAGCAGAACAGAGCTATGGAATTCTGTCTCTCACTACCTGACTAAGGGTCTTAATCTCACTGTGGAGGAATTGCAATATCACACTTCCTTTCAGGACACATCCTCACCTCTGGAAGTCTATAAATTAGAACCATTTAGACTGCTGTAACCCATGACCCTCCTTACTCAGTCAAATTCCCCACCCTGAAGCACCTCAGGAGCACGATCCACCCTAAGAGCGGATCCCAGAGGCGTTATGGAACGTTGATGTAAACGACAGGGTTTTGGGGTGAGACAAAGTTGGGTACCTGAAAAACCAAAAGAAGTAGCCCAAGAAACTGCAGCCTAGAAATCTGATCCATCTCCCTGTCCAACACCTGCATGGGAGGAACAACCAAAAAATAGTTGTAAATAGAATTTATGCGTAGTTAGCTGTTCCCAACATGAATGAAACAGATGGGGTGGGGAATAAGATGAGAACATAACCAGTAGGACTGAGAATGCTTCGAGGTAAGAAAACAAAAACCAGTGGAGTTTCCAAGTGCCACTGCTCAGCAGCACCAGGGCTCAGTCAGTGGCAGCAGTAGCTGCACAGACTCAGCACTCCTCACTGTTTTTCCAACAACATATTCTTCCAACACATAATACCAACCATAAAAATGAAATCACTCACATTGAAACAAACAAAAACCCCTTACATCTTTGTACTACGCACTAGCATTCTGTTATCAGGGCAGGAATGTGTATACCAATACAGGAAAAGAAGCTGATTTAAAAAAACCCACAGTGCACTGGACTAACAGCCCCTCAGCCCTGGAATACACCATACTCCCTGCTGAACTTGGAACAGCAATGTATAACAAGCCATACACTGTCAGGGTAGGTCTGACAGCAGGAGCTCATAAGGTTCTGAATTATTCCTTGAAGACACATCTTCCTTCCCTGCTGCAGCAAATCCCACTTAGAGAGCAGGCTCAACTCCCACCAGCTGGAGCCCAAAGTCTCCTCCATGACATATCCTTCTCATAGGCAGGGAATGGCATCAGCCTCAGAAATTCTGGACTTGCTGCTCACAGCAGTTCATTTCTGTAAAAATCAAAACATCTAAAGGTGAGGCTGCAAGATGTTGGGACTGTTTTTCATCTTTGACTGGTTTATGACCCTTAAGGAGCAACTGGGAAAAACAAACAAAAGCTGCAATCAAGACAGACTGCAATCAATCAAGGTCCAGATTCTCTGCTGACACGAGGCTGCACTGAGCAGAACACACATATTTACCATGACAACAGATGCACCTTGACAGCACTACTATGGCCACCCAGTTGCACAGCCAACTGAATCATCACTGCCCACACAGTCCAAGCAACAGCACAGGACTAGAGGAAATCAACCCCCCAAACAAACAATACCACACTGCCAGACACATTACATTACTGCATTCACACACATTACAGAGCAGTCAGACACAGCAGCAATTTCTGTGCCAAACCCACCTGTCTGCAGGGAGAATCAGCACAGGTAATTATGACAACAAATCATTAGGAACGTACACCAGATAAGCACGCCTATGCTGCCAGGGGCTTATCTGATCCTAATCCTCCCCAAATACATCTCAGCAGTAAAAGCAAAACAACAGGGAGCAGGAGAATCTGAAAGGAAAGTCTATTATCTTCCACCAACCTCCTTGACAGAGTTGCTCCAAATTTGAAAGAAGCAGAACATTAAATCCAACTCCAGGAAATCCCTCTGATATCATAACCAGCTCAACCTCCACTAATTTAACGGGCAAATATTATGGTTTGCTTACAATGAACTTTTAAATGCAGCTTAAGTATCCGTATGGGCAAAATCAATATAAACCACTACCGAAAAGCTTGAGTAGTCTCCTGGCAGCCAAAACAAATATCTGGATAAAAGCAAGAACTAAACAGAGGTTGCACTTATGGTACCAGACTCAACCTGACACACAGGGGTATGTTGTCATCACCTGATCCTGGACCAGAGTGTGACCACATCCTCAGGCAATGCAAAATGTCCCATCAGGCACGTCCTCTCTCCTCTGTTTGTGCAGAGCCTGTCATTCACCTTCCACCAAATGTGGCCATTCCAAGCCAGTTTTCAGAGTGGTCAACAGACCAGGTCCAGACCTTCCTTGAGTCCTTAACCTTGGAGGACAGGATTTTATCTTGAAAAAACCACTCAGGCACACAGCAAACTGATAACATCTGTTGCTCAATGGTCTTGTTATAACCTATTATATCACACTATTAAAGGGCCCACAGCCCAAAATCAATCATTTTAAACCTCCATTCCAGAGAAAGATGTGTTCACCTCACCCATTCAAAAATATTTATGATAGATGCAGTCACCATAACCATCAAGTATTAAATAAACTTGCCAAAAAGTTATTTAGAGGTTAGGAGGTCAGCTTCCCAGGAACAAGGGGGTCACCCAGATTATGGAGAGCTTTAGAAGCTGGTCAGGACTGTCTCTATAAAAGCCATTTCCACATGTTCCAAGAATGCCATTGAGTTCACAACTGTCAGCACCTGCCTGCGCTCTCCTAGAACAACAAACAATTGCTTCCTATCCAGGAGTTTTCCTATCAGTGGAGTTAAGCAGCTCTATGACTGAGGCATGTGCCTTCCTCTTCTGCTATTAGATTTTACACCAGCTTGCTGTGAGAGGGAAAAACCCTAAAAACCAACAAAACCCCCAACACAATCAAAAAACACACCAGCAAAACCCCCAACAAAACTATAAAATGTGCTCTTCTCTGTTGCAGCACCCCCCTTGTTAGAGGGTAGAAATGAGCCAAGACACAGACTCCTTGTTTATCACAGCATGAAAAGGTCCCCGGTTTAGTCCCCTTTACAGCCCAACCATTGCCTGACTCCAGCTGCAGCAGCTCCTGCTGGAGGTTTCCCTTGCAGCCTCTGACTGCAGGGATCAGTTTGCAGACTCTGAATGCAGCTTTTTCCTAACTAGACTATGACTGCAGGTTCCAAGGACAGCTCTGACTGCCGACCCAGACTGACCTCAGTGAGTCTCTCTCCTCAGCACCATCAGCTTCTCCTTCCCTCTTCCTTCAGGTTCCTCCTCCTCCATGATTGCCCCCCTAGCTAACCCATTCCCTTTTATCACACTTGTTTTTATTGGATACAGCTGTCACTCATCAGGGGTGAGGCTGAATTGGGTAATTCACACAGCTGTTACTTGTCAGGGATGAGGTCACCTGTATTCCCTTCTCCTATACTTCTGGACAGATTCATTGTCATAAACCACATTTATACTTTGATCCTTAATTTTCCAGTGCTATGCCAAGTAAATGGATTCTGAGCATTTCCTATTACAGAACTAATATGGTCAGAACTTGTTTCTATAAAAAAGGCATCATGAACCTTATGCTATATTTTAATGTAAAAATGATTTTCTATTCATAGCTGTAGTAAAGTACTGGAAAGGTAAATTTTGTACGTGACTTGGTCAATGCTCATAGCAATTCTTCAAACCTACCTCAACCTGCAATGAGTAATTGCATTCTGTGCTCAGCTTGCCAGAGTAAGCTGGCTCCTTGTGAATGTTTCTAATAATAAATACTCCACAGACAGAACAATTACTGGTTCAAGTCCAGCCTGGGATGTTTGGAAGGGGAAAAAATGTATATAATCTCATTCTAATCAGAAACACAGGCAGCAAGGTTAAAGAAAATGTGTTTTGCAAAAAGAAGCAACAAGAATACCAGAAATACCAGCTCCGGAGCTGCCACTACACTTGAAAAAAAGGCTGCAGGACCTATGCAAGCAGACAGCTCTGAGCGCTGGAAACCAAATGGCTCTTGTCATTTCCCTCAGACAACGGTCGCAAGAGTGACAAACTACTTGATTACCTGTTCTTTGCATTTCCACCTTTTACATTTTCTTTTCTGCCCTGTTGGCTCAATGGACAAAGCCCCATAAGCCTCGTGTCTGCTTGAGAAGCAACCATTCCTTATTTCTCCACAGAAATGGGGAACAGCAGAAAGAGAAAAAGTGCATCTTCAACAAAGACCAAACTCATGCTTAGACACCTGTGAATAAGCCACAGAGGTCATGCATACAGAGCAGAGCACTGCTAGAGAGAAGCTCAAAAAACAGGGGGGCAATTCTGCCCTTGCCTACTGGTGAGAGACAGCAGAGTGCAGTAATCCAGGCCTCATGGCTACTAAAAATCCTGGATCAGAAAAAAGGCCGGAAGGTGCCTTCCACCTGAAAACTAAACTCTCTAAAATGCATGGAACTTCGCCCAAAGAAGCCCCAAGAAGCATGTAGAGGAGAAGTACCTTCCTATTATGAAAATTTAAGAAACTCAAGGGCTCTGACATTCTAGCTCACCCTCTGCTAGAAGCTGAAGCCTGACAACTGCAAGTAAGTTTTTCATGGGTGTTTTCCTTAAGGACAGGATCTGGAACAAGAAAAATGGTGGATTCTCTTTCCAGACCAAGGTTAGGCACCTCTAAAAAGGCATGCTTTAGCTACTCCCAGTTTTATTAAAAGCAAAAACACACAAAAAAACCACCCCCAAACCCCAAAAACCAACACTCACCCAAAAATCACGTTTTGGGTGCTTAGAGGCTAATGAATGAAAGATGAGAATTAATGGGAGCATTGTTACGCCATATTACCCACATTACCCCACACATCCTACAGACCCTGATGCAGGATGCACAGCTTCAGGCTCCTAATTAGCCAATCTAAAAATCTACCTGAAATGAAGAGAAACAGTTCCCCTCTCTCCTCCCAGCTCTGAACTCGTGTATGCAGGATTCTACCATGGGCCAGTGGGCCACCATAGCTTCAGTGACCTGTACTAGCAGAAAAACTATTCCTCTTCCTAATAAATAAAGGGCATTTCCTTGGCTTACAGCTTCCTGAACTGGTTCACTGTAGGGTCAGTCAAATGCAAGTGGCAGCACAATGGAGGAGCAGTACCTCAGATCCTTTTCAGCTTCAGCCAAGCTGTGCTCTGTGTTTGTCTCCACAGCAGGAAGCTCTTGGCCTTCTGTGAGATCACAGGACTCAGTCCCTTCTGCTTAAAAACACTGGAGTAACTCTGCCTGAGGCCAACCTTTTTTCCTTTTTTCCAAGGATAACAGAATTTAAAGAAACCATTTAGTTTTGATAAATTACTTGCACAACTCCTAAACTAGTAAATTTTAGAAGTCTAATGCAGCTAGATTCTGTTTAAATAATTCAAGACATAATTAGACCACAAAGTCTAAGTTTCCTAATACAATGTCACCACAAAGGTGACTTCTGTTCTCTGGCTGAGGTGCTACAGGAAGCAAACAAGCAACTTTCATGAAATGAGGGAAACAAGCCAGACAATTTATTAGAGTGTCCAATCAAGAGAAGCACTGCGCTGATGCCTCTATGAAGGTGAAAGTATTGGACAGCTACAGCATACCCTTGTTTCAGAGAGCAGAACAGGTACCAGGAATATAAGCTGCATGTCAAGGAGCTATAGACCAGTCAGGGGCAGGGGCAGCACAGCAGGTGCTGGGAGGCAGATTCTTACAAAGAACTACAAGATCAGGGGAAAAAATGGGCTGAATTTTAGAAGAAACATCACAGAGACACACATACGCAGAAAGTGCAGTTTCAGAATTATGGGGTATTTAAATGGAACCAAAAAAACCCCCAAGAGATTCAACAGGTTTCAGAGGAATGGCAGGGAACAAGGATGAATGGATTCAAGGGTGAACACGGAGCTACCCAGGCACATTCTCCAGTGCTCCATGGAAAAGGCACACAGAGGAAGGCCAGGTTGCTCCAGGGGAGAAAGGGTACTACACACTACAAAATAAACAGATAGACTCACAGGAGATAAAGAAATAATTTTGTATCAAGGCTAAATGGAAAAAATGTAATCGTAAAGCCACCCCATCAGACCAGAATAAAGCAGCAACAGTGCTTTGCCATGTGAGAACAGATGGCCTGTGCCTTGAGGAAACAGGAGGCACTGGGGAACTTCAGTTTCCTCATGCAGATCAGGATATATTACCACGATGAAACTTTAACTGTAACTTACAAATAATTCCACTTTGTTGAACAGAAATATATCTATGAAATGTATGTATATATGCATGAAAGAATGTCTGAAATGTATGTATGTATGTATGAAAGAAATGTATCACCTTAAAAAAAAAAGAAAGAAGGAA
>VYXD01006424.1:0-25260 GCA_013397195.1 Hylia prasina
TCTTTCAAACCAAGACACTTATATAGGCATCAAAGTACAGGTTTAGTTAGCACAGGAAGTATCAAAGTAGCAACACATTTCCATTTTGACTGTACCTTAGACAATGAACCTCTACAAGGAAAAGATCCTCTCATCAACAAGTGATCCTTGCCTTTCCATTACCTCTGAATGGTTCAAATGAATCACTGATGTCTTTTGAGATCCACTGGTTAAAAAGACATCAAACACAAGTAGCAAGGATTGAGCTCTCCAGGAAATTCTCAATTAGAGTTTGAGCAGAGTTGAAACACTGAGATTGGTTTCTCAGCAGTGTGGAAAGACTGCTTATGTTAATATTTGCACACTTCCAATTTTTCTCCTCTATTAATGAGAAAAATTAAGCCTCTTAAGAAAGCTTCACTTATCTTATAGACAAGGAGGTAAAACATAACTTTTAAGACAAATTTCAGGCTTTGAAAACTCCGAATTTTACAACACATATGGAGACTATTTGCCAACGTATCAATCTGCACTTACACCTTTAGTCTGTCCTTCATGCAGAAAACTATATGGCACATGATCTGGCTCATGTAACTAATGAGACATGAGAAGCTGACACATAAGACCTGAAAAGCAAACAACACAAAGAGTTTCAAGGACTGCACATTAAGCAATGGTCCAGGTCTACATTCAGGACACTTTCTTCAGGGCAGTCTTTCTGCAGAGAAATACAGCCAAGGTTAAAAAGCCCTTGCTGGAAAGTCAGAAAGGAGGTCAGCAGCATGGAAGAATTTACATAAAATGAGCGACTTCCAGTGTGTGTAAAAAGCCATGTTTACCAAATAAGGAAGCAATTAGAGGGAAGTGCAGTGCCATGTAATGTCGTGTCTAAAGGTTATGAAAACAGAAGTTTAGAAGGAGGTAAAGGGGAATAACTACTGCAATTACAGAACCAATGAAGTTTACAACAGCTATTTATTTTTTCTGGTAATGTAAACAGAACTCCTTAAAATGTGTTTTCACATAGGGACACAAGAATCACTAATGAATCATGACTGATCTGAATAAACAACAGTCACTTCTACATCAATAATAGAACAGCAACATAACATTAAAATGGGGAAAAGTGCCATTTCATTGTATAAGGGTATAGTTTCCCTAAAAAGTGATCAGAAAATGTCATTTGTTGCAAGCTTACATGAAGTCTTGTCCAGAGAAGAGCAACAGAGTTGGGGAGGGGTCTGGAGCACAAGTCCTGTGAGGAACAGCTGAGGGAGGTGGGGGTGGTTAGCCTGGAGAAAAGGAGGCTCAGGGAAGCCCTTATCACTCTTTCCAAGTCCCTGAAAACAGGATGCAGCCAGGTGGGAGTCAGGCTCTTCTCCCAGGTAGTAAGCAACAGGACAAGCAGAAGTGGCCTGAAGCACTGCCAGGGAAAGTTCAGGTTGGACATCAGGATGAATTTCTTCACTGAAGGGTTTGTCAGGCACTAGAATGAGGTGCCCAGGCAGGTGGTGGAGCCACCATCCTTAGAAGTGTTCAAGAAACACCTGAATGTGGCACTCAGCACTCTGGTCTACTTGACAAGGTGAAAATCATTCCAAGATTGGAATCGATGCTCCAAAAGATCTTTTCCAACCTAAATGATTCTGTGATTCTGTGAAAGTACTTTTGGGACTCACTCTACTGAGAGTGCAAACAAACTCAGGGAGGCCATGCCTCAGGGACCCAAGCCAACCTAAGACCAAGACAGCACAATTACACATTAGAATCTGAAAACTGATTTCACACCAAGGCCTTTGCTTACTGCCTCAGTGCTTCCCTTGCTTTTAGCATCAAAGAATTCATATAATCCTGTCCACCTCCTGCTCCAGCCAGGGCTGCCTGGTCACTCACGGACGATGTGCTGTTTCTTACATGTCAGGACCATGGACAGCTCTGGGATTCACTCGAGCACCCCCTGCTTTCCCTGTAATTACATTCCCCGAGGGAAGAGGCCAAAACAAATGCTGCCTGATTAAAACAACCTCTGTTCGAGGCTGCAATTTGCGGAAGACAATGACAAGGTTCAATAAACTGCAACTCTCTTCTGCCAGCTGAACAAACGACTATGGAAATGAAGTTTCAGAAGGAATTTCTCCGTGGAAAGGTGGTTGAGTGTTGGAATGGACTGCACAGGGAGGTGGTGGACTCACCATCCCTGGAGGTGTTCAAGAAATGACTGGACGTGGCACTCAGTGCTGTGCTTGAATTGACAAGGTGGTGATTGGTCAAAGATTGGGCTTGATGACCTTGGAAGTCTTTTCCAACTTTAACAATTCTATGGTTCTGTGAAATCACAGTAGCTGCTAGGACATCGTGTTATTTTGTTATTTTTAAGATATTGTCAGACCCAGCAAGTAGGTTTTGAGCTTCCTATCAAGCTAAAACCAATTTTACTTTTCACTTAAAGCAATTCCCAAACGAAATACAAATCCAGGGCACACTAATGAACATCCAGAGCAGCAGGAAGCTGTTAACACAATGGGAATGCACTGCATTGAATACTCCCTGAGTAATAAGCACTGCACAACAGCAAGCTACATGAATCTAGAGCCTTTCCCTCCACTTTGTTTTTGGGGTCTGCTTCAGCCCCAGGTTAATGGCTAGGCTGAGGAGGGACAGTTTCCTATCAGCAAACATCTGAGCTTTGTGACCTGGAAGAGGATGAAGTGAAAGAGCAAACAACTTGGAGTGTAGCAGCAGGGAATATCTGAGTCCCCAGGAGGGATGAGAGGTCATTAATTAGGCTCATGTTGAACCCACTCTCAGTGCTTGCTAACATACAACACTAACACTCAAACATGATGACTGCAGTTTCCAAAGACATATCCTTGGGCCAGACTTGTTTCTCTGGCTGAGAAAATTACTCCGTTCTGCCTCATACTCACTCTGCTGCTTTAGTTTTCATCCTTTTCTCAAGACTTGTCATACAAGAATTGTCAGGATCTTTCACCTTTTGAGAACTGAGTTGTCTGATTTTTATAGTCTCCAAAATTAAGCTTCTAAATTTTCCTTTATTTTCTTTATGAAAATAAAGAAAATAAAGGAATTATGAATCTCATGGAAGACAGCACAGGTTGGGTGTTGGCTTTTGATTAGAGATACATAAAATCATAGAACAGCCTGGGCTGGAAGAGACCTTAAAGAGGGTCATCTTGTTTTAGCACCCTTCACTAAGGTGTTAAAGCCTTGCCCAGAGCCCCAATCCAACCTGGCTTTGAACACTTCCAGGGATGGGGCATCCACAGTGTCTCTGGGCAACCTGTGCCAGGGCCTCACCACCCTCAGAGTGAAGATTTTCTTCCTAATATCCTGTGTAAACCTACTCTCTGTTAGTTTGAAGCCATTCCCTCCTGGCCTGTCACTACGTATGTAACTGTGCCCTCTGGTTTTATCTTCCCACAGTATTTCTAATTTTTTTAGAGCTCCCTAAGTCAATTAAAGAGAGATATTCAAGTGTTGTTGTTCTCAACACGTCTAGATAGCCTTTAAAAGGCAGACAAAAATGATTGCAAAATGATTTTTTGAATGTTGTACAATAAATTCTTTCTCAATTGTGTCCAGCCAAAAAAAGTCACACTTAGAGAAAATATTTGTTACCCTAGGCATATAGTTTTTTATAACATGACCTGTAATTAGAAAGCCAGATCAGATTATTTTCTCTCTTTTGTTTCACTAGTAGAGATTCTACACAATGGACCACCTAGACCTTCCATTTTTGTCTTGGTCCTCTGACAATGCCATTCACGACACCTGGGAACGGTAGATATTAGAAAATCCCACTGCTAACAACACAACAAAATCGTGCCCTTTTTGTCCCAGTAAATAAGATTTTGGTGACTCTAGAATATGCAGAGAACAAGCAGATTAAACAGATTCCTTTTAACAGCATCCTTATGGTAGCCTTACATTTTCATATCTTTCAACATAGCTCTGTACTCTTTTCATCACAAACAAATGTGACTCTGTCTTGGACTGCCAGAGTCCAAGTCCACTACATATTCTCTTCTTTTTCAATTAGCTTCTCCTTTTTGACTGCAAAGCAATGGCACATTTGGGTGTTTCATTTCAGAGTTAAATCCCAAAGAGAAACCTTATCAGAACTGTTGAGTTTCATTGAGCTTTTGTATGAAAATCTCAGAGGCCTGTGAAGTTTGTAATCTTCCATGAATAAAATCAAAGATTGAACTGAAAACTTTATGGAAATTAATAAAACAATGACCTGTATTTTTCATTCATGAAATAGTTTAGTGGCAAAGCTTCCACTTAAGCAGTGAGAATTTTCACCAAGGTTTCATTAAGCCTGAAGAGGAAGGACACTTGTAGATAAAACTGACTGGCAGACTCTGCACTCCAAATATTCCAGTGAAGAGGAGGTTGTTTTGCAACACTTTGCTAAAGATAAATTAGCAATGATTCCACATCAGAACTCAAAATGGGCAAGTCTTTCACAGTGAGTTTGGCAAAGTGGTGGGTCACAGGCTACACTATTTTGTTTAAATCACTTCTCCCACTCCTACTTAAAATTCAGACATCCAAATTCAATACATCAAAGAAATGCAAGAGCTGCACTGAACTTGCAGTAATTCCTGTGTCACACAGAGCTCATTCCACTGCAGAACGGGCACAAACCCCACGTGTTTCAGAGCAGGAGCTCTCCTCTGTCAGGTCAGCCAAGGGCAGAGATTAAACATCCCCTCAGGACCCTCAAGCCTCAGATAGTAGGAATGCCCCTCATCCCAGGGAGTGGTGCAGGGAATAGCTCCACACAGGTTTGTATACTGGGTGAGTAAAAGGTGAAACAATCTCCTTTCCAAGAGCACTGCACAGGAGGGTGCAAGGTTCCAGGCAGCCAGCACTCAGCACTTCTCCCTCCCTTTCTCCCAGCTGCCACACACAACGTGTTCCACGGCACACAGGCAGACAGACAAAAATAAAAGGTTTTTTGTTTTGTCTGTCTGCCTGTGACAGAAGAGGTTGCCACGAAGGACAGACCTCTAAGGCAAAATTTCACGCTGTAACCAGGTAACTCACCCTCTGTAATTCCTAACATGAAGCATGTGTACATATGAAGAAATATCAAGCCCTAACGTGGAGAGTTTCCAACAGAGATTTCCTTGGTAGACAGAATATTTCCAGTTGCTTCCAAAATGCTGAATGATGTAATTGTGTATTTTTATGTATCACACACATACCTCTACAAAGGGAGACTATAGCAACAAAAATGCAATTAGAGACCATAACATCTGGGAATTAGCAATAAACAGAGAAAACAACGAACTCCATACATGAATGAAAAAAATACTGCCATGATTTTGTAATAACTGTATGAGAAGAGCAAATGCTCAGTGCTGACCCAGCAGATGAGGTAATAGCCTACACAGCTGATTGAACAACCCTGAATTCATTTTCTGTAAACACTGTCCTAATTTATATCCATTTTCACAGCCACAGTGGTGCCTTAAAGAACCTAAAGCACAAGAGTAAAGCTCAGTCATTCAATTAACAGCCAAGGCAGCTGTAAGGATAGAAAATAAAATTATTTGCTCCATAAAAATCTGTAATTTCTACAGTGAATTTTAAATTTGAGATGTTCCATGTATGAATTTTAAAGTGATTGTAATTTAAGCTAGCATTTCTCAGTATTCTGATTGCAATCAGGATGTGTGGTATGTTTAATTTCTGTTTTGATTGTTCGTGGGTTTCCAGGATTTGGCTTGGGCTCTGATCTTCCAGCAGCCTTTCCATGGCACTCTAAGCACAGAATTCCAAACCTCACAGAACTTACAGGCTGAAGCACAGCCTCTACTGCATCTGCTTTATTTTCTCTTCCTTCTCTCAAATCAAAGTTTCTCTCCTCCATCCAAATGAAACTACTGCAAGTCCCAAAAGAGTGGGAAGAATATCAAAGTGCAGCGTAAATTGCTCTTAACACACCAGCAAAGTAAAAAATAATTTTCACTCAGCTCACCATTTTTGCAGAGACAGCTTTTTTATCCCTTGAATAAGTAGCTAGACATCCACAGAAGGCAAAGCATAAAGACATGGCAATCAAAAGACAACTCTTAAAGTAAAACCTGTGGTTTTTTAATTTACTCTTTCTGATAGGAATTTGGAGTGCATTGCCAGTAAGTGGTAGTTAGTGAAAGGAAAGGTATGTTAGTGAAAGGAAGAAGACTCTAAAAGCATAATCTCAGAGAAAATGCTTTCTGAAAGACCAGGAATTCTGGTGGAAAGGCTACTCATCAAAGCTAAATGCATATCTCTCCACTTTTGCAAGTTGTACTGTATTTAGCTTCTTTGAAAGTACAACAGGATATTAATATATTTGCCAGAAGATGGAAGAAACTTCTTAAATTTACAGGGAAAAGGGCTATGAAGTGACTTACTTGGATTGCTGCCAAATCAGGAGTCCTGCACCACTCATGTTTTCCATATTTGCTCAAGTTTTAAGGAGATTTCAAAAATGAACCACACCTGACCCGCTACTGAAATATTTAACAAAATAATTGTGTATGGCTTCCAAAACCCTGATCTGTAGAGCATTAAAATAACAGCAGATTAACTTGGAAATTCCACAGACAAATGTCATCACAACATGCTAACTGAGAATGGAGCCAGGGTATTTCTGTGATCTGAAAAGATCCAAACAGGGCACAGAAACAAATGGAGGGAGCAAAGGGAAAACACAATCACAGAATCATTTAGGGTGGAAAAGACCTCCAAGGTCATCAAGTGCAACCTTTGGGCCATCACCAGCTTGCCAACTAGCCAGGGCACTGAGTGCCACATCCAGTTGTTTCTTGAACACCTCAGGGGCAGTGACTCCACCACACTCTTTACCACCTGAGATCTTCTTTCACCACTAAACTTTACTGGCTAAGACTAGAAGCAGCTGTGGCTTAGGTCATGCAAATACAGAATGTACCAAAACCTCATACAGGCATTTAAAACCTCAAAGAATTGTGCACTTTTCCCTTCAGATATGGCAAACCAGACACATTTCAGGTAACTTCATTGCACTGGAGTTCTGCTCTAGGTTACAGATTCACAGCCTGGCTGAAGTAAGGACAGCCCACAGTGGTCATCTGGTCACCTGCTGTGGAAGAGTGACCCACACTGCAGCAGGTTTGGGAGCACTGCTGCTCGTGAGAGTGGATCCAGGCTGGAGAAGTTCACAGAGAAATGTCTCCTGTGGGAAAGGACCCATGATCTCACAGGGGAAGGCCTCCTCTCCCTGAGCAGAGGAAGAAGAACTTGGTTGAACTGACCAAAACCCCTACCCTGCTGTCCCCTGGGCTGTCAGTGAGAAGGAGGGAGGAGTTGGGGGAAGAAAAGGTGTTTTTAGGGGCTTATTTTACTTCTCATTTTCCTCCTCTGGCTTTGTTAGTAATAAATTGACTTTGTACCTCAAAGATGAGCCTGTTCTGCCCTTGGAGTGTTTTCCTCCAGTCCTTATCTCAACTCATGAACCCCCCATTAATTCTTTTCTCTCCTCTGCCCAGCTGTGCCTGGGTTTGGCTGGTGTCAAATCGTGACAATGAGGCAGTGCTACACCAAAACACAAGGCACCATCAGTTCGTGGTGGAATCACAGTGAAACCTGTGTCTGCAGGGATGCTCAGAGGTCACTGCTCTCTTGCCTCTGCTCCATGGCTGGCAGCTCAACCAGCATCATGGAATGGTTTGGGTCGGAAGGGACATTAAGGGTCATCTCATGCCCCGTGGGCAGGGACACCTCCCACCAGACCTGGCTGTTCAGAGCCCCATCCAGCCTGGCCTTGAACACTGCCAGGGATGGAGCATCCACAGCTTCCCTGAGTATCCTGTTCCAGCATCTCACCATGCTCATATTAAGAAATTTCATTTTAACATCTCAGCTAAGATTACCATCTTTCAGGTTTTTCAGAAATATTTATCTAATAATTGCTACAGCTTCCTAATGGAAATTCCACAACCCACTGGTCTGTCCTATCTAGTAAGTTGCTGCCCTTATGCACAGAATATATTTTCTGACATCTAACTTGAAATTCCCTCCAGCTATAAGTTAAGAGTGTTTTTTTCTTATATTTTCCACATATGACTGCTATCAAGCCTCCCTACACTCTTTTTCTCTAGGCTGAACAACCACAAGTCTTTTACTCAAATAGTTGGGGTTTTTTTAAACTTCCAAATGTTTTTGCTTTTCTAATGGTCTTTCAGGAAAATATGTGCCAATTAACGGTGTGGTGCCCAGAAATATATTCTCAGACTTATCACATGAAATGGTACAACACATCAATACCATAAATACTCCAAAGCAGAGCTTAATGTCACCTTTCTGCTTGGACAAGCTTGTATTTAGTGTTGCTGTTTATTCTATGCACAGTGTAAATTGGTACTGTGGAGCAATGCTGCAAATTCAAGTGCTGGGACTGGGCTCAATAGGAGAGAGTTTAGGTGAAAAAAGATAATAAATGCAAAGGCTACACAGATCTGTTCTGTGATCCAGTATTATGCCAGGCAAAATGAGAAAGCCAAAGAGAAATAATTCTTCTATGAGTATGATGCTCTTTATAACAATTCCCTCAGGCACTTCACGGTCATTCAAATTCAATGTATGGTGTTATTGCAGAGGTAAATCTCTGCCTGGAGACCTCTGGAGAAAATTAAAATGAGGATTTCTTTGGGTAGAGTTTGTGGGGAAGAAATATTGCAAAATCCCTTTTTCCCATACAGTAAACAGATAGACAGGCTGGATCATTATTCCTTTTCCTTCACACAAAGGAAAAAAAAAAAAAAAAAAAGACCCAGAAAGCCCCTGTGATACTCAGGCCAGTATATAAATACAGAAAGAACTGTGGTGGCAAAATGAGTAACAAGTATGTGGTAAAATAGGGGAAGTGAAGCCTGGTTACTTCTGAGCCAACAGAAGTGTTCCAGCAGACATCAACATGGACAGGATTTAGCCAACAGATCCTTTTTGCTGAGTGCAGTTCTGCTAAGGACTCATAATTTTGGTATTGAGGCTTCTTGGATAACAAATAATTACAGTTTTTCAGCCTTTGTTAGCCCTTGTTTTTATGTAGTGAATGAGTTGTCCTTGTCTAGTCTGACTGAAGGAGGATTCCTTCAGGGCAAGGACGTGGACCTGTTGGAGTGAGTCCAGAGGAGAAACACCAGGGTTGATTACAGGGATGGAGCAGCTCTGCTGTGAGGAAAGGTTGGGAGAATTGGGATTACTCAGTTCCGAGAAGAGAAGGCTTCAGGGTGACCTAATTGTGGCCTTCCACTACCTGAAGGGAGCCTACAGGAAGGATGGAGAGAGACTATTTACAAGAGCCTGAAGTGACAGAACAGGGGGGAATGTCTTCACACTGACAGAGGGTGGTTTAGATTAGATATTAGGAAAAAAAACCTTTACTATGAGGGTGGTGAGGTACTGAAACAGAGAAGTTCTGCATATCCCATCCCTGGAACCATTTAAGGATGGGGCTCTGAGCAGCCTGGTCGAGTGGACAATGTCCCTGTCCATGGCAGTGGGGTTGGAACTCAATCATCTTGAAGGTCCTTTCCAACCCAAAACATTCTGTGATTCTGTGTCATTTTCTGCAACATTTTCTTGAGATACTACCATGTTCAGGTATGCCTTTACACCAGATTGTTGTCATGGTGCCAAGGTAGTCCCTATGTTTTGCCAGTTTCATGTTGAGTATCTGTTTGTTTGAGAATAGACCATCTGAGAGATAAGGAAGTTGTAGAGAAAACCTATATAGTGATAATTAGCAATGCTGGTTTCTCTCTAAAGTTTGGTATTTGCTCCCACTGAGCACTTGTAAGGCTGAGTACTTTCCTGAAACCTGCTGTTATGTGAAGCCTACAAAATAAATAACGTCTCCAAGTAGACCAGAAACTTGATTTTTGTGCTTTCAAAGGGTCTTTGTTCATCAGACATAAAAAACATAGAGGCAAACTTAGAAAATGTTCAACATGGTTCTACTCCAATGTAAATTAGATCCTTCCTGCTTGCTTCATTATTAGCATTTTGATCCTGCAAGGAACTCCTCATTCACAGTAATTAGCTATGCAAGATATAACACCTGGTTTTATTCTTTTAAATACGAGCTTTTGGCCATTATTTCCATTTCTCCTGCACTCTGAAGTTGGATATGCCTGTTACCTCCATGCAATATTACTCTTACTAACCATGTAAACTTGATTTTCACACTCATTTGGTTTATAAAATGCATGTTAATAACCATGTCCCTGCTATATTTTCTCTTCGCTTTCCCCTTCCTGTGAGTACTGCTGGCTCTCTCTGCTTTATGGAACACTGCACTTGATTCTCTCTGCCAGCTCTAGTTGAGGGTGATATTTGCCCAGGGTAAGGTGACCTGAAAGGCCAACTTGACCTGGCAGGGACCTTGATGTGATGGCTGGTACCCGCTCTGGACTGGTGGTTCTGTGTTGTGACAGCTCTGTCAAGTCATTTAAGACCCCGATATTTACAGATATGTGAGCTTGCAGAAATGCTACCTTTTCTATTCAGCAGAGCTGCTTCTTTCATATCCCTCTTAGTTTTCTCTTCCCACTGATAAACTGCATTTTCATTCCCTCAGAGCATCTCCAGCTACAGAAAAGCAGGTAGGGCTGTAAGTTGCCCTGCTCCTAAATATTGTCACCAGCTCAACAGGGTTTGTGTCACACATTTCTCAAGGGCTAAGGTTCTACATGACTCTGCTACCCTTACTTCTCCATGGAGGTGACAATGTACAAGACAGATCAAAATCAAACCTGATTTGCCAAGAGACCTCGCAGAGGTCTTGATTTCAGAAGAGAAATCCAAGGACAGGCTG
Source organism: Hylia prasina (assembly GCA_013397195.1). Classification (NCBI taxonomy): domain Eukaryota; kingdom Metazoa; phylum Chordata; class Aves; order Passeriformes; family Sylviidae; genus Hylia; species Hylia prasina. The sequence goes on from VYXD01006424.1 coordinate 10,853, forward strand.
CTCCAGCCTGGCAGCAGGGCCCCTCTCTCCATCGAGTCTCCCACTGGGTCACAGCCTCCTCCAGGCATCACCTGCTCCAGCCTGGGCACCTCCCCAGGGGCTGTGGGGGGATCTCTGCATCCCTGTGGATCCCCAGGGGCTGTGGGGGGATCTCTGCATCCCTGTGGATCCCCAGGGGCTGTGGGGGGATCTCTGCATCCCTGTGGATNCCTCACTGCCCAGCCTTGGCCAGCAGCGTGTCCATCCTCAGAGCCAGCAGGGACTGGCTCTGCTGGATGTGGTGGAAGGTTCCAGCAGCTTCTCACAGAAGCCACATCTGTGACCCCCCTGCTACCAAAAACCAGGCAGTGCAGAACCAACACACTCCTGAATGCCCCTGTGAAGGTGCAAGCCTGAGTTTGTAGAACTAAATCATAAATAGTGCTGTACCTCTGTGTTATGTGGTGTGATTGAATGAATTTCTTCATGCATCCTTTACGAGTGCAAAGGGAACAGTGTGAAAACAGGTGCTGATTTGGCTTTGCTACAACAGAAACCCTTTTGTTCTTGGTAGCTGGTGCTTCTTGTGCAAGTCCAGCAGGTAAGACGATGAAGCTAACAAAAATATACATGAAAAATTGGTCTATCAGCCTTCCACAGTACATTTATCCCTACCTGACTGGCTCACCAAATGTCCCCACCAGCACAAGGCAGCAACACCCTTCTGTTATAGCAAAATGCCTGTGCTTTAACTGTTCTGTGAATCTAGATCTTGTCCCAGAACAAACCTCCTGCCATGCCAGAGAATCAAGGCACCCAAATACATCTGCATGACTTGGGAGCTCCAAAAAACTAATTCAGGTCTCAGAGCTAATGTTTGGGATAGAATATGGGTAATTTTCTACAGAAAAAGAAAAGATCATCCGGATCCAGTGTCTTTCATCCAGATCTTGTAAAACTAGAGAGCACCAGTCCAGTACATTTTACACTGAGGGAAAAACAGCCATTGGAGATTACTGCCATGAGGCAATATTAAAACAGCTCTACTGCACCCACCAAACTGGCATGCAGAATCTCAAACCTCTGCCCTAACCCTGCTCACAGGATTCTATAACTAATTTTCAGCTTATAGATCAAGGGCTCACCTAGGAAACTGTGCAGAATTGTGCAGGCAGTAATGTAGCCTACAGGAAAATGCCCTGCAAATGCCCCCAGCAGACTCCCTGGGACTGATGGACTGCACTAAAGTCAGTGAGCTTAAGCCAAGGTCTTAGAGTCAAGTATTCCTCCTTCAAACCATCTGCAAAGCCAGGTATGCTTCTATTCAAATTTTTAAAATTGCTCTTCTCCACAATGTACCCAGACTGGCAATGCCAACTGCCCCCAGCCCCAAATACCCATGGTTGGCAGAAATCTCTAGGACAGTCTTTGGAAAAAAAAAATTACAGAAGAAGAAGGGGGGGAGGGAAAAAAAAAGACACCATTTCTGCACTGAAAAGAAGTATTTCTTTCTTCCCTTGGGATTCACAGTTATATTGCACAAGTCCAAATTCACTAGGCCATTAAATGCCGTATGTTGGCTCAGCTCACACCAGTACTTTCAGTTTCCTTGCCTTTGCTTGCCACTACAGACCAACCCTTTGGCCACCACATTCCAAAGGCACCTCAGGTTGGTAGTTACTGGCCAGTAGACAATCTGCAGCACAGATTAAATTGCTAAATTTCTCCTTAAAGACTCCAAAGGAGTATAAGCTTTGTAGATCAAGAAGGAGAGAGCAGCCTGTATTCTTGGTCTGAGCAACCTGCACATCCAGGATTTGTCCAGTGCATCCTGATGCAAGAAAACACTACTGGTTTATTTCCCTATTTATTTCCCTATGTCCAAAATATCATTTGGAAGCCAGTGCCTGCCACATGGGAATGGTTCAGGTGATAAAAGTAGTTCCAGGAGAGAACCACAACCCTTCTCCTCCGTGTCTCATCAGTTATAAGGACTCTAAATCAATAAGGCCTGGCTACATTAACTCAATTTCTGAACTGTAATGCAGCAGAGCTCTCATTACATGTACAGCTGGGCTTACACTCCCCTCTAAGCAAGAAGAAATAAAGGACCTCTTGAAAGTCACCATATAATCTTCCTACAATATTTGTAACCCATTCTTAATAGCTTCAGCAGTGGCATCATTTTCCCTGACTTTGTCCAAGCTTGCAGACTCCACTAAGCCACACTTCCATCTGTGTTTAGGAATATGTGGGAGAAGAGCTGGGGGCTGCAGCTCTGCTGCACCATAAATCCCTTCTGAATGTAATCTGGTATCCTGCTATATTCCAGTAAAATTTACCTGAGCCATATCAAGAATAACAACACAAAAAAAACCCCCAGAAGGATGTAGCATTCCATAAATTCCTACTCATTATTCTGCCAGGTCATAAGAGTCAGGTATGAAATCAACCCAAACCTAAGCTTCAAATAAGATATTAAGAAGTATTTTAAGAACTATTTTAAGAAGTATCTTACCAAAAAAGTAAGTGTCCTACCAAAAAAGCCAACTACTGCAGACAGAAAATTAATGTAATGTGCTGATCACTGAATAATTCAAATATATAGTCACATATACAGTAAAACATCTTTAAACTGAACAAGATGAATTTTAATAACAAAATTCATAAATAAAATGAGAGGCCAACAGATGGACAGTACATAAAGGATAAAAATTTGTCAAGAAGCAGAAGTTTCACTGCACCTGTAGGTGGAAGTCTTGGTATACAAAGAAGTTCATTGCCAGAAAAAACCTCTGCATGGAGGAACAATCTCCTTTTAGTATCTTATCAGTTATATAAAACTACAATAAAACAAAATAAGCAAACCAACTGTGTTGCCATTGGGCAGACTAGAACCCACCCTTATTTCTATTTTCACACCCCAGCAAGGCAGCTGATATGTCTGTCCTGAAGTTACTTTTAACCATCACAAGCCTGGTGTCTCTGTAGCTTCTCCTCTGTGCCCACTTCCTTTAATTATTCTTTTGTTTGCAACAGTTCCTGCTCCTAAAACAGCAAGTTTGTGCCACCATAAAGCAGGTGCACATTGACAAAAGAGCCCCTAAAATTCCCAGGGCCTCTCTGTCCCCCTTTGGTTTTCCCACTTCCTCTTTGAGTTCAGCTTTTTTGCTCTGTACTTTGCAATCCCACAGCATAACATGTGTAGTTGTGACCTACAAAGGTAAAAATGATACTTCAGGGACAACATTTCAGTTGTGCAGCCACTGAGTAGAAACAGGAGCTCTTGTATTACACAGGAGAGAGAGTGATGGATGCTCAGACACTTTGGATTTGAAGCACAAAGGCTGAGTCAGGGCAGCCCTGTCTGTGCCCCAGGGCCAAACCGACACTTTGCAGACAGATCCAGCCCTTCCCTTTCTCTCTGCTACGTTTGGAAAGGTCAGCCTCTATTTATGTGCTTGCACCAACAAAACAATCCCGTTTGGCATGTGTATTATCGCAGATAAAATCCACAGAAATCACCCAAGGCAGGCTGGCTGAGCTGCTTGGCTGGAGACATTCAGCAAGCCAAGGCTGACCAAAGCCCACATCAACAGGGGACAGAAAGCAACTCCTTGGCTTGACCCAGCTCACTTCAACAAGGGCATGTTGCCCATCCTACATTTAATCACTTCAAACTAAACACATCCCAGCTCAAGGGGTTTTTTTGCATGAATTTGATTTTTGCCATCAGGTATGTTTGCACCTGTGGAGCAGTTTCAGAAACTGTGGCTCTTGCTTACCTGACCAGCCAGAGCAGAGGATGCTCCTTTATAGCTTTCCTAACATGCCACACAAACTAGTCCAATTAGACAGCTGTGAATTAGTCAGGATAGAATCACAGTGAAGGTAGGGGTTTCTCTTAACTAAATATTAAGCCACATTTTTGTTTTGCTCACCCTGATGCCAATGGCTGGAGATTATCCAGGAGATCCCTTAAGTTTTAGCTTTCACGTTACCCTGATTCTGTACTGCATTGGTATGTAACTCTGAACTTCATCTAAAACGTTACCAAGCTCTCCTCACTCTTTAGTTAAGACAAAACAATCCTTTTCCAGCCTGAGAATCAAGGAAAACATTGCAGCTTCAGACTCAAAAAGTTTAAACAGCAGCAGATTGAGAAGAGCAAACTGAGGGGATGGCACTTCATAACCTGAAGCTGTCATTGGACAATCAACATGTAAATAGAGCAAAACTTACAAAAGTGTGAAAATGTGTGACCCTTCCCTCTTGGGTGTAGCCTTGTCTGGGTTCTTGTACTGCCCAAGGTGTATCCTTTAAAGGCTTTTTTTAATAAATACCTACTTCATTCCTTTAACTCTGTCTAGCCTCTGTTCTAGGTAGCCTCTCAAGGCATCAAAGGGAAGACTCATGCTCCAAAGGAGCACAGTTTGTCAGAAATATTGCCTACAGACAGTATTTCACCTCCTGGTTTATGAAAAGCACTGTATAATACAATTGCTTGAATAATAAAAAATATATTAGTTGCTTTCCCAAAACACAACTTTCATTTCACAATATTTAAGTACCTCTTCACCTTTTAGTATCCAATGTTTTCCACATTGCCAATAACTAATGTTTATCCCATTTTCATTTAGAGTCAATATATGCAGCCCCAATCAAGAACAGGGATTGCACATTAAAGTAGGCATAAGGAGCAGGAAAAAAATGAAGAAAGGAAAAAAATGAAGGAAGAAAAGGACCAAAAGGGAAAGCACCAATAAATTCCCCAAATCCTAACTAAATACAGCTCAAAGGCAGATAAGGAGGTACTATTTAGAGAGCAGAACTAATGGAAACAGAAATAAATCTGCTTACTGGGACGTCTGTAGACCTAAAATTTATGTCCATATCCAAGACATCAAGAAAAAATATCCCAAACGACAGCCAATATTTCACTGTATTTCTCCAAGCAGTTATTGATTACAGAGCATTACTTAGAACAGAGTACACTGCTAGCAAAAAATTAACAGAGCGCATCCAAAATCAACAGCAAGGGCAGTAATTCTTGCCTCCTGGCAGCACTGCAGCCCATCCATCAGATCCTAGCCCACATTGCTTCAGGTGGTTTCCCATTTTACACACAATTTTTGGATCACCTGGGTCTAAAATCAGTCCAACAAAACAGAGCATCTGCCCTGAGGAAGGAAACACTCTCTTTACACAGCTCCAGCTCCACATTCCACCCTGGATGTGCACAGCAGCTGGCTCCCACCTAACCCTTCCCAGAACCTGCTGCACCTCACCTTGGTTCCACCTTTTGCTGGAACCAAAGTGCCATTTCCCTCCTCGGGATGTTTTTCCTGTTATTCTCAACATGCAATAAGGGAAAAATCCCGCAGGCTCTACACCAAACTCCCTTTCCCAACTCGATTTTTTTTTTTTTTTTGCCCCTGAAATAATTACAAATTACTCTACTTGCTGCAGGCTAAAACTGTAAGAGCAGGGAATGTGAAACAGCACCAGCAACACGACACAAAATCTCTGGCTAAATGTTGTGAAAGATGTTGTGAACAACCAAAAAAAATGCAAATAAACTCCCAAAATTTAAGAGGTACCCTGAATGAAAAGCACAAATCACATAGCACAATCATCAAATAATCCATTGTTACCCATTCAGAAAATGCAGAAAATGTCAGAGAATGTCTTCATTTTACATTTCCAATTGGAGCAACTTTTTCTCTGCCTTCATATTAATGGTGGGAATTTAAACTTTAAACAAATATTTATATTGTATGTGTGATTTGGAAAATACAATCGTTCTCCTGATCACAAAGTACCCAGAAACAGATGCCACATTTCCCAATTTTTTTGATGGCTGACAATTATTTCCTTTGGATTTCTCCAACACCATTTGTGATGACTATTCATGAGAAGCTCAGTGCAAGTAGCCACTCTTGTAGCTGACAGCTTCTGCAAGTGAAACTTTCCAAGGGATTTGAGCAGCTGAGGAATCATATTTTAGTAATTTAAAATAATTTACTGATACCAAAAGTGCCTTCAAGTGAAATACAACGAAACTAGAAATTTTTTCATTTATATTCGTTTTATTTTGCCAGATTCAAAAGTTGAAGTTTAACATTTGAAATGCCTTTTGAAATGTATTCATTCCTCTTCCCTCCAAAACAATACATGGCAGAGTGAAAAGTTACATTAGATTTAATTGGGATTTTTAACCCCTTGGGGGATGGAGAAAGGTGACCTCAGAAATTTAGCTCAGTTCTTCCTTGCTATAGGCTTTTGCCAACAAGCACCAAAAATCAGATATTTGCACAAAAAACTAACTCTTGGGGTGAGAGGTTTTTTCCCCTCTAATGTCAAAAACAGTCTGAAATTTGTTTTTGAAACTCTGAGGAGGAAAAAGACAGGAAGGAGTGAAAATTATTTTTAAAAAACCATTTGAAACTGGTGCTTGATGCATTCTCTATCTCCAAAGCAGATGAGTGTTGGTTCATCTTTGCTTCACGTGGTTTTGAGTTACATCCCAGCTACTCATGTGGTCACATCCTGCTTACTCAGAGCAGCTAAAAATACCTGCAGGAATATCTGGAAGGCTGGTTTCTCCCATTCCAGTCAGGTGGAGAAGGGTGGGAAATGCTACTCCTGCCTTCCACTGTGCCCCAGTGCAGGACCAGAGCCCAGGGCTGAACCTCCAGACTGTGGGAATTGTGTGTCTGTGTCCCATCAGGGACAGCAGTGCTGGACTCTCCCCACCACACAGTTCTGTTCTCTGCTTAATAAAAGTTCACTGATGTGTTTTATCTTCTTTTTGCCGGGCATTAAATGCTCGAGAGGATATTTCGTGTTTGGACTCAGATGTTTATTAATTCTTATCTCCATTACAGTCTCACAAGCTGTGAATTCTACAGCACCTCAAGCTAACAAACCAAAAATGGCCCCTATCTCTCTCTCTACAAGGCCTTTTAAGGATAAACTGTCCAATTAAGAAATGACACCTAGATTAATTTTACTTTTAACCCAAAACCAACCACCCATGAGGGTGGTTGCAATGAGGACTTTTCTGCCCAATTACAAAATCCCACCCTGACCCATGAAGAAGAAGGTGAAAAAGAAGGACTGGCCTCTGCCCTAAAACCTCCACCTTGCTTTATATATATATTACTATATTCTAAAACCTTAAACTCTAAGTTTTCCACCCTGTGACATTACACACTTCTATTCAAACTACAAATACATAATCATTGAATTTTGGAACCCTTCTCCAAGGCCTCAGGTTAATGCAGTGTTTGCTTGGGGGGTCAGTGCCTGCCAGCACAGAAAGTCTGAAATTCTCAGTGCCCAGGGTTCCAACAGCCCACAGTGGTGACAAAAGATATTTACAAGTTACCCACGACCTTCAGTGGCCAGCCTGGCTTCTCCTGACTGCTGAGCATTGACCAGTTTCTCCCCAGGAGGGGAAAGATGGTGCAGTCAGGGCAAGATCTCGTTTCTGCTTCCAGAAATTTCAATTCTCGAAATCAAGGGGTAAAACGACACGGAGGGATAGACTGAGAGGAGCTGCTTCCAGCATCTGGAATTACTGGTCTGTGCAAAGCTCTGCAACATCAGATTTTGTCCTCATAAACTGAAATGGAGAACTGAATGACTGTTTCCACATAAAAGCATTTTCCCTTCTGCAAATTTCTCCCTTGGTGGGTCAAAGTCGAAAAAATAAAAGGAGCAATATCATCACTCAAAGTCTGAGGGAAAAAAAGAGGAAGCAACAGAGCTGATAAAAAGAAACCCCAACAGCTGAAGTATTACATTAAAAAAAAAGAAGTTAAAATGAAATGTCATGACACTACCAAAACCTTCTAACCTTTTCACTTCAAAGAAATATTGAAAAACTAATGAACTGATACTAAATTTATATTTTCATGACAGAGCATTTTTAGAGGAAAAGCACTCTGTCAGAAAATGTTGACCCAGCTGTAAGAATTTTATCTTCAGACTGCTCAGAAGGAAAACTCTTCTATTTTGTATTGCTCACATTCAGAATTGACATTTTACATATTAATTTCAGACATATTTATTTTTGTATAACAGGAAATACAGCAAGTTCCCTATTTAGTTTTGTGTTACATTATCCTATAAGTTAGTCACTGGTTTAGCACTGAGAAATCTTCTGCAATCACCAAACTGCTCAAGTCCAGCAACGTGGATAGAGCCATTTTTATTTATTCTAGTGGAAATTTTTTTTTGATTATATCAACATAGCTGTGGCCCTTTACATTCTTGTTACATCCCCAAGGCATTTCAGAGTATTAACCATATTTTTTGAATTGTCTTAAGCTTCTGGATACTTTTGAAAGGAATATTCATCTTCAGGAAAATTGCTTGCAAGCAAGCTAATAATAGACACCATTCTTCAAAGCAGGAGCGCGAAAAATTCAGGCAAGTACTTCTCTTGAAAGAAAGAGAGAAGTAGAAAAATGCATTTAAAAATTTACTGCAAATAAATTCTCCTTAGCTTTTAAGCCTACCAGGATTTTGTCTGATAAAGGCCTCCAAAATTCCTCTGGGCAAAAAGCATGGGAATAACACATCAAATTAGAGGCAGTGGTACTTGCAAGGAAAGGGGGAGCAGTAGTGAGCAGCACTTGTCAGAAACAAACTGCCCATCACCTCATTAAAGGGACAGAATTCCAGGGGTGCAACATTCTAGGGCTGGAACACCGTGAAAATTCCCTTTTTCCACCACCCACCCCCGTTGCAGCCTGCTGGACAAGCCTGAGGACACTCAAGTCCATCCCAGCTGCTTAGCTCAGGTTGTCCCCCAGAGTTTCTCTCTTCAGGACCTCCCAGATCTTTACTCCTTCCTCTTCACAGTGATTTCTCTCTGACCTCTGTGAAGGAGCCCATCCAGCTCGCTGCTCTTTGCTGTGAAAGGAGGCAGGGAGTGCTAGGTTTTAATAACTAACAAAAAACAAACCTAAATCCATCACAAAACAGTGACCTCCCTCTGCCAGCCCAGGCGGGGCTTTCCTGAAACCTTGGGAAGTGCAAACACACTCTGAGCACCTGTTGCCGGTATTTTGTGCTACGAAGTTCACAGCTCTGGGAGGATTCTGGTTTTCTCCAATAAACAGTGCAACAAAGTAGCAACAAATCACACTAATCATCATAAACAAAACTTGCAGCCGCTGCTCTGCAGCACACCACAAACTTTCATCAGTCTCCAGAAGTTCAGTCCAGCTGGAAAACCCCTTATCCAGCTGTACTGCAGGAAAAATCCACTTGCCAGGCAGGTTTCCTACTTTTGCTGAGCTGGCTGGGACACAGAAGGTAGGAGCAGGCTGAGGGAGGCAGAGGTCCCTCATCCAGGTCGTGGCAACAGGGACAAGGGACAAGACAGGGGAGCTGGCTTCCTGAACATTCACAGCTGTAACAGCTGTACCAGAGCTCCTCTGGGTCATGTCAATCTCCTCTGCCCCACACTGCAGCTTCCCCACACTCCTTCTCCATTAAAAGAAGCTCATTCAGAGTAATAACTCTGGTTTTGAGATCTAAAAACCACTTAAAAAAACAAACATACCTTTAAAACTTCTTTGATGTTTTATTTGCAGGATGAAGTTAATGAGAACTCTGGTACACATTTAACTGGAACAGCATCAATTGAGGAGTCCTGTGTGAATGACTCAACACTGGGAGGCTGAATAAACCCCTATATCTTGAATCTGACAGATTAAAGTAGCAGGTAAATCAATTAATAAAGCCAGAAGTTCAGCTTTCTTGAAGGGTGTAACCACGTAGAATAATTGTACTCAACATACAAAATTCAGTATAACAAACTCACAATTTAGTATCAGTTCCTGTATTAATTAAAAATACAAGAAGCAGCCTAGATCAGTATTACTAATTGCCAGCTCTCAAGAACCCTGCTCTTATCCCAAAGCATCTTCGACAGACATTAACAAACCACTTCCAACATTCCAAAACACAGCAAGAATCAACAAAGTCAAGCTGCTGGTTTCTCTTACTGGGCTTTTGTTGTTTGCCATCAATGAACTCCATTAACCTGGAAGTAACTTGGGACACCCTCACACAAAGCACTTGTCCCATCTTGGCCACACAGACCTGAACTGAAGCAATTGTAGGTGAGGGATGGGGCTCACAATCCCTGACTGAAATGCAGAAATCACCATCTTAAAATAGCCAGGATTAAACATTCTAAAAATGAAGACATCCCAAAAAACAGCCAGGGAAGTACTAATATTCATACAACCAAAATTTTCAGAATGTGGAAATAAAAAAGCAGACGCTGTTTGGTATTGAGAAATGGAGATAAAATTTCTTGATGGCCCTTCAGCCCATTTGTATCATGTCACCATTTAGTATTTTAATACTTGAAATGAAAATAAAACATGGTTACTAACCTGTGGGAAGAGAGAGTAAGTTGCATTGTCAATTGTGACAGAATATAAAAATTCCCCATCAAACCAGAGGTTCTTTCCCATGGGGGAATTCATCTTTGTCATAGCAAAGAGTTGCCCAGGGTCACAGCATTCTTCCAGCAGCTTCCTAGAGAAGGGAACAAAAGAGTGAGCTGTATTAATTGGAGCCTTGTCACACCTTTGTTAATCATCAGCCCTCACGTCTGTGCTCCTGCTACCCTCAGGTGCTCCAAAGCCACACTTCCCAGCCAGCAGACGAAACATGGGACCCTGTTTTACTTACAGAAGAGCCAGAAAACCTGCTTTTATTGCAGAAAATCTTAGAAATAGACAGAAAAAAAACCACCCTAAATTTTTATTCAGACTCACATAGAAAAAACAAGCAAGATTCAGCAGAAGAAACTCTGTCCTATACAGCCTGTTTTAACAGGTAAAAAACTGGTCTCCAACACATACAGAAATCAGACAAGCTCCTTTGCAAATCTGATCCAAGGTACATAAATATTCAGTACCAAATTCAGTTATTGATGAGGAGCAGACCTCCTAAAACCCCACACTCACATGCTTATGTGTGGAAATTTTGGCACCTCTGTTCAGTTACTGAATGTCCTTGTGCTAAATTCCCAGCAGTATTAGAGCCTGCTTCCCAACTGAAGGCCAGCTGGAGTCATCCCAGTGTGATGGATATATATAGAGAGAGTGGCTATACTTGTTAGTGTCCCTGCTGCAACTCCATCTCCTCTTACTCCTTCCTTTCCCAAAAATACTACTCAGCCTGAGTAGAAATTGGAGAGTTGCTTGGGATGGTTGAAGGTTATCCTGAAAATTCTGTGCCACAGCAATTCATATTGTAAAATATAGAATGATAAAAAGCTCTACAGGTCCAGAATATCCCATCTGTCCAAAGCCTGCAGGAAGGGTGACACTTACAGATGTATGTAAAACACACATGGCAGAATTCCACCATTACAGTGTAATATTATGTTATCATATACATTCCTCATATATTTGAAAAGTAATCCTGAAGAGTCTGGAACCATTTCCAGTGGCTGCACAGAAGCAGAAAAGCATCAATTATTAGTGACTAATAAAATGCTTAATATAGCTGTTCTCCTCTGCAAAAGAGATTTTATTCAAAACCATAAAGTTATTCACAGAAATCTAAATTTTAGCATTTTCAAAAGTTTTACTGCTACTTTTCAGCTATAAAAATTGGTATTTGAAAAAAACACATTATTTTTCCCTATCAAAGACTGATTTTGCCATAAGTTCATAATTCTCTGCAAATGTGTGAGTGTTATTTTTCAGACACACTTCAACTGAAGTAACTGCAAGTTCCCAGCAACAAGCAATTCCCATTCCAGGAACACCAAGGGCTTTATCTACAACTATCAAGGAAAGGCTTCACATCACCCTTCTGCTGATGTCTCAACTAAATCCACACCTATTTCCCAGCATGTGCATCCCCTACTGGAAATACTTCAGGGATTTATGTCAACAGTGGCTCTGAAACACATTTGGCTTGACCACCTCTAACAGCTTCAAAATGTAATCCTGAAATTCTCCTCATTATGTCTTTGGTGTAATGTTTCCATAAGAATAACACACCCCCATGTTTTTGCAAGATGTTTTGGTGGCAGGGGAGAAACCAAAATCACTGCTTGATAATATATTGTCTTTAGTAACCCTGATCAGAGTCTGATTCTTTGGCTCTTCAGGTTTTGGCTGATTTTTAAATTATTTTTCCTCCATCTTTTAAGAGACCCTTAAAGCCAGCTGCTGAAATTTCAACCTCCCCTCTGATGAGCCAAAAGGTTGGGGTTTCCTGAATTTCTTGCTATGAACAAAGCCTTTTACTGTTTCCATAATTCTGGGGGCTATTCTCTCTTTTTCAATATCCACCCCGAAACATTTCAATCTAAATAAAGCCTGGAAATATTATTTCTAGGGGAGCTTCCCCACTGCCAACTACAGGGACAAACTGACCTCTCATTACTCCATGCCATCCAAGAACAGGCCAAAATTTAGGCTCATATCCCATGTCCCAGAGCAGGCAGCAGCCAATGCCTGCAGCTGCAAGGGATCCCTCTCAAACACCACAGAATGGCTCTGGTTGTGGCCATTTTTTGCTCCAAGCTGGCAGTCTGGAGATTTTATGGCCCTACAGAATTCTACATAGCTGTTCAATAACAGTAAAATCACTGGTTTCACCATAATCAGTGAGATTGGAGCTGCAGCTGGCATTTGGCTTCTGAATATTCTGTGAAAACATTGCTGGGTTTGGTCACACACATTGAATTTCTCTTTCCTAAAATTCTCTTTTCCTAGAAAGCTCAATCCAGTACGTGTAACTGGGGATCAGCCTGAAGGATTCACTGAGGCTTTGGGGTTTTCATGGTGTTTAAAGCACCTTACTACCCCAGGCATACCACCCCACTCAAGATTAAATTGAAAATTACCCTCAGCACAACTGTTTAGGAATACGATCTTAAAACCTCCCTACTAAGAAAGATCACCTGGACAAGCACCAAATGAACAAGAGAATGGCCAGTGCACACGCTCCTGATATCCACAAAAGCATACCAAACTGGGGTTTTGTGACAGCAGTCATGGTTGAAGCTCTAGCTTAAAATTAAGTCCTTTGCCAAATACAACATCTAAATCAAGAACACCCTGCTGTTCATGGGTTCACTTCTGAAAATGCCCAGGTGCCTAGCTTGAAGAATAGGTCTAAATGCAATGGAAAAGAAATATGAAAGGAATGGATAGTACAGAGCAGAACAGAGATAATCTGATTTACTCCCCAGTCAAGGTCCCTGCAACATGGTAAGATTCTATGAAGGCTAAAGTCATGACCATTTTCCTTCTCACATTTATTATTATATTGTTTCTTGATGTGAAACTTTCAGCCTATTTCAATTCCACCTGCAGCAATTTCTGGACTTGACAATGTTCCTGTAATATTTCCCCAACTTCCTCAAGAGAGGAAAGTGATCAGGACAATAAAAAGCTTGCAGACAGTAAATCATGCCTGGCACTGCAACCTGCATGAAAGGAAAGAGGTTGCATTGCAGAGACCACAGAATAGGGACAAATTCATGAAAATTATCTTCATTAGCTTAGCAACAGAGCTGTTGTAATTTATTAAAGAAATTAAACTATAAAATAATGATAATTTGCTACAAATTGCCAAATTAATAGTTGGGGAGGAAACCATGAAATCAAGAACTTGCACCTTTTCTGCATCACCAGTATCTTCCCAAAATTTTTTCCAGGCTTTTTTGAGGTGTCCAAAAGGGAAATAAAGTATTTTATTTAACCCAAGAACATAATTTTCACTACCTGCTTTGATTTACCAGAGAGTATTTGGGTTTTCATTACCTCTTTTAAAATCACTGATCTGGTGCCACCCACGCAGTAGAGTTCACAGCTCTGTTCCCCAGACTGCAAAAGAAATATAAAACTGTTTTTTTCATCCTGTGGGATGATATGGTGACCCTATCCTTGCTGCCTTGGCCTTGAACAAGCAAACCCTGCTGCCTTCCAGAAAGTAAAATCTGAGCTGTCAGTCATTGCAGCACCTCATCCTAATCTCTGACTGATTTTAACTCTCTCTCTCTATATATATATATTTATTTTTTTTTTTTAATATACAATTGATACATTTTTCTTCCGGAAACATCCAGACCGTCATAGAAAATGGGGGACTTGATTTTGATTGTACATTTAGATTGAAGAAATACAGATAGGATCAAAACGTGCCCAGGACTTGATTTTGATTGTACATTTAGATTGAAGAAATACAGATAGGATCAAAACTTGCCCGGGACTACCTTTTTCATTGAACAATGTTTGTGAACTAGAAGAAACCAGGATATAAAGCTGAGAGAAGTGGTATTTTTCAGCCTGGAGAAGAGAAGGCTTTGGGGTGACCTAATTATGGCCTTCTGGTGCCTGAAGAAAGCCTACAGGAATGATGGAGAGACTGTTTCA
>VYXD01006424.1:25402-46353 GCA_013397195.1 Hylia prasina
TGCCCAGGGAAGCTGTGGCTGCCCCATCCCTGGAGGTGTCCAAGGCCAGGCTGGATGGGGCTCTGAGCACCCTGGGATAGTGGAAAATGTTCCTGCTTATGGCAGGGGACTAGAATGAGATGATCTTTAAGGTTTGTTCCAACACAGGCCATTCTATGATTCTGTAACTGAGCGAATAAAAGTCTACAAGATGACCTGACAAGCTTTTAGTTTACCTTTCCTCCTGCCAATTCTTTTATTTAAATATGGAGAAGCTTTGATCTGAAAAGCTACTGCAACACAGAATTGTTCGCTTCCTTTCAGACAAACACATTTTTATTTGTGCAAACTTGCCTCAAATTCCTATGCACAAAGCCTGCTTGCAAGCTTTGAAATATAAATTATGAGGTATGAATTATGGAGTATGAATTCTAGGACTTGGTCAGATGAAGTTTTTCTAAGACTCTCATATCAGATGTATAAAAGAGCTGTATTGTAAGGAAACCACAACGAATTGTGACTAGCAATAGCAAAGATATCCCAATTATTCATGCAGTAAAATCTACTGGAATGCAGGATGTCTATGAGCAGTCTGCACTGTTCCCAACCACATTCCCAACCACATCCAGGAGGAGACAGCAGCAGAAGTGAGGGACCTGAGCAGGAGCTCAGATGCTGATTTCTGGCTGGCAGACAGAAACCTCACACAATGCTGAAATCCAGCACCTTTGCTTTGCTGATGCCACCATCACCAGCCCCTAAACACACCTGTGTCACGAGAATTCATCTCATTTACAGTATTTGAAATGCAAATTGAGGTCACTCCCCTCATAGAGACCACCCCTTTTAGGGTGGGCTTCATCTCAGACTAAACACCTCTAAATGACCATAAAGGAACGACTGCCCCAGATAAACACATCTACATTTGACAGCTTTATTCCAATCCATGATGCCAGGCCTGCTGCTCCAGATCCTAGGAAGTCAATGGAGGCTTCTGCAGCTCTTCTGCTGGTCTACAGCATCCCATGGAAGGATTCTGTTTGCCAGCAGCCCCATCTGATGGCTTTTCATCTCTGCTCACAGATCCCTCACAGCGTCAGGAAGAAGAACTGGAACAGCTGCTCTGACAGGTGATTTTGTCACAGAGAATTCAGAGGCAAAGGGGAGCAAGGCAGTGGCGGAGATTAATTGCTACATGTGCTATCCCCCCTCCCTTTTTTTTTTTAATCTTATAAGCCTGGCAGGAGGAGAGCAGTTTTCAGAGATATGACGTGAAATTAATGAACGTCTGTCTTGCAAAACAGCAGAACCATCAACTGAGACGCAAAGTTACACTACATGAGGTGCTGCTGCAGGAGGGAAAAATTAGTTGTTCTCACCACTTCCCTCCTTCCTTCAAATGAAACTGCTGCTTGCTTTGTGCCACCACAAGCACAGAGAAATATTTGGCCTCAACAAGGGCACAGGGTGGTCGTTTTCTTTCAGGAGAAGGAGATTCACTAAAAATTAATTGAGCAGCTCTAATCTTACATTTGAGCTTGCGCTATCTAAAGTGTTGATAGGTCCCACCTGGATCTAAGCAGTCAATTATCACACCACAGTGACTTCTCCACCTGCTTCTGCAACCCAGATAAAAGCCCTGTAAGTAATGCTCCTTGCAGAAGTGCCCCTATGCTACAATCCAAAAAAGTCCACAGAGTGCTTTTCACTAATTTGATCAATTCAGTCATGACCCTTGATAGAAGGAGAACTAAACAGAAAAGGGGGGGGGTGTGGGGTGTGGAAATTCCTTCATTACACAGATTTCCTAAAAGCCGAGACAACAGATATGAAGAGGAAAGGAACACTCCTGCACTTGTCACTCCAAGTGGTTTTTGATGCAAAAAAAGTAGGTGAACTGGCAGCCATTGCCTATACATGTGACAGAGACAAGGATATGTAAAAGTATCATAGGAAAAGACATGAAAAACATTTTCAATGGCACATGAAACTGCACATCTGGAGAAAAGTTTTAACCCATGAACGTTAAATTAATAAATCCGAAGGAATAGATTGCAGGAAGCCTAGTTTGGAAGAGAAACTTGTTCCTCTCGTTTCTCACAAACTGCTTCCAACATCTCATAACTATCAATTGTTTAGGAGGAGCAGTGAGTTCTGCCTGGTTGGGACGAATCCATGTGATGCCAAGCAGCCAGCAGGATGAGCTGATCGGCCAAATAGGAGGCCAAACAAAACAGGAAACCTTGGGCTTGACCTCTCTCTTTTAACCAGTTTTTCAATAAACTGGTAGGAACTCACTAACCTTAAGACTTCTGTTATTCAGTTTAACTTGGATGAAATCTGCCAGCGAGAGAAATTTCTTGAAGTGAGTGGATGATGATTTGAGATTCCAGTTACATCACATTTTCTACTGACTGAAAAGGGGAAAATAATCCATAAATGCCAAATAATGCCTTGCTTCAGCTTCCTTGAAAGGGACACTGACACAACAGTGTGCTCTTTGTTGCTTCTGTACACCCAGAATTATACACCAGTTAAGCTGTAATAGTCTGATTTTGGGTGAAAGCCAGGATTTAATGCATCACCAAGCACTGACACTGGACTTCACTCACAGCCCTAGCTGCTGCAACCACCAACATCACTTCTGTAAACAGCTGGCCATCCCTTGGCCAAGGACCCAGAGATATTTCTGAACTGAGTTCAGTGGTCCTCCTGTGTGCTGACAGATGGCTTCTAGCAGATAAACAAGAACAGCAAAATTATCACAGATCAAAACAGAGCCATTTATCTGAAACACACCTTGAACTTGCAATTCCTCTGTTTGCAGGTAAAAGCTTAATTATTGAAATTTTGCTAATGTGTTTTAGCCCTTGCCTGAATGCTAGGTGCTATAAATCAGCTTTATTGATGCAAACACTTTGCTAAATGCACCAGTAGATTAAAATAAAGGAAAGATGTATCCAAATTGGAACCTCTTTTTATTAGAAACTCCAATCCCAAGTCTTTTTAAGTCTCTTTTGGTGAAGCCACGGGGTGCTGAAAGCAGAGTTTCCTCTTGCACTCATATTGAACTCCATCATAGTTGAATTCTTTTGCCTCTTTACAGACTTACTGAAATGAGATCTCACCAGCTCTGGGTTGAAATGAGTCTGTTCTTACAGGGAAGATCAGCTGAGATGCTTTCACAAATCACCTCACTTGTTCCAAGAACAAGAGGCCCTATACCCTGTCTTCACACCTTTCTCTCCTGTAGGCCCAGCGAAACCCAAAAATCAAGTTTATTGTTGATCATCAGGGACCCTGTTATGATGAAACAAAGGCAGAAGCAAATGCTGGACCACAGGATTTCTTTTTGCTACTCTCCTACTTCCATTCCCCGTGGCTGAGTGACAGCTGTGAGTTGTATTAATTGATTTGAGATGGTCAAAGCTCCATTTTGCACTCAGGAAAGTGATTTTTTTCTTTCTGAATATATCTCGGTAACAAACACTGCCTTACTCCTGCTAGCACCACATCAGAAAGGACAAAATGCTGATGCAGAAGTAATCTTTTGCCATTTGGTCTCAACAGTGCTGCCAGCTTAATAACAACTCTCTGTAAAATGCCTCTTGTGAGTACTTAGAGCATTCTCAGTCCTCTCTGTCCAATGCTCACTGTGGCAAAGAAACATCAGGAGTCTCTAGCAGGAGGTGGGGAAGAGTCCAGGAGATATTTTTCTGAGTTTCCTCCCACATAATCTCATTTCTGAGTCACTCCACTCCTTCACTGACAACCCAGCCTGAGCCAAGTCCCTCTGGACAGAGTCACAGCACCAACCCACTGCTCACCACCAACATCCACTTGCATTCCAGGGTGTATAAAACACTGGGAATTTCCTGGGTCAGACTGAAGCACTGGGGATGTAAGCACTCCTTGTTTCATCTAAACATCTAATCCGCAGTTCTGTTGCTTAACAGCTGCTTCCAAAGGACAAGCAGAGGTTTATCATCTGAGCTATTCCAGACCCTAAAAAGAGCTGGCAGAACTCCCCCCAACCCCCAAGAAAAAAAATTTCCAGTGTAATCAAGGAATATAAACCTGCTTTCACTACAAATATTCACGTGGTGCTGAAAGCAGAGTTTCCAAAACTCACACTTCCAAAGCTCCCAGAAGTTCAACAGGCACCACTACAGCTTGTCAGGGCTCTGAGACACTCCTTGCATATTATAGAATCCAAACAGCTCCAGCCATCAAGGTCATCACGTATTTACAGCTTTCAACCCACTGCATGCCGTTTTGCCATCATCATTTAGCAAATGGCATTTGGCAGCACTGACTACAAACAGGGACTTTCACAACACGTCACAGTGTTTAGTGGTTCTGGGGTGGGGAGGTTTCCTGCACAGGCACAGAAGAGGAAGAGGCAGAAGTAGAAAACAGAGAGCTGGCAGTGAGAAAGAAGAGGTGAGCACCAGACAGGAAGCGTGTCTGACTGAGTCTGTCCTAATCTAAGCAGTTTGCTATGCTATGCTCTGTGCTTCTGGGAATAAATCAGGAATGCACAAACCCCATTACCCAGAGCAATCAAACAGCTTCCTAGGGGATAAACATGATTTATGTACTAAGCTCTTATAGGCCTGAAGACCTGGCAGAAAGTGTAATTTGTCCAACTTCCCCCTCTGCCCAATCTGGTGGCCTTTAACAAGCTAACACTCCCTGTGAGATTAGAATTCCTAAAAGCCTGTCAAACACAAACTACTGAGATTGCTACAAGCTCTGACTCCTACCCATCTTGCCAAGACGTTTTCTTTTCTATCCACCTCTCCTGCCTCTGCCATCTGTCAGACCTGCCCCCTGCTCTACAATCACATCCCCCCTGCACAGGCATGAGGGGGTGGGTCTGGGAAACCCTGGGCTTCCAAGCGCTGCAGAACTGCTACAGGAAATGTTCCTGGCAGAAATCAAGTCTGGAGTTTTACTTTCCCCACCTCCTTCTGACTGAGTTTCCCATTCTTTACAGACTTCTTTATTTTGAGAGAACCCAGTTACAGGATCCATCAGAGTAAAGGTAGTAAAGAGGAGACCTGATACTATTTAGGGAGCTGCCTAGCATACCACAACAAAGCAAAACATGCCACCTTGAAATGCCTGCAAGAGTTATATATGCTGCAACACTATGAAATTCTAAATAAAAGCCAAGCCTGAAGAGTTTAACATATACAGCCACACACATACAGGAAACTATTTTGGGTTGAAGCACTGTAGTATTCCTAAGTTTAATTAGCTGCCATGCTCCAGTTTTCACAGACTACCCGTAATCCAAAGAAATCTAAATATTAAAAATACTTGAGTTAGGTTCTGAAAAGATCTGAGGGAGGAATTTATAAACCAGCTCTTTCAAACAAGATATAAAACTCACAGCCATGCAGTCTCTCAGGCTAGTGTATCCAACCTGAGTTTACTTTTACTCAGGAATCCATATTCTCAGTTCCCAAAGAATGAGGCAGAGTGCTGGGAACAGAAATCTCCTTTAAAAGACTCAAAGAAATCCCTGGAGCACAAGCCCTGGGCTCACTAGGGGACTTGTATCTATCTCCCTGACACCCATGGGAAGGGCAACACAGAGTGATGGAAATTTCTGGAGTGTGTCAGGGATAACTTTTGGTGCAGGTATTGATGTACTATTCACTAACAAGAAAGCTCTGCTTGGGGACATATAATCAATAAAACCACTGGCCCATGAAACACTGCATTCAGGATCCTGAGGGGAGTGAGGAAGGAAGGGTGGCAGATTCTCCAGTTTTTGATTGATCTTGAACTTGTCACTTGGGACTGGAAGTAGCTCGTAATCCTGTAGGAACATTGTGGGAATCACACGTTGGAAACAAGTATCCCACAGTCCCTGGCCCCAAGGGATGGACACCCAGGACATTCTCTCTTTCTGACCCTTTTGTCCCCAGCTTCTTGGAGAGGCACTGGACTTACTCATTCCACAATGAACTGACTGAATCTGTGGTTCTCCTTCCTGCTACTGAGTAAAAATAAAAAAATGTGCCCTATCAGGAAAATAAATGTCAGTCTCTAGACCTGCATGAGAAGACTCCCACGTTCATACCTACAAGATGTGTGCCACGCAGAAGTTAACCCAACATACTTTTTTCTTTGGCTGAGTCTCAGCTCCCAGGCCCGACACGACTGATTTGAGAGCATCCAACAACTGGGAAGTTCAACTGCCACCTTTTTATGTCTCAAATTCATCTTGAAAATTCACCTTGAATGCATGACAAGTTACAGAGCTCTACTGAATCATGGCCACTTGGTCTATGCTACTCATTTCAAGAAGCTTAAGCAGTGAATTATTTGGAAAAAAACAAAGGATCAGTTCAGAAGCAACAACTGAACAATTTTAGAGAGCAATTATTTGGTTTCCATAGTAATTAAACTGTTTACTACAGGGTTGAAGATGAGCTATTTGGTTTTCAACAGCATGGTGACATTTTGTTTTCTGGTACAATGTCACAATCTAAAAATCAACCAGATAAAAAAGCAAATTAGTACAAAAAGGGAGGATGAGTCAAAGAGGAGACACATTTTTTTTTAAAGTGATTAAGCAGCAATCTAAGAATAAGACAAATATATTTGAGAACTAACCATTCCAAGAACACCTGCACTTCCTTAATTAAGCATAATGAAGGTTAAGAAGGAATGGATTGTTTACATAAGCACCAAGAACATGAAAGGTTGTTGTAAGTAACAACAGTAATTTGGACTGAGGTGTTAAACTAGGTTAGTGAAGGCTAAATGAAATCTCAAAATGCTAAGAACCTGAGACATAGATTTATTTGGGAGATCATACTACCACCACATTTATTGCATGACTTTCTCTGCAGCATTTGGTGCCAGGCCTTGACAGAGATAGGAAACTAAACTAAAAGGAGCCTGATGTAGTAATTAGTCCTACTAAAGACATTTCTGTGTTTTTATGCACTGCAATAAAAGTCCATTATGGGTTGATTTATACTGCACGTCTCTCACAACTCTCCTGCAGATCCCCACAGGATTCCTACAACCATTGGGCGTATTTGGGGCAGAAGCCACATGATGGAAATGTTACAGGAGAGAGAGAGAGAAAGACAACACCCAAGCCCCAGAACTTCACTGCTTTGCACTCTGCCTCCTGCACAGCAAGATCACTCTGGAGAAGATGCTGGCATCTGACAACCAGACATGTAGAAGCTCCAGGTCCACCCCCACAAATCCCTCACCTTCCCAGAGCTGCTCCAAAGCCTGGAACCAAAACTGGCCAAGTGCATGTGGCCAAGGAGTTCTGAAGCAGCTGAGTATCCCCAGAACAGTGAACAGTGAAGCTTGGTGTTCTTTCTAAATACACATTCTGTATGCATCCATTTAATGCCAACAACGTGTATGATCCTACTAGAACAGACAGTGAGAAGTCATCTCATCAGAAATGCTATGGATGGCATGCAGACAGAACAAAGCATGCCTTTGTTTTAAAGGCTCACCCCAAAACCATAGTAACCAACCTCAGTCTGAGATATGAGAAGTCAAATCGTTGCCTGCTGTAATTCATCATCCCTCAGCCTGAGCTGTTGGTGCCCCAAAGGGCAATCTAACCCTCAGCAAACATAAAGTTCACTACATGTCAAGCCTGTGGACTGTCTAGTTGGCAAAATGTAAGCAGAGCATGAAAAAAACAGAGCAACAAATGTTGTTTTCCTGTCTTTTTGCTAACCATATGGACATTTTCCCTACCACAGCTCTTAAGTAGGACAGGTACCAGAGATAGCTGCAGTGAGTGGGCTGTACTCCACATATTTCATCACTCCACTTCCAAATCTCACCACTTCAACAGTCATCTCTAGAGCAAAATGATTCTCCTGTCTTGTGGCATGAAAATGCCCTCTCCTATTAAGGTTTCATAGCCTCTCTTACACCTCTGGTCATTGAAACTGGGCCCCCAATTTACTCAAGTGATCTGCTTCCATCTGATACTTGAGCTTCTTCACTGAAATTATAATTTACCTCACGCTGTTTTAATTAATTGTTACTTGCTTGGGTTATCTTGCTTAACCAACTGAACAGTCCTTAAATTGTCCACTTCACTGAATGTTTTGCCCTTAATTGATTGCTTTTCTGATTTAGCCACATACTTGTTCTCAAATTTCCTAACTACGGTCTTTCTCTACTATTCTGCTTCACATAAATGTTTCCTTATTTTGTTCTCTGCTTTTTATGTTTCTTCTTCCTCGGTGGCCCTGCTGCTACAAACTCCTTGTCTCTATTGTGTTAAGCCCTAGCAATCCTCCACCTCCCTTCCAACCTCCCAAGGCTTCTCCATCTCACCACTTCCCCCCTGCCCTCCAAGAGCATTTTCTTCCTTTCTGGAGCACTCCATTCTGCAATCCTTTCCTTTCAGCCAACGAGAGGGTTCTGACACTTTTCCCAAGAGAAGAACTCAGCTTTTGAGTAAGAATATATGAAGGAAGGCACCTTGCTCCTGAGAGCAGCCAGCAGCCAGGAGGATGAGGCTAAAAGCTGGCAGAGCTGTGCCCCCTGCCCTGCCCAGGCTGGACACCGGGGCAGCACCTGCTGCCTCTCACTCCACAGTCCTGTCCCCAGAGAAGAAAGAAGTTGAAGGATTTGGGACACAACCAGAGCCTAATTTGCACCACTATTTATAGAACATATTACTCTTTGAAGCGGGAAGAGCTGCTGGTGACAGCTGAGGTAGTTCTGGAAATGATCCAAGGCATTAAGGCAATCCTTTTCCAAAACACCAGGGCACAAGTTATTCTAGAGCTGGCATGCCTATGATGTCACCTGTAAATTCCCAAGGGACAGCAGGCACAGCCACCACCTCCAGGCAGGGAGGGATGTGAGGGCAGGACCAAGGAAAGGAGGAAGGAATTCCAAGGGTGCCTCTCCACTCCTCTTTTCAGAGGAGGTGTATCAGCTTGCTCAGGGAAAGCCCAAAGGACCCAGAGTGCTTTTCACTGTGAATTAACTTTCTGAAGGTTTGTGGTCTTTTATAGTATCAACATTTAAAGCTGCTGCTAAAAAAGAGCAAGCCAAAATCCTAGACATCCTTCAAGAAGTTTATCCAAGGTATCTACTCAGGATGAGGATAAAAGTAAAAAATCACTAAATAAATCATTCATCTTACTTAGTCCTGCAAAGAGGCACATTAAGACAGGAATATTGCCTGAAAGTTGGTTTAAAAATACTTTTTAAATGATGTTTATGTGCTCAATCACTTGTCCAGTGTGTTTTGGGAGATCTTCCCCTGCAATACATTCAGCCCGTTCACTTTAGACCAAAAAGGTGATGATGAAATGACAGTGCCTGGCTCTTTCTTCTTTAAACTTGTTTAAAGCCAGTCTGTTCTTAGCAGTCCTCCAGGTTTTTGAGAAATACCTGTACACTGACAGCAATTCATGGGTGGAAACAACTTACTTCTCTTGGGGGTTTCTTTTTAATTTCTCTAAGGCAAGACACGTTATTCATCTCAAATGGGAAGGAGTAAGATTCTCACCAGACAGACTGCAGAGCTACCTGAGACACCACCTGGAATCAAATGATTTAGCTAAAAGTTCTTTGGGAAAGAACCGATTAAGCTCTAAAGTGCAAAATGAGCAAACTCATTCACCTGGGTTCACCTAGGCTGAGCCCTGATTCCACGTGACAGCACACTGCACATGTTCTCCTGGTTGTGCCACAGAGAAGAGAGCCCACACCCCACTGGAACCCCAGCAGCCCATTTCCCTCCACACCAGCAGAGGGAACTTTGCTCCGTGATGCAGATCTGCTCTTCTGCAGCAGATGAGGAAACAGATTTTGTACTAAACTTGTAAAACCAACTCCACATTTTCCCACAGATTAGGTGGGGAAAAACAACAAACTCAACCCTCTTAGCACAAGACTTTCAGTAGCAATGGCCTGTTATACAAGTGAAGCACAAAACAGTTTGTTTGGTTTTTTTTAAATGAGAGAAAGCATCAAAGACCCAACACAAAAATAAACATGTTCTGAGATCTGGACCCGTTAGCGTTTATTGAACTACACTAAATAAGTATTTTCCTCTTGTTCTGTTGTCTGAATAGATCTTTCAAAACACATGATTTCTCTATTGATACTAACTTCTTTGTTGTAGTTACCATTTGTGCATCAGAAAGCTCAAACAGCACACTCTGCCATTCCCTTCTGGATACACTTAAAGGCAATGGCTTAAACAGGATAGAAAGAATAAATATCCCATGTGCATTTTTACTGCTTCATCCAACTGGGCATACATAAACCTGGAGATGTTCAACATTTGTCCATAAGGCTCAGCAAGTGTGTTTCTGCTAGATGCTTGCTGGCTGCCAAGACAAAATGTTCAATAATGTGACCTATGAAGGAATGCCCAGATTGGTTTTGTTTCTCATATTCCCTTCACTGTTGCAGTTTCCCTAATTAAAAATGCATCTAATTATAGGCTGATATGTAATTCTCACTATAGCAATCCCTAGCACTTCAAAACAGTGAGTCAGGCCCCCAGAATGATGATCAAGCACAGAAATTAGGCATCTGAATTACAACAACCCACGCTGGATTTTTACTTGCCTTTTGGGGGCCAAGCCACCACTCACATTTTCAAGCACGTCCCTGTAGTTATCAGGACTGAAACATTCCATTTCATTTCTATCCCATGAAAGCAAGACTGCCACAAATTCACTTGATTGCAGGAGCTGGCACAGCTATTACAAGGCTGGGCATTCTCCAAGTCATATTAAGTGCCTCTAGCTCAAAATAGGTACTTCAGCATCCTTTCCTGCTTTTGCTGAGGGAGGAGTAAGCATCCCCAAGCCAGGTGAAATTTTGCAGGGGGACATCCCCTGGCCTGCTGAGACTTAGAGCTCTAGAGCCTGAAAACAGCTGGAATCCTGGTTCTTGCCAAAAGGTGTCCTCCTCATACTCATAAATTAAGACCATCACAGAGATAAATCTCAAACTCCACTCCACGTAAAGGTGGAAGAGTGGTAGATATATAAACTTTCTGAGAACTTACAGGTGAGCTCTCTGCTTTACAGACTTATGTGGACAGACCAAAGTTTCTCAACCCATTTCTTAATTATAACATAAAAATTACAGAGGTCTATAAGCAAAGAAAAATTAAACACAGCATGTATTTATCTCAAAATTACTTTTCAAATCAATCTTTAAGCAAGCTGTAGACAGAGTGTTCACTTCACCATTCCCATTCTCATCTGATCCAACAGCATTCTTTTACTCCTGCCTCATGAATACTGCATCTCCTTTCTATCCCATATTACAGCCACACCCTGTATGGATTTATTCTCATGCTTTCAACATTGCCATTAATTACTAAATGGCACAAGACAGGAGACTGCAAAGAGTCTGAACCTCGCTCAGACAAATAAGAAGGTAACATTCCCTGAGTGGATGGCAGTAAATCATCCACAGTGAGCAAGGATAATCTAAAGACTGCATTCCAATTAGGAATGTCTGCTGCAGCACCCGCTACTGTTGTTTAGTGACAGAATCTACAGATGGAGCAGAAGTAGAGAATCTGAATTTCCCCAGTAGCTGGCGATTCATTCTTTATACTGTAAGTAACTGCGAGTTACTATCCAGGAACAGGGATTCAAATCCCAAGAGAATGCTACATATGGAATAAAGAGCTCTTCTACTCTCTTTGAAATAGATAAATGCTTCAATGGAAATCATGGAAAGAAGAAAAAAAAACTAAAACAAATGCATTACACACTTTGCTAGTAGTAAGCTGGTACCCCAGGTTCTAGCAAACCTTCAGCACAAGTATTGGGTCCCTCCTCCAGGGAACATTCCCACAGCCTGTCACTTGCCCAGGTATTCCTTCACATTAAAAACTGCACTAACAGGTGGACTGCATTAATCAAAATTCCTAATGTGCATAGCTGGGATCTCACTACACACATTCGTGAAAGGAAAATCTTTCAGAGCACAGAATGCCTCTCTGCAAGTGGTGCCTTAAGTTTTAACTTTCATGTTTTTCCGATTCTGTGCTTCCCAGGGGTGCAGTTCTGAGCCTCATGTTAAGTGCTGGTAAGCTCTCTTCACAGAGCAGGGAGATGAAACAAATCCTTTTTCTGCTGAAGACCAAGGACAACTTTCAGGCCCAAAAGCACAAACAAGGGTGGCTGAAGGGAGGAACAAGAAGGATGGGGCCTCACAACCTGAAGCTGTAGTTGGATAATTAATATTCAAATGGACCAAAATTTATAAAAATGTAAGCTCTTGTGACAGGTCGTCTATTTTGTGACCATTTTGGGTCCACCTTAGGTGTAGCCCCTGTCCTGCCCAAGGTGGATCCTGGAGGCCTTTCAATAAGCACCTACTTTGTTTTCTAGCTCTGTCCAGTCTCTGTTTCTGGTCAGTCTTCCCAAGGCATCACAAGTTTATGGCACTGTAAAAATAATAATTTCTGGGCAGTGATAATTATTCACAGAATTCCCAGCTGATGCCAGTGGTGACCTGGACCTGAAGTTCAGTTCCCAGAGATAACCACGTCACATACATCGTTTCCTTAAATCCCTTTAGAACTCTGCTTCCTCTGCTGTACAGAAATACATGAGGAACCAAACCCCAGTGTCCCCAGCAGTTAAAAGTAGGAGGACTGAAGCCCAGATGAGTAACCTGATAGTCTTCATCCCACTGGCCATCAGGCCTAAATCTTACTGACTCACTGAGAGAGGCAGGCATCAACCAGAGAGCTTTGGGTTGAGCATCACCTGCTCATGGCACATTTCCAGCTTTTTGAACTGGTCTCCTCAGCTCTTTTGGCATTTCTGAGTACTACCCACGGCAGTAGGTCCTTCATCACCCTGCCCTGGGGTACCACCACACTGCAGGACCAACAGCATCAGTAGAGATGGAACGAGGGAACCTCCAAACACCGAGGCAGATGAAATAGAATTCCCAGAACTGACATTTGGCCAGATGGACCACATAGGAAAAGATTAAAATCTTTTCACTGGGGAGCAAAAAAAAAAAAAATGTTTTGTTTGTTTGTCTTCCATCTCTGACAGGAAATACAAAGCTGTTATTTCTCTATTACAGCAACGGCCACTCCTGGCATTCCAGAAATATGCAGAGCAAGTTTTTCCCACAAGAAAGCAAGGAAAATAGCTGATGATCTGTTTTCCCAGTGCTTCTTAAAATAAAGGATAGCTATATAGCAATTTTTAAATTAAAGCTGATGGTGCTTCCTTGTTGGATCTAATAAATAATAACAGGGTGGAGCAACTGAGGTGTTCCATGGGTTTTTTTATTCCATTATCAGTTCTGTGAAGGTGGAGACACAAAAGATGGTAAAATTCACGCCATAAGAACAGAGGCCAAAATTCTCTTTGTTACAAGGCCTTTTACAAGTTTTTAACCAATAGACTAATGCTAAAAGCTTACAAGCATCTCCGAGCAGAGGCAACCTGATAGGTAAAGCCTTTATCTTGCCAATACATAAAGGCAAAGCCTGCAATTTACCTGCAAAGCCTGATAGCCAACAACTGGAACAGGAAGGATGCAAAACAGATGCCCTGCTCATCAGTGGGAGTTGCAAGACTCTGGAGATGGGTATTAGTTCAGATGGGGAAGGAGATAAAGGAGTAAATAATTTCACACAAGTTCTTTGTATCATTGCTGTCAGTGTTAATTGGATCATCATAAAAGGAGCCACTCCAATAGTCTGGGGCTCCCCTCAAAGCTGAGGAGGGTCTCAAGCAGCTTAAGGGTGGGAAAAGGCTGAAGAAGAGGTAGAGGGGAAAAAAGAAGGAAAAAATACAAACACAATGGTTGTTCAGGAAATGTTCAGGATGCTCTCAGCAAGCAGGAATGACATAAAAAATGTTAACCATTTCTCTTCAGCTGCTCCCAGCCGTTTTAAAAGCCTCACTGTCGTAGAGGTGAGAAGTTGAACTTATTTGTTAAGTGTTATAAGTATGTGCCTTGTAAGTTTCCTTTCAATTTGTAACTAGGTATGGTTTCGGATGGTTCCTGCGGTTTTTGTGTGAGTGAAAATGGCTACTGTTGCAAGAGGGTTAAAGTGTTAATTTACAATTGCAACGTTGTACCATTTCAACTTCAAATGGTTACAGTTGTAGTATTGCTAAAAGAATGATAGAGCTGTTTAGAGGGGACGCCAGAAGGGGAAAGGAGGGGGAAATCTTTTGCTTCCCTGGCCGATAACACCAGGACACACCAGGACAGCCACACAGTCAGTTTTGATACCAAAAAAACATTATAAACTTTTTTTTTTTTTTTACAATATATAGATACAGCCTTGGAATCTCGTCCGGATTTGCTGACTCAATTCCCTCAAATCTTTCACTCAACGCAAAGCAGCCGCGCCTTTCCTTCGTCATCCACAAACATTCCTTTTTCATTTATGAACGCACGAAACTTCACCATGAGCCTCCATGGGCGGGCTCGGCCCACCGCTCATCCCCTGGCGGGAGCGACTGATTGGTCGGGAGTTTCGCAGAGCGCCAATCAAAACCCTGCAAACGGACCAATGGCAGCGAGGCTCCCAAACCCACCAATCCCTGAGGGGACAGAGACTATAAAAGGAGGAGGGGCAGCCCTCAGAGGGGTCAGTCTCCTGACGGGGTTGTGGCCTGCAACGCCGCGTGTTCGGTTTGTGTCTGGCTCGTCGTAAAGGCGCGAGACCAGCTCAAACCTCCCTTCCTGGGAGTTATTTTTTTAATAAAAGATTGGCCATGACATCGGAGTTCCGTGGCCTCATTGGGAACATCACTGTAGCCGCATCTCCATTTGAAAAGAGCACCTCTAAACCAAGAAATTAAGGAGGGCATTTTCCAGCAAATGGAAGAGAAGTCAAAATTAATGTCTGTTGATTTAATGCAATAAAAACAAAATCCCATACCATGAGGGGAAGTGACCTCCAGAATCCTGGTGAAAGCTGGGGTTTAGTTCTCCACTACATAATTCACCTTGTTAAAAATTTCCAATACCGCTAAGGTCAAGGCAACAGGCACAGCTTCTTCATGAAGCTCAGAGCTTCTGTAACAAAGATTTTACAGAAAAAAAAAATGCTCTGCCAGGGTCCAGGGACTTATCAGTGCCTTGTCCCATCCCATCTGCTGTTCATCTAATCAGGTTAAATTCCAGCATGTGGGAGAAGGATCTCTGGTCTTCTGTATGTAAAAATTGTGACATGACAAAACCTGAATCTACACCGAGGTTTACAAACACTCCTTAGCCTGGATTAATGTGCTTCAGTCTGAATTTAACTGTATGCAGCTGTGTTAAAATGATTTAGCATTAGGAGCAATTTCCTTGCCTTTTGAGAACCCCATGCAGCATACAGAAAAAGATTAATGCATATCAAGGGATTTAAAATTTAAGTATTTTTTTGGTGCTCAGAAAACTGGAACAGAAGACTGCAGCCCAAACAGCTTCCTCATGTCAGTGAGGTTCATCCGTGCTGGGGAAAGACAAATTCTAAAGGGTGAAAGACAATTAATCTTCCGTGCATTTACCTACTAGGAACTAGCCTCAAAAACAGGAATTTTTGTATATGTCATTGAGCACGTGTCAAATGGGAGCAACACTCTCGGCTGCTCTGAAGATGAAAATTACAACCAGAGGAATAAATCACTCATTGCTACATTGTATGGATGATTCAGTGCCCATTCCATCCACTACAGAGCAAAGAAAGGGAAACATAAATGGGAAAATATATACATCCAGCAGTGTCTGGGTATGTACATACCAGACTTTTGGGGCCCCAGCTGGGTAACCTAAATTCCAACAAAGTCTCTGTTCCCCCTGTTCCCCAGAGCCTGGCTGTGGGCCTTTGGCTGCTCCCAGCTAACAGGAAAAGAGCCTCAGGGAACTGGCTGCATCTTCCCAGATACCCTGGCAGATTGGGGTTTTTACAAATCCAAAGGAAAGCAGCAATCCAACACTTTGCAAGATACTAGGGATCTCAACAGTCTGCTTCATTAGTATGGCAAATCAAAGTCTGTAAGAAAATGCTACTTAGGGTCAAGGAAGGGGTAGAGCAGGAGCTGGAACTCAGGAATTTAAATCAATTCCTACCTTGCCTGCACAGCTGTCATCTGCAAAGACACTGTGAGCTAACTATGATAACTTTCTCACTGTTTTCATGTCATTCAGGTATCCAAATTAAAGATACGGAGCCAAGCCTCTCTACACCTTGCTTTCTTCGTCACGTCCTCCAAACAGTAACATGCAATAAGAACATTTCTTTCCTCTCGCCTTTAACCTGCTCTTCAAAATTGTACCTCTTCAGCAAAACAACTTATCTCAGCTGGAAACCACAAATGACAAATACTTCATTTATCACCAATGAAGCAAATAAAACAGCAACAACAATAAAATCAAGGAAAATATTGATGAAAACACAGGCAGGCAGTAGCAACACCTACTCAGGACAGAAAAATGAACTGGATTTAGCTCAACATGTGGGCACATCCATTCATTTCAGGGCAGGGCTTCTCAGGCCACAGAGGCAGAACTAACCTAATCCAGCATGTCCCAGGTCTACTCCTAACTCTGTCCTTCATACACATCCAGTGAAAGCAGGAATAATTCTGTATCTGATGAAACTGTTTAAGAAGGGCCAAACTCTTATCTAAAGTCAGCCTGAGCAGTACAACGTTTAATCTCAGATTTGCCTTGAAATAGCCCAATGAGGATCCCAACACTCATGTAATCTGCAGTGCTGACATAAAAGGAGAAGGGATAAAAAGTCATCTGAGCTAAGGAAAACCTTGCTGACTCAGCAATAACATCTGTCATTCCCAGCTGGGGAAGTGACCTGGAATTCCAGTTCTCTGTTAAAGCAATCCAGAATGAACAATGATGTGCGCATGGGGACGCTCCTCGTGTGACTGCACTCCAGGTACAGACAGGAACAGCTGGCACAGAGCAGCTGACAAAAGGAAGTTACAGTGGGGAAAGCCCCTCTGGCACACTGGGAACAGAGCAGGATTTTTGCAAGGCACACAAAGCCAACAGCAGGAGAGGATCCGCGGTCTGTTCACATCAGAACATTGGATATTCCATCCAATTCAGCCACTGACCCTGCTGTGTGATTTCAGGGCAGTAGTTTCTCTGCTCTGTCCGTGGAATATCGACAGACAAACCTGGTGGAAAGGAGTGGAAAAGCCACCAGCCAAGGTGAACATAGCCAGGTTGGCCATGTCAGAGGGGACATCACTGGAGAGCACAGAGAAGCTGTAGCAGATGCTCTGGGCTGGAGTCACGAACAGTGAGTTCACCGGGGACATCTGCCACCAGTTTAATCAAGTCAGGCCCAGAAAAATCCCTGGTGATCTTTAAGTATCACAAAAAACTGAAGCAGCAGAAGCAAGAACACAAGCTACATTTCAAGGGAAGCCTTTCTGTCATCTTGCAGGGACTGTCCCATCTCTTCCTGAAGAACCTTTGAGACACCAACCATCATCCAACCTGTTCTGCTGACAGTCCAAAACCCACTGCCCCCCCACAAGCACATTCACTCCCTAGAGGAGGTCCACCCTTGACAAACAAATGAAGGAAGTGTCAATAAACACACAGTGCTTGGGATTTGTGGTTGTATGGAGCTAAAAAGATCCGGTTCTGCCTTTAGTGAGTTGCAGTATATTAAATAAAACCATCCTAAAGGTATTACTGTACGTAATTTACTTTAGCAAATAACAGAAAACAAGTAGAAACATTTTAACCTAAATAATCTCAGCAGCAACAGGCCCTAAAAAAATCCCCTAAGCAATCTGTAAAACCAATTAGGGCTCAATAACATTAACCACCACAGAGGATGACGAGCCATTATATTGTAGGCAGATTAGACACATTAGCTATTAGTGGCTCTAATGATGGTCTTACTGCTATTTAGACCACTTTGCAGTTCAAAATTGAGTGTTACCATCTGACTGACAGAATATTCAGCACTTGTCAGACAGGAGATGCTTTCACAGTAGTGTCTTGAAATTTAAAGGCATCCATCCAGTAGCCAATTATACAGGTATTTATATTTGAAAACCAGTTCTGCAAATTCATTCAAACACAAAACCCCCATCAAATCGTTCCACAAGAACCAGGCCAGTCTGCATAGGCAAGGGTTTACAGGGGCCAGATCTTTCCATAAGAAAGTTTCTGGCTGTACAGAGAGGAGAAGGAAGCAGCAGTGGGGATTGAGGAATTACCAGCACTTGGTTCCAGGTACCAGGGTTCAACCCAACCTACCCCAAATTACCCAGATGGTTCTGCTGAACTTGCTAAGTCACTTAGCGAAGTTGTTCTTTATCTAAATGGCAAAGTCTTTCTGAGGTTTGAAAAGTATGATTTCATCAAGTTAATTACCCAACAGTGACTTCAGCAATAGGAGTCTGGTGAGTTTATAGGAGAAACTGCCAAACCTATCAGGTGTTTGCTCTGTGTATCAAGAACCTGGCTAAACAATGTCATAAATCACACACAGCAATACTATGAATATTTGTGTATGGACTTTCAGCCCAAATTAATTCCAATTTATGCTTCAAACTGAGTGAAACCAAAATTTGTTAACCGGAACGTGGCAGGAGGACTAGGGAGAACAGTAATTAAAACCCTTCTTAAATAATATTTTACTAATAATATATTAAAGCACACAATATTAGACTATTATGGAAAGCCGTATTACTTGAAAGTTCACATGCAGGTTTTCTGTGAAGCTCTACCCCTCCTTTCCCATTCAAACAGAGACTGACATTCTCTGGAATTTTCCAGCAGAAAGGTAAATTTGGAGTTCTTACAGCTGGCTTGCTTAGGGACAGCAGGACCAGAGCAAAGAGTTTCTGTTAACCTCAAATATACAGCAGCTCATTGACATGGGCTTCAACTTCAAAATCTTCTATCATGAAGAGAAGCAAATTTAAATAGCAAAAATAGAGTTCTACTTCACAGCTGCTGGAATAATACTATACTCACTACCTATCTCCAGCATACAGTTTCTCTTAAAAACTACTTTTAAAGCAGACTGATTTAAAGTCCATTGTATTTAGTGGTGCACCAGCTCATCAAGAGACTCAGACAAGAAACAACAGCTCCTTTTATTGCATGAGACTCTCTTCAATAGCATCTCTGAGATAATCGCTATGCTTAGAGGGTAGAAAAACATATGGGCAAGTGGAATAGCTGATAAGCCACACGGAGTTTTTGTTACTAAACCATGTGGTGGAAATGGTCTAAAACTGTTTTGTAAACTGAAACTGCAGCAGTACTACCGATCTCCAAACAACATTTGGTTTCCTAACATGACAACTAATAGACCAAACTCTTTCCTGCATAACCTACGGGAAATTTTTTAAAAAACTGGATTCATCTACCCCTCAAAATGGGGGTCTTTGTTGCACATGCTCAAGATCAATTAATATTCAAGAAGATCAACATAGCTCCTATGTTAGTTAAGTGTTTTAGGAGAGGGATCCTGCATCTGTACCTCATTGCTAGTTCTGTATTGAAGAGAGGACTTCTTCCAGGCCTGCCTAATGCTCAGATTTCCTGCACGCTTTGGGAGCTAACAAATATGCTTTTCAAGAACTGTAAAGTTCCTGTAATCCCAGCAGACAAGATATTAAGCAACCACATCAGCTTCAGTTCATGACAAAGGCAAATACTTTGTTCAGAAAATACTGAAGAACTTAAAACTGTACATCACTGGAAAACAAACAAAAGTGTTTTAAAAAGGGACGATAAGTCCCTTGAATTTTGGATCTGATTCATTTTACTAAAGAGGGCGTTTCTGGAGGGAGTTTGATTACCACTCACTCTGATCTTTAATTTGCTACTTGGAGGACAGGGGAGAAAAAACCCATCTTCCCTCCGGGAAAGGGAGGAAAATCCGCCTCTCTTCTAGTTGCCTGTATTTTACCCAAACACGTGAGAAATTTTTGAGGGGATGCAAATCTCCCCTGCACACGCTTTTAAAGCAGGGTGATTAAAAAATCCTCCCCACCGCAGGGACCCGCTCGGTTTTCCACCGCTCTCAGCTGTGGTAGATTGGTTGGAACATTTCTCCTCTCCTTTGCAGCTGGGCAAGGTGAAATGGGCCCCAAGGATTATCGCCATTTCCCAGCCACGTCAAAAGCAAAGAGGAGAAAAAAGGTGCCTTTTCACGTGGCTTCTATAATAAACCGCAGAGAGTCAAGGAGCAGAGCGGAGCTTCCCAAGCGCCGCTCAGAGCGGGCACCGCTGACACGAACGCGCATCCACGCTAAACCATTCCCTTTGCGCATCCCGGGGAGCTCCACGAGCTGGGCTTTCTCCTGGCAGCAAGCTGGCAGTCCCCAGCACCCAGGGAAGCCGGGCTGGCAGCCCTGGGCTTTGTTGGGAGCCACGGGGGCTGCCGGTGCCGCTGATATCCGGGAAGCGAGCGGCATCCCCATTGTGCAGGCAAGCGCCGCAATCTCCGGAAACCTCATCCCCCTCGCCGAGGGATCCCTGAGAGGATAAACCTCCATCCCCCGCGCCGAGCCCCTTCTCCTCCCCGCAGACAACGGAGCCACCCCCCAAAAAAGTTTTGCGGGGCAGAAGGGGGCCCTGCCTGCCCGCCGACCGCCGCGAAAAAACAAAGGCTCGGGGAAGAAAGAATAAAGTTTGGGGCTCGGCGGGGTAGGGAGGGCGCCCGGGTGGGCTCTGGGCCGCGGCTGCCCGGCCCCAGCCGCCCGTCCCCGCTGCCCTTGGGCCGCGCACGGCGGTACCTGAACAGGGCGACCGCGGTCTGGTTCCTTCTCCACGCCTTGCCCTGCTGCAGCAGCACCCCCTGCACGATTTCCTTCTCGTCGGGCAGCCGGTACACGGGGAACACGTAGAGCCAGCAGAGGACGAAGACGCCCAGGGCGCTGGCGCCCACGGGCAGGCGGGTACGCGGCCACTTCCACGCCAGCCCCGCCATCCTCCTCCTGCTCCCG
>VYXD01006424.1:46656-113246 GCA_013397195.1 Hylia prasina
TCCCCGCGCCGGGACTCCCCCAGCGCTCCGGCTCTGCCCCGGGTTCAAGCAAAGAGCCCCGCAGCCGGGATCACCGCGTCCGCCCAAAGTGCGTCCCTCACAAAGTAGATCCTACAAAAAGTGCGCAGAAAAATCCGTGGGTGAAGGTGCTTTTGGGAGAACGTAGCAAACAGAGGGCACGGCAAACCCAAAAGCAAAGCGTGCCCCTGCCAGCAGCGCCGATTCCAAAGCGGCGGCTCTTACAAGGAGCGGCTGACGGCGCTTGCTCTCCTCAGCCTGGAGAAGAGATTGAGGGAACACCTCGCAGCTGCTCTGCAGCAGCTTCCTTGTGAGGGGAAAACACTGATCTCATCTCCGAGGTGACTCTTGAAAAGACCTGAGCTGTGTCAGGGGACGTTTAGATTGGATACTGGAAAAAGGTTCTTCACGCAGATGGAGGTGGGCACTGCAACAAGCTCCCTAGGGGAGTAGCTTACGGTATCAACCCTGACAAAGTTCAAGCATTTGCACAACACTCTCAGACACTCGATGGATTCTTGGGGTTGTCCTGTGCAGGAGCAGGAGCTGGATTTTGATGATCCTTTTGGGTTTCTTCCAATTCAGGGTAGTCTATGTTTTTCTTTTCCCACTAGTGCGGCTGGGTCTTTGAAGAGCACACAGTGGGGGTTGTACCCCCGGCTGGAGTGTGGGTGGTTGGTGGGTGCTCCTGCCCCCTGAGGGTGTTGCTGCAGTGCTCAGAGTGAGGGAGAGTCAGTAGAGAAGCACCCACAAACCAAGGAGCAGCAGCGTGAGCCTTGCACAGCTATGGCAGTGCCCAGCTCAGGCTCCCCCACTGGGAATTCATCTGTGCACCAGGATCAGGGTGCCACAGGCTCAGCCCTCCTGAATCACCAGTGTCATCATTTCACGCCAACAGAGTGACTCCAGCAGTAGAAAGCATCTCCCTGTGATTATCAGGAAGGCTGAAACGTGGGAGACACGTTCAGCTCCTCTCCGTATCTCAGTTTCAGAGCCCAGTCTTTAATCCCTGGCATAAGAGGCAGATTGAGCCCAGGCTGGTACCGTCCATTTGTGTTCACTGTCTCCAGACACACCCTCCAGCCCTGCTGAGAAATGCTGCAAACTACCTCAGAACCTCAGAAGAGTTCTGTATGAGTTAGTGGCCAGCTGCTTCCCAGACTTTCAGCACAGGGAGATTTGGCTATTTTGGGGCAACTTTCGGGGTCGAGTAGTAATTAAGGGAAGCAAGGGGTAACTGGGTGAAGGAAGCAAATCAAGAAGAAAGTTTGATACAGTTGGTTTAGTATCTCCTGGCCCTAAGGCAGCAATAAAATAGCCATAAATACTAGCTGGGTGTTTCAACAGCGTTTTCAGCCCAACATACTTAGTTCTCAGTAAAAAAACAAACCTGGAAATCTCAAGCATTTTCAGTGCTTGAGAGAAGGAATGACATTCTCATTCACAGTGTGTTGCTGTGTAGAAATATATACTGACAAATAGTACATTTACTTCATTATGTCTAATGAACATAAAAATGCCAGAATCATGTAATTGCATAAGAAATATTATTGTCATTCATATTTGATATGCTGGATCTGCCTGGAGTGTTATAGCTGTTTTCTGTGGGAAAAAAAACAAAGGGGAAAAGAAACTGAGCAAGACATTTTGGTTAACCTTTAGAAAAAAAAATAAAATATTTAGAGCCAGATAAATATTTTTGTTTTGGTGACGAAATTATTTACCAACAGCAGAATAAACCAGAATCTGTTCAGTCACATCTATTAAAAACAAACAGAACTATTCAGTCTCTGGAGACTAATTCAAAACAGTTAGCTAGAGCCATTAAAACAAAACCAAAAAAAGTGATTGAAAAAAATATGTACAGAACTGTATCCCAAATTAGTTCCTGACTCTTTGCTCACCTTTGGTTGAGAAAAGAGACAAACTAGAAGCTCTGTATTGCTTTGGAAATAAAGTGGAAAAGAACAAGAGAAAGTAGGAATTACTTATTGTTTCAATATGGAAACTGCTCGCAATGAATTAAGTTAAAGAACACCCAATATAGAGAGGATTTGGGGATATCTTTCATTTGTGATCCTGTGAGATATTCCTAAGCATTTCCTCCCTTGTTTTCTAAACCCATTTCAGCAGGAAGCCCCAGGCTGTTCATTGGTTTCGTAGCAGTCCCTGCTCTGCCTGGCACCACGGCAGCGGCTCCATCACCAAATCCTGCCTGCCGCCCTCAAGGAGCCACATGGATCAAGACAGACACGAGGCAGAGCTTGTTATGTTGCCACCGATTTGCCAGGGGGAACTGAAAATGCCTGGCCTTGCTCTGCTCTTGCAGGGGTGGGAGTTACAGACACACCGGGACAAGCTCAAAGCCAGGTCTGCTACTGTGGAGTCCAGTGTTTCTATGGAGAGCTGTCAGTGGCTGTCCTTCTCCTCTGTCAGTGAGCCCTGAGGAGCAGCACACCCCTCACACCCCTCCTTTCTGCTGGGAATAACAGCTGCAGGTGGAGAATAAACAGGAGGTAAGAATAGACTGCCAAAAATGAATCTTGCTTACAAGCAAATAGCCTGAGGTACTTCAGTGACACTACCATTGTTGAGATGTGGAGATGTGATCAACAATCCATATCTTTAAATCGAAGCAGAAAAATGATATTCAGGCATGATTCTACTCTGTTGGACTCCATTTTAGTGAGAATTGATGGCGAGTTTAACCTTACCTCCACTACTTGGTTCCTAGTAAGATCCCAGCCAGAAGATATCCTGGGCAGGGTCTGTCCACTACAGCAAAAAAAACATTGTTGCTGAGAGGTGCCTTTAAAAAGCAGCACAGAGAAAAGCAACGAGTGACAGCACGGAATAAAATGCCTTTTAAATTCTCAGGCGAGACAGCGTGACTATTCAGGGTTCGGAAGGAAAACGCCGCGCTGTGATTTCCCCAAAAAGCGCCAGAAGGATCCCCTGCGCTCCCTGCTGCATTCCCCCGCTGCCCCTGCGGGTGGAGCTGACACTCTGCTCAGCCAACACCTTTCCCCAGCCTCAGAATCCAGGTTTTCTTCTTTCCCTTGCTCCCAGCCCAAAACACTCGCGAAGATTACAACTCCATCCTTCAAAATATCCAGCTTTTGCCTGTTCTCGCTGGAGGTATCGTGTACTCCTACAGGCGTCCCCCTGTACCTCGTCTTTGCACTCTTTCAGTTCTCTCACTTCCAAAATAACAGGGAATTTCCCTCGACTTCAGCGTCCCACACACTTTCTGTTCTGCAGAATTTATCAGAGGAGTTGCACTGGAATCAGTTTTCAGAGTATGGCATCCCTTTAGTTGATGAAAATGTTACCATGCCATACACCTGGCAAATCCATTATCCTCCCAATGCCCGCAGTTACCACCTGACTAAAATTCCTTGCTCTGTACTGTGCCCTCCGTTCTGCAAGTATGTCATGCTAAATTAGTAGAGTCTATGTGAAAATTGCATTTTATTTTCCAAGGGAAAACGAAGCTGAAAGAAAAGGAAGCATTCTGTGTGGAACCCCAGCCCTTACTCCCCGCTGCCATAAATAACCAGGGCTCCTTTGGGATGTTGGTTTTTTTTGACCCAATGTACAACCCAAAAACTTTCAGAAATCATCACCTGCCTGAACTATTATTGTAGGCCAGCTTTAGTGTGGTGTCACCTGTGAACAGGCTGACTTCTCTTAATTCCTTCTGTTCAAGCAGATCTAAAAACTGGCACCTGAATCTCCCCCTGTAAGAACAGCACAAACACTGTACACTGCATGAATGGATGCACAGTTGCCCTGTTGGCAAATTCCCATTATGCCCCTCCCTGTCAGAATTTACTCTGCAGCTCTGTTGAAACCACCCACAAATGTATATTCTCACTGATAAAGCATTTTCAACTCCTAATTTGACAGACAGTTTTGTATAATCCTCTTAAAGGGGAGAATTGTAACTACAATATCAAATTAATTCCTCCAAAGTCATGGTGTCCAGAAGCTAATCAGTTTTTACCTGGCTTGTACCAGTTATCCTCTGAAAAAATATTGCCAGTTTTGCCACGTTTTTCCCCTCAGCTGTCATGCTGTAATAGTATCATTACTGTGACAACACCTACAGCCATCCTTCCAGCTGCAGAGAGGAGTGAGAATGCACAAGAATGAAGCATAAAATGGGGGGAAATTATTTACTGCTGAAAGGTAGAGCTCATTCTCTAAAACAGAGAACCTCTTTTA
This sequence comes from Hylia prasina, assembly GCA_013397195.1. NCBI lineage: Eukaryota > Metazoa > Chordata > Aves > Passeriformes > Sylviidae > Hylia > Hylia prasina. The sequence goes on from VYXD01006424.1 coordinate 50,902, forward strand.
CCAGCAGTGTTGAAAGGAGTTTCAAAACATCTTTTTATGCAAACAGTGATGTTGGCTGGTAAAAAGGTGGAACAAGAATGAGTGAAAACATGCAGGAGTTAGGAATGTATCAAGACATTAGCCACAGGCACTTTGCATTTTGGTTTTGCATGGAAAGAAGGTTTTCTCATAAAATAGAGGAACACAGGCAATTTTTGACAACCTTACTGTACATTATTACAGGAGCTCGAGGGAAGCCATAAAAACCAGACTTCTGTTCTACAGCACTGGCTTCAAGATGCCTCTTTGGCATGTTTTCATGCATGTAAAAATGCCAATGTAAGACATGGATGGGCAGGATAGATGGGCAGGAGCTCCAGTAAGGTGAAGATAAGTAAGTACAGTGAAATTCTGGGTGAAACTCCTACCTGTGCAGCTCTATGAATTTGTCCTCACTGTTAACAGGAGCAAGCTGTGCTGAAGTTAATGGGTTTACCCACAAAATCAGCTACTCAGAGGGGTAAGGGACTTGCTGGATCAGTATCAATTAAGTTCTGTTCAGCCTAGAGAAGAGAAGGTTGCATGAAGACCTCATGGCAGCCTTCCTGCATGTGAAAAGGCCTAAAAGGAAGGCAAAGAGGGACTCCTTATCAGGAACTGTACTGGTGGGGAAAGGGGGAAAGGGTTCAGACTGAAAGAGGGGGGAAATTAGGTTAGATTTACAGGGGAAATTCATTTCTGAGAGGGTGCTGAGGCCCTGGCACAGGCTGCCCAGAGAAGCTGTGAATGTCCCATCCCTGGAAGTTCAAGGCCAGGTTGGATGGGGCTCTGGGCTGGTGGAAGGTGTCCCTGCCCATGGCAGGGGGTTGGAACTGGGTGATCTTTTAGGCTCTTCCAACCCAAACTAGTCTATGACTTAATGCACTAGAACTGACACGCCAAAGATATTGTGGCTGGAAGGTCCTACTGTACAATGCACAATTCATGAAGGAAATAAAATGCATATAAAAGGCACAGTAGAACATGCACAGAGACTGCAAGCACATCCCTGAAGCAAACAGGCTCTTCCCTTGTAAGTGCAGTTCCTTTTCCTTGGAGACTCAAACACATTTTGACCTCAGGTCTGACATTTGCTGAAGTTTCACTTCGAGCAGTTGCTGTCAGGAAGCCATCATTCATAATTTAGTGTTGGTTCAGAATCCTGTTCATGAGGAGGTTGTGTCTGATATAGAAGGGGACATAATAAATTGGGTCTCACAATAAGTAATCCCTCTAGACCAGGATGAAGTGGATATAGAAGAAAAGCAAGAGAGAGGAAAAACTTGTTAATGTTATTGCTGTATCTTCTTATCACAAATGATCCTTAGTTCTGACTAGGGAGAAACTTGAATTTGTGTGTGGCATCAGGAGACCTCTCTGCTGCTGAGAAGTAACAGCAAATCTAGATGATATGATTTGTTCAGATGTCCACCCTGGAAAAGGTGATGGAGAAAAGGATGAAACAAAAGAGGATGCAGAAATGTGTTTAAAGACAACTTTCACCAAGGGTGGCTGAAACCCTCAAAGCCTGGACAGACAAGTGTCTAAAAAGAAGCCTCCCAAACACTCTGGCTGTTGGTGGCCTCTTCCTGCAAACACTCAGGCCCTGAGCATAAGCTCTGAAGGGTGCAGGAGATCATGGGCAAAAACAGATCCAGCATCCACAGTGAAAATGGAAATCTGGCTTAAAATTGAGCAAAAAGCCAAGGCTTCAGTGATGGGAAATGAAACAGCCTGGCCAGATGGAGACTTCAGGCACAGAACCAGTGCTGAGTTCTGTGCAGAGCCCAGGTTGATTGTCAGGTTTGCATTAGCCAGATTCACCCATGAACCCATCAAAGGCAAAATTTACATACATAACACTCTTTCCAAACATATTTACTGACATACAGCTGTGTGCAGCAGCAATATGCATGCAGTAACATTGGTACACTGGAACCAGAACCAGGACCTGCTTGCATTTTTAAGTAGGCCTCAGAAGTGATTTAAAATTTTTCTGGAAAAGAAGTTGTCATTACCCTTATCTCCACTTAACAGAGAAAACAGACAGAAACTTGAAAATATTTGACTGGTGACTGAGGTAGATTTGTAACAGAGACTTCATCAAGCCTGGTGCAGTGCTGTGGGACACACATTCCAGAGAAATTCAGCTGTGACTCAACCTGTTGGATGCACCAACAGCTAATATTAGTGAAGTGCTTCGAGATTATCATGATTTTTTTAATGCCCTCCAAATTTAAGCAGCATCACTTCATTGGGACCCAGGCAGAAAATTTAAGATTTGCTTAATGGGCAAACAATAGTGAAAATTTATTCAGTCTCTTCACAAATAGAATTAAGACAAAAGCAAGGCTTGGCACAGAAATTGTCCACCAAAGGACAGAGATGAAATTGAAAACAGCTGGAGTATTATCTTCCATGCTGGGTGACAATACAAATTGCTAGTGATGGAAGAGGAAATATCCTGCGACTGAGTGTGATTTCCAAGGGAAAGCAGCCTCCCACAGGGATTTGCAGTTACTGAGCAAAGACCACATCAACACCATGACTAAAAACTCAACAAATGCAGAAGCAGGAACCAACCTGCACGTTCCTCTGCTGAACTTCAGCCACATTTTGCATCCCAGACCACAACAGCTCTTGTCAAATAATGTCATCACACCATGGACTCTAGATACACAGACATCTTTAGTTCTGGAGCTTTGCCATTCTTATTTTTCTCAAGTTACTCATTCAAATGTGAATCCCTTTGAAAAGATTTGAGGGGCTGTGCTTTCACTCTGTTTTGAAATTAGTCCTACAAACCATTTGAAAGGCAGAGAAATAACAGTTTTCTCTCTTGAGAAGAGACCCAGGAGATGGATGGCTTTGTCTGTGATGTGATGCCTGTCATGTCAGAAGGGAAGTTTCACAAGTCATTACTTCAGCCAGCTGAGGGGAGAGAGTCTAATAGATAACATAAACTGGATGGGAAGATAAATACCAACAAAGCCCTTTCACTTGGAGACTCAACATGCTTTCAACCTGTCTATTTGCTTTGTGGGAAATATAACATCATAAGTTTATTATATTTTAACATTGTTGCACAAAGACTAATTTTTAAGAGGGTAACAGAAAATTGCCAGTGTATCAGAAATCGGGCAAAGAACAGTCTCTGAGGTGCAAATAATCAGTCACCTGGTAGCAGGTGGAATTCTGCCATCACCAACATGATTTCTGCTGAACTGGAAGGGTCAAAATACAGTCAAAATACAGTCAAAATTTATTTGCTGCGTAAAACATACAGTCTGAATTGAGATAACACATTATTCAGCGCCATTCAAAAATTAATTATGAAAATTAAGTCCTTACTTGCATAGTATGATGACTTTTGCAGACTTGAAGATTCAAACAGACATGATATTCCTAAAAACAATGTTGGGAAAAAACGCACAGTGAAGCGCCATGCAGCGCTTTGAAATGTAGGCCATTTAACCAAACTACATGAAACCACCAAGCTCCTTCATGTCAGGGCATGAGGAAGCTGCAAATTGTAGCAAAAGCTGTTATTTTAGTCACTGTAATCACAAACCGAGTGAAAAAGAAAGACACAGATACCTCTTTCTAGAGTTGTCTTCAGAGAGGGAAATGGAAGTGAAAACATTATCTGTGAATCCTCAGACTGAAGCTGCCTGGACTCTGTGGAGTGTAAAACAGAAGGAGCCTGTGATTGGCAAGGTGGAGGGTGGATTTCTCTAAGCTGACCCTGGATTCTCCACAGGCTTGCCTTCAACTCCTGCTAGGTTTGAACTGGGTTTAGATTTGGCTTCTGGATCCAGGTGAGTGTAAACAGGAGGTCTCACACATCCCGTGCTGTGTGTGGGATGTCAGCCTACATCATCACCTACTTTCTCTTCCCAGACAAGAGGGGAAAAGTCTGTCAGGGAGGTTCTATTGTACACGATGGGCTGCTGGGCTGCTCTCCCCATTCCAGGGGTCATGATTTATGGTGCCAGGAACGGGTGGAATGTGCCCCTGCAAAGCCTAAGGGAAGCTCAGTGTGTACATCCAAAGGAACCCAAGCAATGGGAGGGTGTGAAGGAGGCTCCAGGCTCAGAGTGGAATTTTATCTTACAGTCCCACCCTGTCACAGCTTTGTGACAGCAAGCCATAATTGACACTGTGGTGTCCCACCAGGAGCAGAGGAAACGTTTCCAGAGGGTGATACTACCAAGCACCAATGTGGGTATCCCCTTCCCTCCCTTGGAAGCGAGGGAGAGTGTAAAGGAGGTATTTCAGTAGGAAAATGTTGCTCACATGCCTGGGATTTGTGGCAAACTTGAAAGTCTCTCTTCAGCAGCACAAAGAAAACACAACTCTGCCCACGTGTGGTTCCACACTGTGGATCGAGCTGTCAAAATACTTCCCACAGCTGAGACCTGGAGGACAGGCAAACACTCTGTTGCTGCTGAGACCTATTATTGGAACAAATAATGCGCAGTGTTTGGCAGTTACAGTAAATACAAACATCAAACATCTTGCAAACATCACACATCTCCTTCCATTCCACAGATTTTCCAAACTGTAAATGTTGAATAAGCAGATAACTCCTCAGATGGCAATCTGGGAGCTTTGTTGGCATCTGTTTGTAGTTTTACACGGGTAAGTTTGTTAGTGGAGGCTGGAGAGGAAATGAATGTGGAAGGACAGCCGGGGAAAACTGCAAGTGATGCTTTTCATCAGCACAGAACTGATGTCACAAAGGATGTTCTGTCACTGGGGTCAGAGGCTTTGTGATTGCTAAGTTTGGAGCACGGGTAAGGGCTACAGCCAGGCAAAATTTCAGCCCTAGGGTTTGGCTATAGCCTTTTCTCTTCTGCCCTGGGTGCCATCTAGATTAATTTAAAAATTGGGGTTTTTCCTGCATGACACAGATCACAGGAGCAGATTCCCTTGGGTTTTCAGTCAGTATGTGTCCAAACAGTGTCTCCAAATTTTTGGGTGATGAGTTCAAAATATCCTCATGCCTAATGCCAGTGATTCATTTTGTGATTATTCAACAAGAAATGCCCTCAGGTGTCAGATTTCCAGAGGGGTTAAATACTCACAACTCATTCAGTAGCTCTAAAATATTGTTATAAAACCACAGGAAGATCATATTAAACCTAGAGAAATTCAGCAGGACATTTCTGAGCTAACTACTCATCATCCCTTCTAATAAAGGATCTTTTAGACCAACTTCTACCAAGTGTATTACCTAATTTAACAGGGAACTCAAAACCTTTGTCACAATGTGGAAAAAAAATGGAGAGCTTTTAGAGTTTAAGTTGATTTTCAGTGTCTGTTAAGATTTTTTTTCCCCTGTTACCTTAGGAGCACTTGAGCACTGTACAGCAGTGTCCTAACCAATTCATTTAACTCCAAGGAATTAAACCAAGCACAAGTTTAAATACTTCAAAAATAACATAATTACCTTGATATCAGAGACTTGCTGTTTCATTGGCTTCTGTGTTCCCTCTGTGTCAGACCAGTTTGATTTCCAGTGCCTTCAATTCTGTAACCTGGTTTTCAGGAGCAGCAGCTTTTGCCCTTGTTTCTCTTCAAGCCACCCACTTGTGCCTCTTGCCCGTTTGCTGGGACCTCCAAGCATTAACTAGAATGTTTCAACAGTTAAAACCCCAGGAAATCAGATGCACATCTTTGCATCTTTAGGTAGGAATTCCCACAGCACAGATCTATTTGATAGAATCACAGAATGGCTTGGGCTGGAAGAGACATTTTGCATCATCCAGTTCCACCTGCCCACCCCTGCCATGGGCAGGGACACCTTCCCCTATCCCAGGGTGCTCAGAGCTCCATCCAACCCGGCCTTGGACACTTCCAGGGATGGAGCAGCCACAGTTTCTCTGGGCACCCTGTGCCAGGGCCTCACCACCCTCACAAGGGAGAATTTCTTCCCAATATCCAATCCAAACCTACTCTGTGTCAGTTTGAATCCATCCCCCCTTGCCCTGTCATTCCAGGCCCTTGGAAACAGTCTCTCCATCATTCCTGTAGGCTCTCTTCGGGCACTGGAAGGGCACCATGAGGTCACTCCTCTTCTCCAGGCTGAAAAATCCCAATTTTCCCAGCCTTTCCTCCCAGCAGAGCTGCTCCATCCCTCTGATTATATCTCGGTGCCTCCTCTGGACTCCCTCAGCAGCTCCAGCTCCTTCCTGTGCTGGGCCCTGGGCTGGAGGCAGCTCTGCAGGTGAGGTCTGAGCAGAGTGGAGCAGAATCTCCCCCTCACTGTGGATGCAGCCCAGGATACAATTTTCAGCCCAGGATACAATTTTCAGCCCAGGATACAGATGAGGTTGTAACATGCTATATAAAAAATATTCCTCTGAGGAGAATGGGGCCGGGACATCTTTAGTACATCCAGCTTACACATTTACCTGATGCACGTAGATCAAGACAGTGAATTTTATAAAGAGATTTATTGTGCAAGAATGATTTTCATGCTCATTTATAATAAAATAATTAAACAAATAATCATGCCATCGCTTAATTTCAACACTAAACAGAATATTTACATTCAAGTTTACATCTTTGTTCAAGTTCCATGTACAACATTGTCAGAATGAAGCAAGAATGCATCTTCAAATCAAAGGTTTTTTTGTTTGGTTGGGTTTTTTTTTTTCAGACTTTTACTGGAAATGACAAATTTCCTGTCTTTGCAGTACCCTTATTTCCCAGCTACAGCACTGGAAAAGAACAAAAAGCCCCAAACACAAAAGTAACCTGCAGGAAGCAGTGTCACACACATACATCAATCTCCAATCAGCCAGGCTTTAAACAGGAAGGAGGATGCAGAATAATCTCTGCACAACTGATTTCTGGAAGACTGTTTATGTCATCCTTGAAACAGAAAATGAACCTCAGAACAATTCTTTCACAAAGTCTTAAAAAACAAAAAGACCTGCTTTGTGAACATTGAAGTGAACGTCTTCTAATAGCATCAGACACACCCTGGAACCTTTTGTTGTGCTCTGGGTTGTTTTTTGTGATCACAGCATTGTGGTCAGGCAGCTCTTAAAAACAATTAAAATAACAAACAACACACCCCAGCCCCCAAATATATTAAAAAACAAAACAAAACAAAACAAAAACCAAAAAAACCAACCAAACAAAAAAACCCCAACAAACGAACAAAACAAGAAAAAATACAATTAATGTGCAGCTTTAACTTTTTGGCACTGCTTTTTTCCTCTTCACACTCAATGATGTAAAGGAATTTCAGAGTCCAGCCCAAGTTTTCTTGGCCTGCACACAAATCTCTCCCTTCTCCATCAAAGGTTTCCACCACAGACTTCTCAGGCACCTCCCTCCCACCCTGACCCGAGCTGAGAATCAGCTCAGACAACACTCAAACTCAGAAATGGTTCTGAATAACAGCTTATGATGGTCCCACTGAACAGCTCAAAAATGCAGCAGAATTCCTCCTTCCTTCACCAGTTCCATGTGATGCCTGCTATTCCATGTGCTCCTATCAGTGCTTCACCTGCTGGTGAAAACCTCTGGTTTCACAGAGGCCAGGAACAATAATGGAAGAACCAGAGCACACCTGCCAGCTCACTGCTCTCACTTAGGTAAGTCATATGACAACAAAAAAAGAGTGATTGTCTTGGACTTTGGCTGTGAATGTCACGGACAGATACTGACTTTGAAGATGCAAACCCAAACATTCCCACATTTTAAATAATCTTTCTATTTAGCAGAGCCTCCTTCACTTGTTGTGCCTTCATGTTGTGACATCTCCTGCAGAAGTGGTGGGCTGAGGAGCAGCTGTGGAAGGCTGCACTGGCAGCATTTCCAGCTCAGATTCACGGACAAAGATGACAGCATCACCACTGACATTTATCAAACACTGAGCCTGGAAAAAAAGACAACACCCCGTTACCAAATATTAAACAATAATGTATTTTATGTTTACTTATATCTGCTAAATATAACTACACAGAAAAATCAACAGAGATCAGGAGATGGACACATTATTAGAAGTTATTGGTGAGGCAACCTGTGCCACGTTGTTTCTATCTGCTCACTTGCGTGCTACCAAACATGCAGATGGATTCTTGGAAGACCACCACAGATGAAATATCTGGATATTGCTTTCATTACTGTTTTGAACACATTTAATTTACTGAATATTCTGTTATTGTCTTTACAAATTAAGGTTTGTCCCTTTATGTACAAAATGGAACATTTTCCATCAGCAACTCTGGCTATTTTTACATAGACTTAGGATGGAAATCCTACACTGCAACATCAGAAATATCAAGTAAGTTCTGCACTATTGCAACTGTTCCAGTTCTGCAACTGTTTCCTGCAATTTATTTAATTCTAGCAAGCCTGGTTCTTTTATCCCTCTGGGTATTTATGAAGCATCCCCATAATTTTGTGTTAATACAAGAACGCTCTTGGATTCTTCAATTATCCCAAGGCATCAAGAAATGTTGTGCAGATATGGCTCTAGAGCACTGCTGGTTTTTAAGGACATAGAATGCATAATTGTATCATCCTCACCACAACAGCCCTAATGTACCTGATTTTTGTTTGGGTTCTCCATGAAAACACACTGCTTCATTATGTATGACACAACTGCATTCCCTCCCAGGGCTGCAACATGAGCTCTCACCATGGCAAACACTTCAGCAATAAAAGCATGGAGGAAACCACTGACACCACCCTCCTAGAATGGAAAAAATATACATTACATATTATATTAGGTCAGGCTACAAGGTGCTCAGTACTTCTCTTACAGAGTTATCAGCTTACATGGTTATAATTCAGTGAATCCTAAATGGTTATTGGGTCACAGTTACAAATCAGATGGAGAGAAACCATTTACAGGGGCTTGGAGTGTCATAACGACATGGAATTGCTTCAAACTGACAGGTAGAGATGGGATATTGGCAAGAAATTCTTCCCTGTGAGGGTGGGGGGGTCCTGGCACAGGGTGCCCAGAGCACCTGTGGCGGCTCCATCCCTGGAATTGCCCAAGGCCAGGCTGGACAGGGCTTGGAGCAGCCTGGGACAGTGGAAGGTGTCCCTGCCCATGGAAGAAGAGTGGAACAAAAGGGTCTTTAAGCTCCCTTTCAATCCAACCCATTCTATGGTTCTATGAAATTCTTGGAAACCCCCAGTCAGGAGTGACCACTACCTTTGATCATTGCAACTTCATGTATGTTAATGACTGTCATTAGTTCTGAACACTCACTAAAGAAATGATCCCTCAAAATAAAAAGTAAGCAAGGGATAGAGCAGAGACTTGCTATTCACTTTTTTTATTTTCCCCCTGAAGCACAATGGAACTTCTAGCTATCTCATTTCATTAATTTTTTTCACGTGATGGTGCCTGTGGGACATTTTGACTTCTTTGGTGCGAAACTGAAGAATTTAAACTGATGTCAAAGGAGAAGAAAAACAACCAAGTATGGATTTTCCCAGAAAATCCTTATGAAAGAGTGTGAGCAACTTCATAGTGGGTAAAATCTATAGCACACAAACCAGGCAACCGACCAAAGAAATAAAAATCCACAGAAAATGCTGAGAAAAGAAACTGATCAAAACAGAGCTCACTGCTGGTTCAAAATACATATAAAATTTCAAAATTCAAGTGAGGCATGACCACTGGACTTCCCACATGACTCTGTGTGTATGTGTGCCATTGGGAAAAATGGGAGAGGCAGGTAGAAGATATTGAACTAAGCTGAATTTCTAAGGGCTGTGCTCATTCCTAAAAGTATAATGTCCCCTGAGCAGACTCATAAAGGCATAAAAAAACGTATCTTGGATGAAAATTTACAAAGAAGAAGGACAGGTATAATTTTACCAAACCCAGCATAAGGCCGGAATGAAATCAAAATGCAATGCAAGTTCATAATTCTCATGGAATTTTGATTTTGTCCAAGTCTTTTAAAGGTACAGCAACTGATGGGGAAAAAAATGTATTATAAACTTAATACAACATTGGATGAGAACAGGTAACAATACTGTAAACAGCAAAACCTAAGAACAGTGGATTTATCTGACTTGAAACTATCATTCATTTTTTTATCCTGGTATATATTTCAGCACTATCACAAGCAAAACATAAAGCAATACAAACAAAAATGCTGGTCACTACATTCTTGTAGCACTTGAACCACATTGCTGGAGCTGGATATAATGACTGCTCTGTTCTGGCTCCATTGTAACTCAAGGCAATGCTATAGTCAGAGCAGTTTGTGACTCGGCCTATGCAGCTGATATAATTCAAATCAGCTCCCCCAGGTGCTGGAAAGAGCAGTGACAGCATCCCAGGGTCTGTGTAACATTCCAGCTTCATGAAGGAGCTGAACCTAACACTTGAGTGACTTACCTTGCTGGAATCTGCTATCACAGATACCAAAGCTTATCAGCTGTTGAATTTGTACCTACAGAATCTGCACTGAGTACAGGAATGTCCTGTAACATTTCCCTGCTTTTCATTGTCCTTTTCACACATGGATTTCTCAAGTTAAAAGGGAAAGTTAAAAGTAACTTGAAAGATCCAAACAAAATGTCTGATCCTAGTTTCTCTAGAGAGCTCACAGCCTGTTTTCAGGGAGCCTGATTATTTTTATTAACATCTGCTCTGTAATTTTAGCCATGTGCAATTAAGAAAAACCAGCAAATTCTTCAGCACTGACAAACCAGGCAAAACCACTCTATTTCTGTGGCCAAAAGCAAAGATACAGCTACTTCCCAAGAGGACAGGAAAATGATAAGGAAGATGACTTGCATTTTGACATGCTCAGAGGATTCTTTGTTCTCCCAGTGCAGACTGGAGATCAGGGTTTGAACATCACCTCTAAGCTGGTTGTGTGGTCATGGACTCACAGTGTAATTTTTGATGCTCATCACACAAACTTTTGTTACAGAGAATGCACAGAATGTAATGTTAGAAATTAGCATAACATTATTTATGATATGGGCAATGTTATATTAACTGAAGAATTTTAAAATCCAAATGCACGGTGAGAGTTCATCACTGAGCTTGCTAAACGAGAGAAGAAGAGATGACTTATTTTTTTCTTTAGCATTTAATTTGGGTTCAAATGATCCCAACTTCTACCACTGCTGGTCAAAGACACATTTTTTCCTTATGGTTCTGTTTAAGAACTGGCTGGTTTAGTGTTCCATCCAACTCAATAGCAATGGCAATTGTTAACTAACCCCTTCCTAACAGTGCCAAACACGAAACAGCTTCGTGTGCCCCATGACAAGAGCAGCACAATGGAACTTGTTCTGCACACAGCACCTTCCCACAAGTGACACAAATTCTACACCCTGCCTGTGCCACACCTCAACTCAAACCTCTGAGCTCTTGCAATTAACAAAAAATGATTCCCTGACGCAAAATGAATCCCTGCCACACAGCTCACCTCACGCAAAGATGTGGTTTCTCGAATAAAAAACATGTTGATGATCCCAAGATATTTGGTTATTTTCGCCCCAGGGAGAAAGGAAAGAGGTGTCATCTTAACAACTGAGACAGTGGAACTGGGGCATGACGGGACAGAACGGTGCCGGAGGTATCCCTCAGCCAATGGACTTGCTTTTTCAAGGGAAGTAGCTGAAAAATGGGAGAAAACCAGGAGAAAATAACTATCACAATCCATCACTGTTCCTCAAAACACAAAACCTCTTCGTTATGGTTTTCCAAATAGCTTGGTGACAACATTCAGCTGCCTGTGATGCTCAGCCACACACGTGAGAAAGGAAATCATCATGCAAAGCATGCAAAAGGAGACAAGAAGCTGAAATGGCATTTATTTGAAAGAGTGGCATTCCTGCAAAAGGAAAACATTGAGGCGAGCAGCTGCACATACAACCATCAGTTATAATGTGAAGGTAAAGAAAAAAGTGCCAACATTTTGAAACATGTATTCTGCTGGAAGAACAAATTATAGGAAGTGTGAAAGTTGTTGTGTTTCCCCAGTGCAGCATTTTCCATTAAAACAGGTATTAATGTCTGCTAATTTAAGCGAGATAGTCAGACCTGTGGCCAAAGAACTGCTGAAAACCAACTCACCACTTGCTAATTTAGTGACCACTGCCTCGATTGTCCCCTTGGTGATTGCTTCCTGTTTCTCACCCCCAATTTTCCAAGATCATACATACACCTACATCCATGCAGTGGATGTTATACAATTAGTAGGCGTACACACGTATGGAGAACTAATTACAGCAAGACTTCATTGTGCTTTTTACGCTACTGGCTCACCGACCCTACGTGAGGTTACAGAACAAATGGCAGCAGTTTGAACACTCGGGAATTCATTCTACACGTGATCTGCAATGCTACTGCTGGGCAGGGCACTCCACTAAGTCACCACTGGGAAATCAGAGATGTGTCTCAGATTATCAGAACGTGGTAGAAACAGCCGCCTACTTGTCTTAATTGATCCGCGCCTTATGGTCTGAGCTTTCAGTTTAATGAGCTCTATCCAGCTGTTGCATCTGTCTGCAAAGGAACTGTAATCAACTGACGTTGCTGGAAACACAGACAGAAAAACAAAAGAAAAAAAAAAAAAAACAGGAAAAAAATACATGGATGATGTCTCTTGCTCATCTCAATGCTCCTTTTTGAGGAAGCAATGATTCGTGTCTGAGAGAGAACAACCATCCGTTTGCAGGTCTGTTTAAAAGGAAAAGTTACAGGAGAGGTTTGGACTTGTCCAAACCAAAGTACCGATTTCTGGTGATGTCCCAGCTCTGAACCAACTGCCTGAGTGGGACTTCAGCACTGAAAAAACATGCAAATACAGTCATTAAGGACTTATGCTAGATTAGGTTTTTTTAATGTCAATTTAGGTTGTAAGTTATGGCTTTTTAAACTTTATTTAAGCCTTTTTTAATTTTCATTTCCATTGCTTTCTTTTCCTTACAAAGAGCTGCTGATCAGGATTTATACTTCTCAACTGTCTTTATCAATAACTAACCTACAGACTGGAAAAAAAAAAAAAGCTTTGGTGATGAGGATAAGAGTCACAAACTGAAACAACACCTCTGTTTTAAACACAATTTAATCTTCCTTACAGAACAGTCTTCCCTGCCCCAACACCCTCCCTCCAACACCCCTCCCATTATCATTACAATAAGAAGAGTTGTTTCTGCTATGACTTTTGATTAGTTGCAGGGGTGTTTGCACATCTTTTTTTTAAAAAAGGGGGGGGGGTTGCAAACACCGTTTCTTCGTTATCCTGAAGAAACGGGAGGAACACATGCTAACTTCAAATTAACACAGGCAAAACAGCTCTCTTCCCAGGGACTCATCTTCTGTCAGATAAAGTTACATCAATGTACCTGACAGAGAGGCTGTTATTATTAACAAATCTAACTTTTATAATGAAAAATCACATCAAAATATTAGGATATCATTAAGCCACACCAGAGCATGCATTCTCAGTTAAGTAGTAAACACTTCCTGGATTAAGACACATCCAAAAAGGGTATACCAATATCCCAAGAATGCTCATTCTGTTCTGGCAGATGGCTAAATTAAGGAAACTCACCTCTCTGAGCAGCAGGAATACCTGTGTGGGAACTTGCACCCTCCAGGACTTCTAATAAAACAAAATTATTTCTGTTCAGATGATCTATTAAGCAGAGTCAGGTAGAACAGGACGACAGCTTCCAAGAAAGATGGGAGTGACTATTCACAAGGGCCTGGGGTGACAGGACAAAGGGCAATGGCTTCATACTGACAGAGGGAAGGCTTGGATTGGATATTAGGAAGGAATTCTTCCCTGTGAGGGTGGGGAGGCCCTGGCACAGGGTGCCCAGAGAAACTGTGGCTGCTCCATCCCTGGAAGTGTCCAAGGCCAGGCTGGATGGGGCTCTGAGCACCCTGGGATAGGGGAAGGTGTCCCTGCCCAGGGCAGGGGCTTGGAATGAGATGGTTTTTAAGGTCCCTTCCAACCCAAACCACGATTCTACGACCCTTTTAAAAGATGTTAAGGATCAAGTACAAAACAATCCCACCCTCTATATAGTATACTGTGTACTTTGATAACAGTTAGTATAAATAATTCACTTAATTAACTCCACCTGGCAATTTTAGTCTATTTATTAAAGGTTGCTATTATATAAGACTGTAAACCAATATTTTTAAAACAACAATCCTACAGAAAAGTAAAAATATATTAAATAACCTCTTAAAAGAAATATAACTACAATGAAGTTGTGAAGAGATGACAGATGGAGTAATTTTCTGGCTGAACTGCTCTGTCTACAGCATGATTTGGATGTGGAGAACATCAGGAAAAGTGGTACATGGGAACAGGCTGCCCTCCACTTGTCAGTGCCCAGCACACAGGGGGCACAGGCCAGTAATGGGTAGAGAGACACCAGCAGAAATTTCTTGATAGCTTCTCTTTTTTGAAAATAAAAATATGTAGCAAATTAAAAGTTAGGCATTACAAAAAATAAAAATCAATGAGAATGTTTTGCTGAAATTAATCTGCTCCTGAAAATACAAGTAAGTGTGTGGTAGGCACCCTGTATTACACAACTGATGTAACAGGCAAAAAAGGGAGCTCAAACATTTACAGTAACTCCCAGATATTTAATTTCTTCTCAGTAACCATTTTGGTAGGTAATCCAACAAGGGAATTAAAGACAGCTGATTTCAAGGAATTGAATTTTTAATGCAGTCATAGAAGAGCTGTGACAACCACTCTTGAAATGCAGCTCTACCTCAGGTAAAACAAAGCAGCTGTTTAACAGTTATAATGTGCTGCATTGTACAGATTATTTACTCTACAAGCTTAGACTCCTTTCACTTAAAGGAAATTTGCATGCAACCAGTATTTGGTAGATAAAGCACCCCCCATCATCAAAACAATGAGATTAATTATGTGAGGCTGAGAAAACACGGAGGTGCTTTTTATGGGCCATTTACAGTATGTCACAAGCCTAATTATTAGGTAATTGATAGTTATGTTAAATGACACCCAACACCCAGTGGTTTGCAGCATCTTCAATATTCTAAATGCAAAGATAGGAAACACAGACAGAATGATCAGCCAAGCCATCTTCTGTGACTCTCAAAAATTTGACAACAGGAGTAAATATACCCATTATGCTTAGGCAGCAAAGCACATTTAAGGACTGTGAAAGTAGAGATACTTAAAAGCCTCTACAGCTATGAAAGAGCAGAACTCAAAATCCATAAAAAACAACAGTTTAACATTCTCCTCCTTAACTGACCTTTAGCTGGAGAGAATGGTTGAGAAGAAAGGGGATCAGAGCAAAGTTCCAAGGGAAATTGTAGCTGTTCTTCATTGTCTGTAGATGCTTCAACAAAGAAAACATGGCCAAATGATAATTAACTCCCAAAATAAGATTTGCCAGTAATTACAAGCAGAGTCAATTTAGTCAGGTCTCACTTGAACAGGTATTTTCAGCATGTGCATAAAGTGATGCAGCTCTGCAGAAACAGGTGTGTGATAAATCCAGCTGCAACACTGAACAGAACTTGTGTTCCACTGAAAAGGATTTGAAGTTTTTAGGAAAAACTAAAGTCCATTCATGCTTTTTTATTTTGATTCTGCAATTGGATCTAAGTCAGCTATTGCAATAAAAATTAGCACTTATTTCACACGAAAGAAAACACTTCACTGTTACTACTGCAGAAGTCAGCTATAATTAATGTTTTAGAAGCATATGGTTCTGTTCTACTCTCTAATTCCATTCTGCAGAATTGAGTATCCTCAGAGTTCTGTCTGAATTCCCACCTGCAGAGTACACATATACATTTTTAGCATAAGATGGTACTTCATTGGCAAGGGCACATCTGCAGATCACAGCAGTCTCTTCCATTCCCTCCATGTGCTTCACTCAGCTCCAAAACTATTACTGGCCTGCTTAAGGATTTTCAGAAGGTTGGGTTTCTTTAGAAGTATTACAAATAAGTTTATTTTCCACCTTCCTAAAGTATTTCCACTTCTAAGAACAAGTATTCTGTGATGATTTACACCACATGTTCCAAAATACAACAGAAATGTCATCATCTGTTACACAAACCTTTTAGAGAAAAATAATCAAAATAGTATCACAGAGAGAATAAAAAAGTACTATAAATTTGTTGATTATGTAGAATAAATACCTAATACTTGATAAGTATTTACCTCCAGTCATCCTGCCGGAGGTAAAGTACATGAACTGTAAAAAAACTCTGTGTGTTGAAAGAACCTCCATGAAAAATATGTATCTTTGAACTTAATGATCCTTGTGGGTCCCTTTCAGCTCAGAATATTCTGTGGTCTGTGATCTGTGCACGTAACTGAAATTAAAATCCAGACTCATTAGGCACTGGGGATAAAAGAAGGAAAATGCCTCACAATATTTACCTCTCTGCTGTGATTTTTCTGGAGGTGCTTTGTTGGCTTGCAGTGCTTGGTTTTTGTCATATGTAATGGCAACAGCTGTGACTGCAATCTGCAAATCAGAAATATTTGGCACATTGGGTAAGTTGATCTGTTGTGCAATCTGAAAAATAATTTTGCAAACAAGCAGTGCTTTGCACAGAAACATAATGGGGGAAAAAAAACCCCAAAAACCACCTAAGAATTCACCAGACATAGCAGTAAAACAAATCCTAGCCCAGTTTACCCTGAGCAGCAAATATTAACTAGGGCCATGCCTATGTGCTGGAAGTTAAAAGCAGCAATTCACTTACCTGAACTAATTCATCCTCTGGCAGAGCAACTGTAAAGTTTACATGGCAAAGACAACAGGGAACCATAGACCGGAGTTTAAAATACAAACTCTGTGGAAGACAGGATATTTTGGGTTACTCAGGAAACAAAAAAAGGTGTGGTTTTTTTCAGAGAAATTAAGGATCAAAACTCTTTTCACAGTAAAAGTCATCTAATGATATTGGGTTTTTTTCTTGAAGAAGAATTACATGTGTGAAAAGTCAGGAGAGAATGCAATCTACTGTGGAGCTTTCTATTTCTAGAGTATACTGCCAGCCAAAGGACTCCTTCAGATTCCAAAAGCTTTGGAAATCCCTACTGTACTAAAAAAGGCTGAACCTATCTTTTTTACAGAAACTCATAAACTAATTACAGACACTTGGCAGCCTATTTTCAAAATTATGAGGCACATGTTATTTTCAGTATAGCTGAATTTGACTTGGCTTCCATTTGAACACTTACAAAAGTATTTGAAATAAGATTCTTACCTTCAACAGATTCTCACAGAGATCATTAAAGTTCTTATTGAGTGTTTGGTTTGTTGGGTTAATGTTGCTTAATCTGGACACTCTAACTGCTGTGAACATCTGAATTAGAAACAAACATGGGTTTTTTTTGCCAACATATGCCAAAATACTTTATCCATTATCTTAAACTCAAATTCATAAAGAAGGAAAATAATGTAAAATATTTCAACATACATGTTAACTAAGTAACAAAATATGCTAGCTAAGCAACACAGCCAATAATCTGTTCCCTTTAAGGAGCTTCAAACCTAGCCAAACCTTTCAAAAAGCCAAAACCTTGATGTTCACATTTACTGCAATTACTTTCATGTTTTTTATTGGGTTATTTGTTACATAACAGCATTTAAAAAACAACAAAGAAACAGGTTCTCACACCTTACTGTTCCTACCAAAATACTACTTTTATTTCTCTCACAAGGATGTCCTTTGAATTTATCTTGCAATATATATATATATACTTAAATTACTACAGCATATTTCAATACAATTTAGCAAAAAGTTTCAATTCTGAATAACCTTACTTGAATTTCTGGTGTCCAGTTATTTATACCAGGCATAATTTCTGTGTTGCAACTGTAAAAACCTGTGAAGAAAATATTTGGGAAAAAAAAATCTATTTTATACTCTGCAATATAAAAATACTTGTAAAGGAAACATATGTGACAAGGTTTTGTAAGTATTTTCCCTCATGTGGTTTTGAATATAGAATAATACACCAGAAATTAGATCAACATTCAAAAAACAAATACAGAATTCTTGTAGGAAGGGCCAGCACCCCAAATCCACAACTGCTCCACCTATTTCTATTAGATAAACTATGCACAAATGAGGAAATTTATTTAAAAGGTGTGACATGAAAAGCTAAAAAGCCAACCTTTAACAGAGGGCACAGAGAAGGCTGTAAAGGAACTACCGTAGCGATGGAATGCAAATTAAAAACAGGAGTACAATGACTAAATGGCAGAGCAAAATAAGTTATTAACAGCAAATCAGCAGTTCTGAAAGCCTGAAAATACAGGTAAATAAGCAGAAATCAGGCCAGTCTAGTAGGGCCTACATAAAAACATAAAATGAGTTAGAAAAGAAATTGTGTAGCAGCTTGTAGAGGGTATAAATATTAATAGACTGCTTTCCAGAACATCAAAAGCAGAAATTCTGTTGAAGAATCAAATAAGATTTAGAAAGGATATGCAGAAATAATAACATGAGAACAGAAAACATGTTTTTCTTTTTACAGCAGTGTAGTAGAGCTTTCCAAAACAGCAGAAAACCAGTCCCTTGTTTATTTGTCTTGAACAAGTGGCTGAAGGAGATACTGAACAAAAAGGCAAATGCAAAAGAAAGATTCTTATAAACTACAGAATAGGCAAAAGATCAAACAGCTAATTGGCATTAAACTCTCAACTTACTCCACTACCAGAGAAGAAGAGTCTTTAACCTTCAAGCAATAAGGTGCTAAAGTGACTGGTCCTACTAATTTCCTTAGTACAGGTCTCTCTATCACTGATCCATAGCAACTATTCCAGGAAAGGGAGCTCATGAGCAGAGGGAAAAACAAGATTGCAGACAAGCTGCTTGCAGTTTCCTAAGGAACAGTCACTGCTCACAAGCTCTCAACAAGCACACAGACAAAGACACCTGACTTACACCATCTACTCTGGGCAGCAGGAAGCATTTGCAAAGATCTTTCACCGAGGTCTCTTTTAACAAACTAAGAATGAAGCATCCATCAAATGAAATGTAAATGTAAGACTAGGAAAAGAAGGACAAAAGCGCTTAATTTTCACAGTGAAGGCATCTGTGATTTTGGATTTTGTGCTTCAAACACATTAGTAACTTACATGCAGAAGAGGCTAAAACAAGATGATTGCTGATGGCCTTAATTTAGGGCAATAAAATCAACTGCAGCAGAACAGGATAATCAGTGAGGAATAAAAGATTTGGTGACTGTAACAGATAACTACAAGGATAGCTCTGAGCTCGACATGACTCAAAATTATTAACACTGATATCAGCTATTAGGAAGGAAAGTAAGACTTTCTCAGAAGAAACACAGGGAAATTCACAATGGCAAGAGGAAGGACAAGGACAGATCAAATTTGTCCAGGGCAATTTCTATATAATGGACAACTATATTTGCCTCTAATCCAGACCCAGCAGTTCTGCTGGGGAAGGTATGACATATCCACACAATGATAAATAGCATGAAGACAACTGATACCAGGCAATAATTAGTTCTCTATTCTACTTTCATTAACCTGGAACTTACAAGTTTGTATTTCAGTCTAAAAATCTTCAGAAACAGTAATATTGTCAGTTCTCTGGAAAGTTTTAAAATAATTTTTAATAAAACTAGTTGTATTTTGTCATTTTGCAGCATAAATTAGAAAAAATATGGTTGTAACTATACCAGAAGGTGGTGGGACATCTGTCAGTAAAGAATGTACATCTTCCATTGCATCTGTGTCATCAATCTGCAAAAAGGAAATATAATTGAGAAAATCATGTTGCTGTGCCAGTAAGAAGTTTCAGAAAGAAATAATCTTTATTCCATTCAACCTTTAACACTCTCATTTTAGATCAGACTGAGAGCCCTGCTACCTTCTGTAAATACTGCTGCTGTGTCTTTGTGTTCATCCTGTCCCATTGACCTGCAAGAGATCCAAATTTACCTCTAACTCCCAACATTTTCCTATCAAGTGTTTTAGAAATGGTTTATAATTTAACTCCAGTATTGAAGTGCTCTCTGTCAAGTAATGTCTCCTTCTCACTCTCCATGTAAAAGGGGTTGTCTTTTTTTTTCCCTTCAAAAAACAGCCCAAAAACTAAACAAAAGCAGCCCAGATCTCTTTACCTCTCATAATTGCCTCCTCAGCCTCTTTCAGCATATCCTCATCACAATGAAATTCTTACTACTTTTCCTTACACAGCTCCAGTGAACAAGGATTTTACTGTTGAAAGCTTAGTCAGGACTTTAACTAAATCTTCTGGAATATTGTTTCTGATATCCAATTAATCATCAACCAAATATCTGATTTCTCAAATAAGACAGTAGTAAATTATTCCACAGATAAAAAGTCTTTTTTTTTTTTTCTATAAATGTCTTACAAAATCCTCAATTTTTTACAAAGGTATTCAACCCTTTTTGCAAAAGCACCAACAAATCTAAATTTATTCTCCCAAACTCTCCCAACGTCTTATTTTTTCACTCTCCTTTCCTACCTCTGTTTTCAAACAAACTGCTGCTATAGTGCTCCCTCATTCATCCTGTCTACAACCTTTCTTCCAGATTATTTTCTATGAAGATGGTGATTTGTGAAGATTAACAAAGGCTTAAATGTACCTTAGGCTGCAGTTACAGGCTGTATTTTGAAGTGGTTTTTAGTCAGTGATAGGTATTTGTACTACAGGATGATCAAAACTCCAGTCCTCCTTTAACACTTGCTGGAGTATTAAACACTTCAAAATGGACAACATTCAATCAAGTCTTTGAATTTTAGTGAATAGAGAGGTAAGAGAAATCTATGTCCTTTATTTATCTGTAGGTGTTGTTTCCAGTTGCAGCTGTAGAAAGAACTGGAAGGTATTGTCAGAAGTTGGGAATTCTTAAGTTGTGAAAAGCAACAGCTGAAATGCAGAAAAGCTTTTTTTATGTGCTCTCTTGGCACATCCAGATTTTTGAATGCTTTGAATACAACCCATTCTGGAAATTAATAATTCTCAGTGTTCAACTACAACAGTAAGAGCTTTGAAACAGAAAGAAAATACAATCTTTTTATTTGCTAAATATAAAGTGTGGCAACACAGAAACTCAGTGTTTATAAAAATAGATCTTAAGTTTTTGATTAGTCTGATCTGCTGCTTGAAGCAAGCAGAAGGACATTTCTTAACAGCTCTTGATTATTATTCTAGAGATGGCTACATATTCATGAACACCAGGGAAATCTTTCTTCAGACAGTCTGAACAGAGCTGTCCTTTAACCAAAGGGAGTCAGAAAAAGAGAGACAAAGCAAATCTAATACTTTTTCCATTGATGCAAAAGGGAAAAAATCCTACACAATTTAGGAACTGTTCTTGGAGATGAGTAAGAAAACTTTTTTAAATATATATATTTCAGGAGAAGAATGTTTCTCACCTCCAAGACAAAAGCATCCTTCTTTCCATGTGAAAGGTCAAGCTCTGTAACTTCATCAGAGCTTTCTGACTGAGATCTCAATAGCCTGGAACGTTGCCTTGGCTCTGGAATGGGAGACCCAATAATTTCTTCAGGTAGCTCCTAAAAAGAAGGTAAACAATTAACAGATGTTCTGCCCAGCTTAAAAAGAATTCTACATAATTTGGTAACAATTCTAAGAATCAGATCATTCTGAAAATTATTCTGTTGAGAAATGTATCTAAATAATACCAAACTGATTTGGCTATGTGGCTAAAGAGATCTGAAACTCACAGCAGCTTTCCAAAATACAGTGAAAAATAGTGTACCTCTATTCATAAATAAACTTACATTCTGAATGACTCAGTAAGAAAAAAAATGGATACACAGTGTATACATTTGAATCAGAATGTTTTCTTTTTAAGAGTAAAAGATTTACTTACTGGAGGATTAATCTCATAAAGTTCCTTGTTTTTTGCTATTGTATCATTTATTTTCTTTTGCATATGGGATATGTGCTGCTCATAGGTGCCATCATTTGGAGTCTTCCCAGCAATCTGAATACCTCCAGGTGTTGGCAAAGCTGCTAAATACACACCTGTTGCAGACTTTTTAAAAGTCACAGAGAAAAAGACAAGTATATAAGCATGAATTCCTCATATTTTCATATAAAGCTTTCCATAATGCTTATGCTGAAACATGCAAATTACAGCAGCAGCTCTTGCAAATAAATAAATGGATCTCTCTTCTGTTCACTTATGAAAAAACTTCCCTGTTCTTTTAAAAAACTCACACCCTTTTCATTTTTCATGGTGGAACTCTTAAACTTGCCTAAAATTGCAAACAAACTAAAAATTAAAGCCTCTGCCCCGGCATGTTTTGCATAAGCAAATAGTTTTTTACACATGTAAAATTTAGACAACCCATTTACAGCATCAGTGAGGTTGTGACAATCCTATTTCTATTTACAGGAAACAGATCATGAAAGACAAAAGAAGATGTCAGCCAGAATTACCCAAGCACCCTCTGACGTGGGAAGAAGCCCTAGTGTGGAAGAATGGGGTTAGAAAATGTTAATGAACATATCCTGGCTTTCTCAAATCTATCATTTATTTCTTCAGTTTCATCAAAGAAGAGGCAACAGACCTTCCCCTTGTTGCCAAATAACCAAAAAATTTACTGATAGACTTAACCAACCTTATTTGCCATAGAACTGCAATTCAGTTTGAAGAACAGGGATCTCTTTGATAGGAACACCATCATTTTTCTACAGTTTGTGCCATTAAACTGTTTAAAGCCTCTTTTTCTCTCATCCCCTTTCTAATAATCTTGTCTTCTACTACTTTCAAGAGATTTGAATCTTCTCTTGCTGGTTATGAAAGACAAATCTGTCCTGATTTTACAATAAATAAGACCCCTTGCTCTTAAAATGACGTTTCAATATGTGTGTGGTTACTTCGAATTCCACAACACTTGCATGTCTCCCTGAAAAAACACTGCAAGAAAGCAAAAGAACCCCCAGGATTCCAACTGTACTTACTGCCAAGCCCATCAGCATATTTTCCCCCACAGTGATCTGAATTCTCAGCCCAAAGAGGGCATTCATTCCCCTCAGCTTGAGCTTGTTCATCAGCTGTGTGTGCACTTCATACTCCATGAATGGCAGGAGGTTACTGATGGAGGTTGCATTTGCTTCAGCCTGAGCTTTCTTCTTCAGACGGCACAGCCTGGACAGAAAGAGCTTTAATGGGTTTGTGAAGACTAAAAGGGATCACAGGGTGTCCTGAATTTTTTTTTCCTCGTTGTATAACCTAATATAGGTTCTTTTCAACTCTTCTAGATTGCTGCAACAGTAAAATAAAATGCCAGTTCTTTGCAAGAACTCCTTGAGACAGTGTCCTCTGAAAACTTCTGTTTTCAGCTTTTCTTCTAGTAAAACCCCCAATGCAAACAGCTACTTCTCTTGCTGCAAGCCTCAAACATTTCAGGCACAAATACAGAAAATTACTACTGTAATTTCTAGTGGTAAAACTTTTAAAATTCTTATTAATGCACTTATTCAAGACACACAAAAAACCCAAAACAAAACAAAACAAACCCAAGTGCCCTCACAGGTAAAGCATTAACCATATTTATCTGCAAAGACTAAAACAAAGAGCATAGCAATCCCATCTTTGACTGTATGTTAGTCGCCTTCCACTCTTTGGGTTTAGGCCTACAAGCTGCAATTCAAAGCCCACACAGTGCAATGATACTTTCAGAGAGAAATTTTCCTTCAAGAACACATGACAGTTGTATGTTTTATAATATAAGGTTTGATGACACGTCAGATTTTAGCAACAGGAATTCTCTCAAAGATCTCCAAAACTTCACTAGACTAAGGAAGTATTTTGACAGATACCTGGCTTGAATAAGACATCCCTTCCCAACAACTATTGCCTCTACAGGAAGGTCAATTGTGGTGAAAAGGACATCAGGAACTTTTTGCTTCCTGCAGTTGTAACAGTAAGTGAGGTGAGCAGGAAATGGCATGTTCAGTTCATCGTATGGGATATGGCAAAATCCACAACCTGGTGGTGAAGCTTCTTCAATCCTAAAAATACATTATGGAGAGAACATTTAAAACATCTGCATCTTGTGAACCATGATCAGTAAGTGCACATGTGTACAAACACCTACAGAGACCTACTTAAATCAAACACCACAACCAAACTCTGCTCCATTACACCAATGTGACAAGTATGACATTACAGGGACCAGGAGAAGAAAAGGTTGCACACTACTTGCTAAAATGCTATCAGTAAAACTTGCATTGGAACTTCCTATGTATGGATTGAGCAAAAAGACATACCAGGAACTAACAATTCACATAAACCTGTAACGTTACTGAACTGGCTTTAAGCAGTGTAACTTCTAAATATCATCCATGTACAACTGCTGTACAAAGAATCAGCTATACCAAACACACCAAAAAATCTCTTTTGTATTCATTGTGCCCCAAACCCCACAAGAGCAGAACACAAACAAACCAGTCATCCTTCTGAGAAGCAGCATGATATATATTAACATATGTTATTACATGTGAGAAGAACAGCAAGATTATTTCCTAAGATAAGGTATCAGGTAAAACTCATTATTTGCTCAGAACACATTGTCTCTCTCCCCCACGAGAGATACCCAGGAATGACCACTATAAAAATATGAACAGGGAAAGCACAGGCCAACTGCATCACTGCAAATTCATTCTGTTCCACATAAGGAATTCTTCTCAGTGATTTTGAAGAGGTGCTTAAGCAAATCTGATAGGTTTGGAACATTAGTTATCATAAGACTGGCAAATATATTTGGTGTTGAGCATGAGCTTTGTCTGTTTACTTGTTTTACCTCCCTCTGACATTTCTAATCCATGCCAAGACTCTGAGTAGCACCAAAATACGTTTTTTGATAAAAGTGCTATTTTCTTTATATTATGAACATGATATTTCTTTCTCTCCATCATATAGTGACTACAGAAACAAGTATTTTAGTTCTGGCTACAGTTTTTAAAACTATTTACACCAGAAGACAATGGTCTTCTGCTAACAGAGTAAAAGAATAATAAATAATATTACACTGACTGGTTATTACGGAAAAAGCAATGCAAGTGCTAAAGTGTAATAAATAGCCTTGCTTACATCTATAATAATCCCTTGATATATTTGGTTACTATCCTGATAAATACATAATAAATTACCAATATGCATTAATTAATCTTTTCTTCTCCCCAAAAATGACTTTGTGGCCATACTCATTCTTCAAAAGCAAGAGCAGAAACAAAGAGAAACTTCATGTTTGGCCTTCAGTTTCATGATTTTTTTTTCAACCAACACATACCTATTTTAGAAAAGTCTGGCATATTTGTTTTACAACCAAGCTATTTTATCTCCCACACATAAATAGTATTTAATGGAGCATATACACACATATTACAGTCACTGCCACTTTTGGCCTATGTAAGTTATTAAACATCTGCCATTCTTTTATTGTGTGATAAAAAACTGAGAAAAGAGACCTGAAGAGCAGCGAAGGGAAAAAACTGAGTTATGATCTGTGTTAGTAGTCAAACGTGTTACCTTATTGAGACTGTTAGAAATAAAAACAGAGTATCTAAATTGGTGCAGAGCTCCATTACTCCTGTGGTGGTTGTTGTTAGTGAAAAGCAGTAAAGTGGTTGGTCCCGCATCCTGCACTGTAACACTGTAACCTACCCTAATGGAGAAGAACTATCTTGGCTCTGAGGAAAAAAATCAACCTCTCCCTTCTCTGACCCTATGGAAAAGAAGCCAGGCTGCCATGACAACCTTTGTTCCAAACAGCCTTCCATGGTGCCATCCTGAAGGAACCTAGGGTTCAGTACAGCCGCTGTGCCAGACGCGGACAAAATACAGACCTCTTCACTATAAGAGAAAAGAATAACAACAGAGTGAATTCCTACTACTTTGTGGTGCTTTTATATCAAATCATCACATCAAAAGGCTAGTACAAGTCTCAATGAAGTTCAACATCACCACTGATTTTGTGCACTTGTGCAATTTTACCCATTAAAACTCACAAACAATCCTCTTCTGGTATTTAAACCATAACCACTCAGCAAGTACAAGATGAAGAAGGGTTGAACAGAAAAACTCAAGGGCTCTGCCTCATGTTACAAATAATGCAACAACACAAAGGCTAACCAGGTTTAAGTATGGTTTTCAGTTCTATGGATAACAGTGCAAAGAAATACAGCAAACCAACCATTTAAAAAAAAAAAAACAAAAAACAAGGCATAATTTTTTTTACCAAAGTAAAAGGGAAGTCGAGAGCCTCAGCATCTTATTAACATTCAATTTTCAAAATGAAGTTACAACCCAACATTGACAAGGGTGCTTCTTGAAGGATAAAAAGCAGCAAAACAGTAAAATTTTACTAGGAAGAACTGCAGTAATGGTACATTTTGCATGTAAAGTAACCAACCATACTTAGGATTTAGAGGAGTTAAAGTTCTCAGAACGACCACAGAGCTTTTATTAATTCTCAAGTTGTTAAATAAGAAACAAACCTCTACTATTCAGTATAAAATACTACATTGAAAAAAAAAAAAAGGGAATTTTTTCCCCACATTTTCTAGAATGACACACGTGCCTTTTTTATTTGTTGTTTCTCTTTCCAAAATAATTTTTCATACATAACATGTCTGGCAGACCAGTACTGTCACACACAGGCTTGTGCTTTAAGCACAGAACAAAGCTGAGCTGGCAATGAGTATGGGAACTCGGGTAAATACTTTATCAATAATCAAACACCATCACATTACATTCCTTTAGAGAAATGCAAGCAGCAAATAAGCCAATAACTGATTGCCTGCCTATGCTCTGTACATTCGTTCCTCATAGTTCAGGTAGAAAAAAATAATACAAATTATTCATGCTTTTTACAAGGAGACTGACAAGCAAAGGAATAAATGCTTCATTTTGGTGCCTTCATCCCTCAGCGATGGAATAATTGAGGTAAAGATGGTAAACCAAAACTTTTCCAATTTCTCTCCTTAAAAAAGCAAATCATTAGTGCTTTTACCTTAAAATATTTCGGCAAAATCAACTTGAAAGAAAATAAATTCAGATGTTTGAATTTGCCCATTACTTCCCAAATCCAATTCAAAATAGTGAACCAGAGTAATTTTCTGTTTAATATCATCAGGCACAACTGGCTCTAGGGTGAGCTTTTTCTGGGCCTGAAATGTGAAGTTTTCCATTTAAGTTCTGGTCTGCCAGTTGTTATCCAATAATGAAGCTTCAATAGATATACCTTTAGGAACAGTCTTAATTATTTAGGTAGATTAGGTTTAGAAAACTTCCTGGCTAAATTAATATTCTTACTACAAAGTAAATTGTAGGCTTTGGTTTAAAAAAAAATAAATTTGTAACATTCATTAGAAAAAACTTAAGCCCCAGATCTAAATATATATCAAAAATGCCTAACACTGAAATTTCATAATCTCACTTAAACTCTGTAAGTAATTACAGAATAGACAATACCAGTAACTGTACTGGAACAGCTAACTTTTAATCCACTGATGATGAAATACGTTCTCTGTGGCATTTTGAAAATCAAATCATCATCATGATTTACCAAATGCTGGTTGATTCACTGTAGCCCACTACAGCATGACAACCCAATGCCTTGGCATGGGATTTTATTTCTTGTCTGATTTCTGCCCACCAGGCATCTCGTGTCTCTGGTTCATCTGAAAGACAAAGTATAAATCAGTTCACTATTCTGTACTATGCCAACACAAAGCTTCATGCAATTAATCTGAAAAGTTGAGTTTTTCATATTCACGTGTTTTGAATATGGACACTTAATTTCCTTCCTATTTATCACACTTCAAGGAAACACTAATGGGACTTTTTCACTAGTTACCTTGTTTCTCCCCCATGTGAGCAGGTTCTCACACATTACTGCATTCTTGTTTTTGTCCATAAGACAGTTAACACTAAAATACTGCGGATACTGTTCCAATCTTTAGTCATTTTTAGTTCCAAACCACACTCTCGGTTTCCAACAACACAAGAGCAGCGTGTAACTTGCAACAAAGCATCAGAGATACTCTGTAATGTTGAAAAATTAACAGTAATGAAACACAATTTGTAGCAGTAAACTAATATTTTAGTTTGCTGTACACTTGATATCTTTGAAATAACCTCAATAGTTATTCCTACTGGAAGCAATTCTCTCCGTTAACTAGATTTTAAAAATATTTGCTCAAAACCAAATCACTAATCAAACAAACAGTTCTGTGGCACTTCTAACTGTGAGAAGCCGTAGGGATCTGAAACTACTTTTACATTTACAAAATGAAGTACAGGATTTATGCTGTGAGTGCTTTTTAGCTTCAGTATCCTTGAAACTGCACCTTCCCTCCATGCCCATGAATGGATTCGAATTACCTTTATTGTCCTCAAGGTTATATGTTAAATATATCCTGCCTGCTTTTCTTGAAAACTACAAGATACAAAAATACAAAAAAGGTGTGCTGCTAGAAAAAGTTCATGCAATCCATTTATTGTAACTGCTCAGCAATTAGTTCCCATAACTAAAGCTCTTGTCTTGCAAGCTTTTTACATATGGAGCCAACAAATACTGAATTTAGAATTTGTCAGCTGTTTCTTCTCTCAAAACTTACCTGTTTCAATAAATGTAGTTGACAACTGTGTTAATTGTTGATACAAAAAGGAAAAACCAGTAACAAACAATTGGCACTCAGATACTACCCTGGGTTCTGAGCAGAGAGATTCTTATGGAATTTCCCTGAAATTAACTGAACTTAGCACAGAGACAAACTTCTGGCCATTGAGTTCTCCCTGCTGAATCATAATTTAAATGTCAAGGTCAAAACCTGAAATTTATTTGGAACCAATTCTGTAATACCAGGAATATTTATCAACACCATGTATGATAACCACATTTATCATACACTCGGTTCTCTGACAACATGACAAACAAAAATGCAAGATGCAGATATACACATAATTTAAAAGTTACTGAAACAGAAATATTGTAAAGTAAGATGTATTCAATATTGTAAAATAAGATGTATTCATACATGACTTTACCTCCGTTTTGCATTTAGAACTAGGCTTTAATTTTTCTAACCTAAACTAATGATCATGTTCTAATTAAAAGGAAGAGCACAGAGGTCTGTATATTCAATTATACCTAACTTTAGATGGCAGTTATGCTGACCAGCAGCAGCCTGGATGCTCAGACTGAAATTTATTCAACCTTTGCTTCAAGAAATGAACACTGAACAGAAAAAACCCTTACAGTGAGAGTCCTTAGGAATGTTCTCTGCAATCAACAAAAATAAACACTTTAGAACACAAAACGAGGGATTTCTATGAACTGTCTCAATCACGTTCTGTTATATCCAACTTCACTTTAGCAGGTTTCAGTGCATTACTGGCAGAATCTTGAGGTGCTGCACTTCACACTCAGTGTGAAAACACTGTTTAAATCCTCTCAGTGACTTTGGGAAAAGAAATGCTTAAGACGATACTCAGCAATCCTGACTCAGATTCCTGGAGCACCTGCTCTTCTCAGCTTTGGAAACTGAGATTCCTACAGAAATAACCCATCACAGCACAGGGTTGGAGCTCCCCTGGCTCAGCTCTCAGAACCATTTGTGCTACAAAAATTGGGAAATGTCTTCTCTTTGCATGGACACCTCTGGACAGAGGCTGCTTCTGCTGCCACCAGGCAACAACAGTAGGGGCAGCTGAATCGAGGGGGAATTTCTGGAAATGGATTGTAAGGCCAGGCTATAACATCTGACAAATTCAGAGTGTATGGAAGATGTGAGACCACAAGCACGTTCTGTGAAAGCTCTCTCTTAACTCTTTCTGGTGCAATGGTCAAAGATCTTGGGAGCAATTCCTCCTTCCCCCTCCAGTCATGGGCCAGAGATTGTTTTGCTAAGCAATGTGTTTCTCCTCAGAGGTGAAAAGTCTAAATAGCAGCGGAAGTGGTTCCCTGACCACACAGAAAAACACCTGCTCAGTGAGACTGGATCACAGGCAGCTGGTTAGATACATTGACTGAACAGCCACACAAGCTTTTGTACCTCATAGAAAAACACCTGCAAAGAAGAAATACCCTTTTTCTAGACAAAAAAGCGCCAATTTTTCAAAACCACGACTTTTTACACCTTTTGGTTCCACGTGGCAAAAACTGCTTCTACTTATCGCCAGTGACATTTCTATGTCAAAGTGCATGAAAATGTGAAGTCATGATGCGGATTTGAGAGTTAGCAACAGGTGAAATGACTGAGGATGAACACAAAAAGTGCTGTGAAATAAAGGTAAGGTTGATAAAGACAAGAATGACATTGAAAAGGAATGTAGCCAGAGAGAAAACTGAAATGGAATGAGATGCTGAAAGGAAACAGGGATCCTAAGGTGAACATGAAAGGTAGAAATAGTGACGGGTCCCAAATTCTTGCAAACATTTCCTCCACAAAAATTTATAGTTTAAATTATTGAATTATTAAGAGACTTAACAATTTTCTTACCTAACATCTACAGGAACACCTTACCATTATGGCAAACACATACTGTGGTGAAGCTGCTCAACACTGTCTCTTGCTAAAACAATGCTTAACCCTTTACTCTAAGAATCTGTTCAATATCCACACTAACAAAACTATTAACTGCAGAAATGTAATGGATCATTTTCATTCTCATTGTAAGTAGGAAGTATTTTCTAGGCATTGTCTTCAGTATTAACAGGCCTAATGTCTTTCAAAGAATCCAACAATTTCTTATTGCACAAGAACAAATATGTCTACAAGAGTCATGCATAAACAGCTGTAAGGAAGACTGGGACCTCTGCTTAAGATATTTGACTATTTTTTTGTTCCAGAAAGAGGCCAAAAAATAACAATTATTATGTTTATATATAAATACTATACATTCACAGTTTATATGAACTTACCTTTGCACATTTAAAAAGAATTGTCTACAATTAAAATCAAACACCATGACATTGCAATAATAAGTTGATACAAAACACTGAATGCAGTGCAATGTGTAGCATTCATATCCTTCTGACAAATATTTTCACAAGCAGCCTTTTTTGACACATGAGCCACACAATTTCACATGGGGATGCTGTCGTAGCATTTACAAGTTTAGTAAAGCTAAGGATTTACATAAACAATTAGAGGAGTTAGGGAAGCAGGATGGCATGTGTCCAGCACACTCCATGGGAGTGCCTGTTGGCTTTTTTGCTAAGGCAAAAGCTTAAGAACTAAGGGTTTGCAAAGCAGATTCAGCAGACAGGAGCCAGAAACGGTGGGTATTTTGGCGCATGCTTGGATCAGGTGACAGTACAGACTGAAAACTATGGCAGCTCACTGAAATGGTTACAGAAAGTAATGGCCCTGGATTCTAGGTGGAAGCAAAAAGGCAAGCATACAGAGCACTCAGTCACAAGCTTTTCTAGCAAATGTACCGAGTCATTTGGACCAAGGTTTCTCTACAACTTTAAGCAGAAAAGTTTGCGGGAAATTCCACTGCTAATTGTGCCCCCTTTGTGGGAATATTAAGGCTGAATATTAAACTTACTTTATTAATGTTTCCAAATTGGCAGGATATTTATAGCCAAGTGGAAGCAAAGCACGCTGTTCCTACAGCTGAGGACTTGAGAAACAATGTTGTCAACAGTACAACCTTCTATAAAAATCGTGCCAACTCAAACCTCCTCCAACTGAAACTTTCCAAACTGATTTTATTCAGCAGTTTTATAAGACACAAACAGCATTTCTGCACCTGGAGTGTTCTCTGAGCTACTTCTATCCACCACCAAGTCACCCATCTCCTTTAAAACACAAGGTTGAGCTGTACTATCCGTGGGACAACATCTTCTGTAAGTCTTTCACCTAGACACTATCACTTTCTGATTCCTAAGAAGCAACACCTTTGCCAAGTTATTTGCTAGAGGTTCACTTGTACAGGATCTTCCAAGATTTACTCAGAAGCTGCATTCTGCTAGTCCATAGAGATTTTTTTAAAACTGAAGACAGATTAAGAAGAATGGCCTCTTGATTGCACATGAGTTGCTGTATGCTTAGACATTCTGAGGAAATTACTCCAAAGTAGGAAATATTTGATTCATTCCAACCAATTTTACATTGTATAATTTAGTAAATATTTGCATGTATAACACAATACTCCGATAGGAGGAGGACAATCATCAAAGGAAAATTTTCATGATCTGTAAATGACTCACTGTTCTGTTGTTTCAAAAATGGCAATGGAGGCCAATAACATTCTTTCAGATTCAATCTTTGAATCTTTCATTAGGCAAAGTCCTTATCCACATGTTTAACATCCCCTTATCTTTGCATCTTCTTAATGAAAAACCTACTAACAGCTTATACAGAAAGAGTGTGGTATTTTCCTGTAGGTTTGGCTGGTTGGGGTTTTTTTAACAGCCACCTTTTTAGGTTTATAAGACCCTTCCCTGGACCTTGAAGGATTATTTAATTATTTCTGCTTATCCCATAAACATTGACATTATCAATTCTCTAAAATATTTAACAACTAAGTATCTGTACAGAAAGACAAATCCTCTGCTCTGTAAAGATTAACACAAAATTCAGGTAGCAAATAACTAAACCTACAGCAGATTAACCTAGGACTTTTTAAAAAGTTTCCAAGCCACTCCATCCTTGTTTAAAAATAGTGCTCCCTATGTTCATCTTTAAGACTAAAAGATGTAGAAATGAAAACTTTCTGTAACAAAGTGAAGGAAGTAGATTATAGGGATATATCAAAGGAAAACTAGGATACACTAAACTAGCAGGAAACAGTGTAACTACACTCAAAGAGAACAGGCACACTTACTCTTACAAAGTTCAACTCCAAATAAAACATCCAACCTGCAAAACATTATTGATAACCAGAGCTTTTCTGCCAGATGAAGTCAGAGAGCAACACACATCTCACTTGTTAAGCCCAAACTTCTGAGTGAGCAAAACAAGACTTGAAAGTCGAAGGAATTCTTCGGTTACTGAGGAGACAATTGTAAGAACACTTGGGATTAAAACTGCATTTACAGGATGAGCTATTGGCTGGCTGATTAAACACAAACCCTTTCAGATGCAGGGCAGTTTTTTACTGTGTCAGTCGGGTCAAATCACCACCTGACCTCCAAGAGAAACCACACAGAAAAGTCCACACATCATTCCTTTCACTGGCAGCTCATTGTTGAGGAGTGTTAGCTTTAATCCCAAAATATACTCCAAGATGGAGAAGCAGAAGGATTGTTCCCCTTCTGGCTTAATACAGCCACAACAGTGGCTATAAATTTTTCTTTTAATTGTAGATTAAAGTCTGATAGGAAGAACACAAGCTGAAAAAAGTATAATCTAAAAAAAAACCAACAAAAAAAAAACCCCAAAAACCCCCAAACAACCAAAAATAAAACCCCAAAAAAAGATTTTCCCCAAAAATGACCATTTTTTTTAACGCCAAAACCCCAAAATCCCCCATTTTAANCAGAGCTAAAAGAAAGAAACCACTATGTGATACAACTTAATTAAAATGAAAAATATAATGTCAAAATATAAGGCATTAAAAAAATACATTCAGAATATACTAAAAATTAAATTACTAAATAACGCTTTAAAATACTTTAAAACGAAGCTTTAAATTGCATCATACTTAGAACTATGAAAACTTAAAAATACTGCCCAGAAATCAGAAAATATTAAATACAGTAAATTTGCCTCTGGAAAATCAGTTCCATGCATAAATATGTGCCTTTGATACTCCAGCTTTTAGTGATTATTTCAGTCATTCATCCTAGCATGGTGACTCAGCAGGTAATAAAGAAACTACTTATTCTATTTTGTGTCTCTGTTGCTTTGCCACCTTGGCACAATAAACAGAACCTATTTTAAAGCATGAGCAATCTGCAAAGAAAAGCTGCAAATGACTACAACAAAGGGGCTGTTACCCAAAATTGGGGACACTATGCTGTGACAAGGTGGGGCTTTCTAAACCACATTTGATCTATTTTATTGCTGCAGGAAAGGGATGGCATTACTTGGTATGAAATGACACTGACTCTGATCCTTGTTTGCACTCCCCAGGAATGCAGAACCTCTGCATTATTTCTATACACTCACAGCTTTATTTTGGTTTAAGACAAACAAGGCAAAGAAGCCTCTTTTAACTTCTGGATCCAAGGAGACTTAAAAAGAAAATCTCTTGTGTCTCATATTATCCACAAACATTTACCAGTTATTCCCACAATCCTGTTAAGAGTCAGAACTTGTGTTCTTTGTCTATTTTCCTACAAAACTGCTCTAGACATTTTACAAGGCCATGTTTAGCTGCAATTATGTAGCAGTTAGGAAGGTGCTGATTCAACCAGAATCATTCTGGTTTTCTTCTAACAATGATGTATTTTGAGCCAGGCAAATAGTTCTACAACTGTATGTTTGCAACCACAGAAGGTAACATGAGAAGGCTGAAAAAACTCAATGCAATCCATGAAGGAAATTTTATGAAGACAATAGTTTTAGTCAAGCTCCATATTTTAAAATTAGGACAAGTTATGTGCAAAAATACAATTTTTGCAAGACCAAGGTTCTCTCTCTTGTGTACTATCAATTCAAAACCAAAGTGCAGTTGTGCAATAAGCAATGGCTTTTTTGGAGCACTTGGGAAAGGAAAAGTTGATATTGGCTTTCACACCATTAGCCAGAATTTAGGGAGAGTTTTAAAGTAGTATGAACAGATTAAATAGCATTACTTAGGTAGGCAAAGAATTCTAAACAAAGATTTTAAATGCCAAGTTTATTTATGAATTTCTAACAGAACATGTGAATACTATTCTATGCTCAGTGACAGTGACCATTCTTTCTTCAGTTACATAAATATCTACTTAGAACTAAAAACAAAAACAAAAACCACCAAAAAGCCACAGTCCCAATGAAAAAGTATTTCATTAACACCCTTCATGAGAGTGTGTCTGCTCCCAGACATTATATTCAAACACCACTGACCTTAACCATAGAAATGACTTAGGAACATGCACTCCTCTGGAAAGGCTGCAGAAAACTGGAGTAAATTATTACTGGAGAACATCACACTCCTCACTCTTTTCAGAAAAAGCCTCTGACAACTGCCTTAACCTCTCCTTTTTATTCAACACACACTGATGGACAAGAAGTCAACCTGGAAATTCTCCAAGAAAAGGCAAGAGGTCAGCCTTGTAATGCTGGGGATTTACTACCTGTTCTGAAGGATAACCACATCACACACCAACAGGAACATTTCCTACTGTGTTCCTACAAATGGGCCACACTTACACCCCAGAAAGCAGCTTGAAATGCAATTTGCACATTCTCTGTTTGTATTTCTGTGGAAGAAGAACATTCAGTTACAGCAACAAAACATAGTCAAGCTTTCCTCTTGCATTTGCTCATATGCAAAACTAACTCTGGAGAATTTCACACTCCAACTTGGATATTGCACAAGGAGTTCAGGAGATGCTCAGGAAGTTTTTAACAATCTTTTATCTTTCCATATTTCTGACTACTGGAGCTGAAGATGCACTGCTGGAGCAGCTTCCTGAATGAGTAGTTTAAAATTTAATTATGTGAGAAACAATACGAACAGCCACATAGAAAAGCAGCCTCTATTTAACAAGTTCTTGCACTGCCTACCTTTCTGCTCTGTGTTTAACCTCAGTGCCAAACTTCTAACAAAGGTCCAGTCTTCTGGATTGAGGATTCCTTGCATGTTTTTATACTTATTGTTCATTCTTTCTCAGAGAAAGCACCAGAGGGTATCTTCCACTGTATTTTGTGCCCTCTTTTCTATGAATTTTTGTTCAACTCCCTACTTTTATCTTGCAAATTCATCTTCATATTTTACAACCACTTAAACAATTCAACAAACTATATATACTTCCCAGATATTTAAGCAGCTTCTTTTCCATTCATGAAATAGTCAGTCTTTACTTCCACGTTTGATTTTCAAGCACCTTCAAATCTCTGATGTTTCCCTAACATTGGATGCTCCTGTTTTATCTGACACACAATTAAACCACTGGCAAGAAAAAAAAAAAAGAACTATCCTTCTGCACTACTCAGTTTACTAAGCAAGCTGAAATGAAGCCTGAACGTTTTCCAAAAGGAAAATAACTTTAGCCCACTTATGGTTGTGATTACATTCTCTGCCCAGCAGCACACCCAGCACTGCAGAAACCCCACACTTCCAGGAATATGAGTGTAACCTGCTCAGTCCCAAACCAGCAGGATTAAGCAGCTCTTCCTCCACACCACTGACACATCAAGGCTACAGAAACTCAGCCACTTCTCAGGGAGGTATTAACTCCACAGTTGCTGTTTGGTTTAGACCTCTCTACTCAAACCAACACTTTTAGGTAACAAGCACCTCTGGGAAAAATGTTTTATAGACATATATATACACACACATTCATTTTCCTGTAATCTCTAAAAATTTAGACAACAGTTTTGGATATTCTGTCAAGGACTGAATTACTGACTTCCACTTAGCTTCTCAGTCTTACATTGTGGATCACTTTCCAGCTTAGTTCAAGGCATATTTAGTGTCTGTACATAAACTCATTTACTCCATTATCTAATAAAATTCTTTAAACAAAAACATCCTACTAAACAACCTGGAAGAAGCAACAATAAATTCCAATTTTTCAAGGTTGCACACAATATACAAAAAATTCAACACATTTTTAACACCTTGGATCAGACTATGCTACACCAGTCACAGACCTGAGAATTTTAAAATATTATTTTCATATTGAAAGTTAATTTTAAAAGATTATCATTGTAGAAAATCAACAAAATCAGAAAAGCTCATACTCATAATATTAAAGGATGCTTACTGTAACAAGGAGCAATAAAAATGAGCCAGTAGTTTTAGGCTCTCCCTACTTTTGAATAATATGCAGAATGAAAAATGTCTGGTTTTTAATAACTGCACATTTAGAGCATGATACAGAGCTGCATGGCAACAGTGAAAATATCAAGAAGGAAGGTTTCTGGGGGGAACAAGCCCTCAGAGGGCAACTTTGTACCTTTTTATTGTGCCAGCTTTAAAAACATCCAAATTTGACAAGGTCTGCTGGCTTGGATGTTATGTGTAGAGAAGTTTGCCTGCCTCTCTTCCACAGCTTGTTATCTTTCCAGAGGGGAAACATGAGAGAGAAAAGTCTTTATTTCATCTAGACTGCATCAACTCACCTATTCCTCCCACAGCTGTCTAAGGAAGTTACACACTGATTACTAAAACTGCATAAAAAATAAGAATATTGGGGCTTTTTTCCAAGCTAGGTAATGAAGTGATTAAAAAGTTCAAGTAATTATGTTTTAAGTCTGAAACTGGCTGCATTTTACAATGTAAGATTTATGAACCAACAAATCCTGGACTACATACTACTTCCTTCTCTTTAACCTGATAGTTCTCTGTTTTTCTTGGACCATTTTTATATCTATTATTATCTATAATACATCTGTTACTTTAGAACTATTATTAGGAACAAACACATTCATCAATTTCCTGAAATTAACAGGAGGAAAGCCTTTGTTGAAGAAAGGGCAAGCCCATGCAAAACAAAACAAACAGTCCCCCAAAATCAAACCAACAGGCCAAAAAAAACCCCCCAAAACCCATCACATAAGAAACCCCAAACCAAACAAACAACAACAAAAAATCACACCTGACATGATCCCAACTGTGTAAGGAAGAATCCATTCTCTTTCCCTAAATTACTTCCTTCATGGATGCTGAGCTGAAAGTGACTACTAAATAAATATCTGAACATTCAGCGTTCCAGATTGATATTAAATTATTCTTAGCAATACTATTTTATACTACAACAATGGTTTGTAATTTTAAAGAAAGTCTTTAACAACACGACAACATGACATTTAGGCATTTGATGATTAAATAGATTTAAATTTGAAGCATTAACCTAAATATCCTAGAGCATTTCTAGTAACTTCACTGAGCTGCCATAATTTCTGTCAGCATATGTAGTACTGAATGACTAATAAAATACCTGAATTGAAACTATTCCAGTCTAGCAGTTTGTATGATCTTGTGTTACCCATAATTCCGACAAAGGCTGAGTTCAAAACAGCAAATTAGTAGATCAGTTATAGAAGCAGAATAGTGGAAAAAAAAAACTACCAACAAGAACACAATTGACAACACCACTCCACAGGAACTGGAAAGACACAGACAGCAGAGTTAATAAGAGGCTGAAATAGAAAGGGAAAAGGAGCATGCTATAGCAATCTGGCACTAGGTGACCAAAGTGGACAGCATATGGCAATTTTGTCTTACTGGCAAGTTCTTAATCCACCTTCAAATGTTCTAAATCCACCTTCAAACATTCTCTCCTCTTCCATGTTTTCCTGATTTATTAACTTGCCAGTTTATTTGCTTCCTTTAGTATTTCACAGACTTATTTGACTCAAATGCTTCACAATCATAACCGTATCAGAATTTTTACTACTTCTCCACCTTCCCTCCCACAGCCACGTGCCTTCATTCCCCCTTTTGTTCCCACTATTTTGCAATATGAGTTCCAAGGATCATGCATTTTACATTCACTTGTCAGGAGCAATCTGCAAGTCTCACAGAAACACTGCAGCTGTGCAAACATACATCTCTATCTTGCCTTATGTCTTATATGGGCTTCCAGTCAGCTGGTAAAAATGATGGAGTGCATAATGCAAGAAATTAGTTTTTAAAACTTCTGAGCAGAATTGATTTTTCCATTCTGTCTCACATCTATCACACAGTAAATTTTGCACGTTAGAGACCTGTACCAGAAATCTGTTGACAATACAGAATTCTAAAATAACTTTGTGGCAAAGAAAGACTCACATATTAATTACATTTTGACATTTCTTTTAATCTTCTCTTCACTGTGTAAATAGATCTTAGAATAGCAAAACAGAAGAGCAACATTGTGTACTGATATACTTGAAAAAAATCCCTTAAAGTAGGAGAATCTAATTCGTATTAAGTCTTGGATTTAATTTCATGTTGCCAGTTTACTGAATCTTTAGATCAGCAACAATATGATCTGCCTGCCTGAAGAATTGCTTGCCTTGGGCCAGAGGAAGAAAAGGAAAAGATTCGGTTTTTGTACTTGTTTTTAAGGATGTATTTGGAGAAATTTCCTTTTATTGCTCCTGACTAGTGCATGCAAAACCACCTGAGGTGCTATTCTTACTCTCCTCTGAATTTTTAAGTGCACTGTCAACTCCCAACTTTTTGCAAAGCATTCCTTATCTGGTCTCAGTGACTAAACCAACCAAGTCTTCAGAGTCAAAAGCCACTCAGTTCTAACATTAGAAACCAGGACATGCAAAACACATTCTTCTACTGGGGTTCCCAGGAAAATAATAAATAAAAATCTTGAAGTACTGTTCAGTAAAGGTTTTTAAGAACAGAAACAAAGCTGTAAAGGTCAAAAACCATGTTGTGAGCTGAACTGTAGCTGTTAGCACTTAGGGATTTCAAAGAGCTGAAAATGGGAAAACATTCATAGTTAAGATCAAGCATTTCATCTCATTTTTGTTCAAATGGAAAACTTGCGTCAAGTTTTAATCACAAAAAGTGGCAAAAAACTCAATTAACCCCTCAATAATTCAAAGCCAGTTTTCAGTGCAAAATTACCGATTCAGAGTATTTTTATTACTACTTTAATCCGCTGCAATGTTTCTCACTGAACACATAACCTCGGAGCACCTTATTTTTCCAGCTTAAATGACTATCTGAAACAGGCTGCTTTGGATATGCACTGCTGGGATAGATCTGAGCCTATTCAAGCACTGATAAAGGTTAGAGGCCAGGCCCTGTGCAAGGAAATCATCCCTGAGCTGACGTACCAGGATTGTGGATGCGATCCAGGAGCTTCACTGAGCGAGCACTGACAACGCCCCCAACGTGCACAAGAAAGCCTGGCGGGAAGGTCGTCAGGGTGAAAAATGGGAATTCCTGTTGTGATGAAAAACAAACCAGTAAATGACTGCTCAGCCACCCCTGAG
Organism: Hylia prasina; assembly: GCA_013397195.1. Classification (NCBI taxonomy): domain Eukaryota; kingdom Metazoa; phylum Chordata; class Aves; order Passeriformes; family Sylviidae; genus Hylia; species Hylia prasina. The sequence goes on from VYXD01006424.1 coordinate 90,983, forward strand.
TGCCAGCTACCATGCAATGAACTGATCAATTCCCTGAAATACAAGCACAGCAGTTACGCTGGGCCGGACGTGTCCTTCAGGCTTACTGAGCACTTCAGAACCACGTGTGTCCTCATGGGCCCATGGCATCAGAAAAGCAGAGGTTTGACACAGTGAAAGAATACTTTTCCCCCACAGAGTTGTTTCTCAGTGATAAATAATCAGAACTTGACATGTTTAGAGGTTAACAAAACCTCTACTGATCGGCTTTTACCATGGTTGGTAATCTGGCTTATCGCCAGAACTCTTCTTTCATTAGCTGATAAAAAAGAAACATTTTTCTCCATTTTTAGGTGTTCTTGTTACAACTGACTGCAGTTTGATTCTCAAGCACTGGGTGAAACAAACTGTAGTCTTGTAAGAATGAGGAATGCCTTATTACAAGAAAACATATCTAAAAAATATCAAAGGACTGCTCTGCTCGTAAGCTCTGAATATAACAAATAAATATCCATCTTTTAAAATAAAACATAGGTCTTGAAACACAACTGTAAGTTCTTAAACTAAGGTAATTCACTTCCAGTTCATAAGTAAAATGAAGAGTTAAGTTTCAGCAACTACTCCAGCTTTTAAATCATAAAAGAGGCAAAGTAATAAGAGCAATTTTTCAAGACATATATGATGAAATAAAAGTCATATTCAAAGAAGTGAAGCCCTAACTCAGATTTTAATTTCTCCAGAAATGTTCTGTGATATGTCTAATATATACATAACAGCACACTTATGGGGGAAAGGCAATAATTCATGTTCAGCAGTTCTAAATGCAGAAAGCAAAAAATAAAAAGAAGAAAAATCATGCAATCATGTTTTGTATAATCGTAAGTGATTAAATGGAACAAATAAACACCATATTTTTATATGAGAGAAAGTACAGGATAGATTCCTTTCTCACATACTTGGAAACAGTACAGTTCAACTGAGCTTCCACCTGAACAGCACACATGCTGCAGATACCAGGCTCTTCCAGCAATACAAGGCATGAAAAGTCATCTTAAACTAAAGCCCAATGTAGGTTTAAAAATTAATACTTCAGGATTCTTACCACCCTTGTTATAGGAACTCTTAAAACGTCCTATAAGCTTCAAGTTTTCTGGATTTTCATTTGGCTTCAACTTTCAAAATTAAGAGGCAAACTTTGAAATCAGCCACCATAGTATCAATATCCAGAAGAAAAACAATCCCAAAGCCCAAACTCTGCAGTTTTGCCTTATGATGCAATCAAAGAGTAGGAAGATTTCACCCCAGGATTCTGTAAACCTGCTTGACTGATGGGTCTTCAGGAGCAGCGATGGATTCTAGAGAAGGATCCAGTAAAGATTCCCCAGAAGGTTCTAACAGATTGCAAGTTATCAGAATAGTCAAAACACTCAAAATACTTGCTTTCCTAGGACTGCAGAAATCAAAGAAGAAGTTTTCTGGATGTGCCACCTATATGAGATTCCATTAAGCCTATACTACATTTACATTTTATATATGCACACACTCACATTTACACTGTGCTGAAGCGGTATGGAGTGAACAAAGTAAACAATACTCCATGCTTGTGGAAATTCCAAAGTTTTTCCACTTTCTGTTCCTTTCCATAAGGTTGTGTACTGCAAGTAATTTTAACATCTTCCATAAGGTTGTTTGCCTGACTCCCTACACGAGAAACCAGGAGTAAAACCTCAACTAGTTACATGGTTTTATCTCAATAAATATATCAATACTGCAAAGCTTGTGTTATGATACATGATAAAATCAGGTGTTCTATCAGTTAACTTGAGCCACAGACAAATTTGGGTACCAGACTCACTGAACCATTCTGACACAATTCTATTATCCATCTCTCATTCATTCTGACACAGATGGAACTCCATCACTTCATAGGAAGACTTTTTTCTTTTTTAATCTCATTTAGGGCTTTTTTAAAATTTTATTATTATATTACTCAAATACAAGTTCCAGCCTCAATTACATGTTGTAAACTGTAATAGTTCAAAATTATAAATATACAGTTATTTTAGGGAAAAAAAGAGATTTCAGGGAAAACCAGATGCAGTTCCCATATTATAAATCCTCCCTACTACTGCAACTTGCAAAGGACTCCTTTACATCAGGGTGATGCAACCACAAAGTATTTTAGTATATAACAAAGCAGGATGATTTCCAAGCTGCAACTGAAGATGGTCAATCATTTTACCACTACCAATTAATTCACTTCACAGTCATTGACTGCATAGACCATGAGACAACTGTCACTTTTAATCCTCACAACTAAACAGTTGGTGTTTGGGGGAAGTCTGGTAAAGTTACAATTAAATCCTCAAATAATACAATGTTTAAAAATGTATTGCTAGTGCTCTTCTTTTTACATACATGTCATTCCAAGACACACAAAACAATGAAGCAGGACATGGGACAAGGCCACACACACCCCCTGTGGTTTAAGTGCCAGCTGAAGCAGTTTCTGATTCCCTTCCAGCCATTCACTCATTCCCATCACTGAACCACTCCCTCAGGTAAAGCTCTCAGAGCATCTGGGGCAAAACCACAGCAGGGAACTGGTCCACATTAAAACATTGCTCATTTCCTGGTTAATTATTTTTATTCTAAGCACATGTACTGTGCCACCTCACAAGGTGGCCAAACGACTTCACAGTTTTTTCTTGACCTGAACTGAGGGGATGTGTGGATAAGAAGTCACTGGAAAGAAAAGATGCTTAAGTCAGGATTTCAGCCAAACAAATCTCCCAGAGAACTGCACTCTAACACAACAGATCTCCTGCAGTGCCCTTCAGAGCTGAAGGCCAACAGATCCCCATTTTGAAAAGGCAGCAGAAAAGATCTCTCAAGCACTTGCAGAATGTAAAAACAGGAAGAAAACAGAATTTGTCCAAGTGGAAGTGAGAGACATGAAATACCACTGAGAGCAACTTTTGGCCATTTCTACAAAAACATAGGTTAATTTTTTAGGAGTAAGATAACCTCAAAATTTCCTATTGATGGAAATACAGCATGTATTTTTTTAGTTAAAAATATACAGAAAGACAGCTGTGCTAGTTACTCTTGCTATCTACAGATGTCCAGGGAATTGCTAACAGTTATTAATGTACAATGTAACATGTACATGAGTTTTCCACAGCTGTACAGGTTTGTTTGCAGGGAAGAAATTGAGAAATATTACCCTTCTACTCTGTTCAGTTTGCAGTTAGGGTTATTTAGGTAATACACCAAAACCACATTTGGTTAAAAAAAAGCTGTTGAGACGTGTAGGTACTTTAGCATTACCATACACCCAAATAATCTAAGACTCAAAAGAACCATTTGAGCAACCTGGTCTTATGGAATGTGTCCCTGCCCATGGCAGGATGGTTGGAATAAGAGGATCATTAAGGTCCCTCAAACTCAAAGTATTCTGGGATTTTATGATGTATCTAATACATGTGAAACTATATTATATATACTGAATTTATTTTTGGTTTTCCCAAATACTTGCTATCTTAAGTAATCCCAACAAGTAGAGTGCATTGTTTATGTGTGTACTATTAAAACAGGCAAAATAACTTACAGATGTTATTCATTCTAGTTAACTCCACTTAAAGGTAACCAAAAGAGGTTACACCATAGCAAAACCACATCCAATAGGAAATTTTCAGAAGAATGAACATATTTTTAATCGATTAACTGTCCACATGCTTTGCTGCAACATCATAATCCTTACCAATAACACACACAACATGTCTCCATCTGATTTTACAGTATTTTTTTCTACAAGACAATACCCAGACCTTATCAAAATAATGTGAAAATAATTCAAGCTCTAAAAAATACTTGAAAGGCTCTTAATTTACATTTTTATTGTCTTTAAAAAGCTTCCTAAGGAAATAAAAAGATCAGCCATGGAACGTCTGAAATGCTAGCAAAATCAAAGATAAACAGAAAAAAGGCTTGTTTTAAAGCATTCATTCAGCCAAATTAAAAAACTGAAAGCAAAAAGCCACGGATTTCTATTCATATCTAAACTAAAATTTTAACTGAAATGTATCAGCATGCAAAATACACCCATCTAAAAAATGCTCTTAAAACCACCAAATTAAAAAAATTCTGCATGAACAAAACTAGGAAGAAATCTGCAAAGCCTCACCCAAATAAAATAAAATAAAAATACATATATATTTCAGATAATGCTTTTGAAATCCCCAGTATAAGAAGAGAGGGCTAGAAAGAGTCACGCAGTGTTTTTCAACGTACCCGCCTTCTACAGAACCTATGAGGCGATCCTCTCTTAGCCATGGGTAACACAAGAAATGAGAAGAGAATCATCCACTGACTCAAAACAGCAGCTGGGCACTTATATTTCACAGATGCAAGTGATTTTTTTTTTTTTTCCCAACTAACATATGTGCTCCAATGGCACCAGTTTAGGTGGTCAGAAATTGCAATTAAATTTATTTCTGAGTAGGAATATACTCGCGTTTCTTCCTTCGAGGCATTTAATTATCAACATTTTGATCAAAGCAATGTATAATTTATTAAAAAAAAAGTTGCAATTACTCATTACAAATGTAAACAATTAATTAAAAACACTATTTTCATCCTATAGTCTATTCAGTATAATGACAGATGGTACTTTTAGTCCTATAGAGGAAAAGTTTAAATCTATCAATGTTTTTTTACTGCTTGGCAAGCAGTTCAGGTTCAAGTTCCCAATTAAAGGTTACCTTCTAGTCCAGGAAATGGGGTGCAAGGTATCAAAACCAGAAACTTTTCCCAACTCCAAATGGGATTTTCAACTAGTTTAAAGCTACGCCAATGTTTCTGAATTTGGCTTCTGTAAAAACTTTATCATCATGTGTTTACTCAAGTATTAAACTTAACATGCATCAGTACCTGACAGAGACCACACAACAGTAATTTCTCCTGTAACTTCTTAAAACCACTGGAATTACTTCAGTGCTGTGCACAGTTAATTGCTCCACTTCTCCCAATGCTTTAGTAATATATTAATATTTAAATAATTTGTGTATAAAAGGGATATTAAACAAGTCAACACTCGTAGCAAGTTCAGACCCCAAATCACATGTTTTCAAACAGAAAGTAACAGCTAACATTTAACTTACTACAAGATAAATTTTCACTTCAGTAGACCAGAAATGGAAGTATAAAATGCCTTACCCTTTGTTCCAGAGCTGACTGAGTCTGTTGTCTTAAAAGAGTTTTAAATGGCCCCCCTTCTTTTCCAGCACTCCCACTGCCCATTCCTGAAGAGTACCAGTACAAATGACATTTAAACAAACATATATTATAATCTGTAATCAAAGAGTGATTTCAAAATAGATAAAAACAAGCCATTGAAAACAGTCAAATTATCCCTGTAATTTTAATTTTTAAGGGAAAAAAAAAAAAGGCATCAAATATATTTTTGGTTGTTCCAGGTTTTCCTTTTCACATGACTAGCAGTGATTTTAGAGCATTTGGACAAACCCCCCTCCCAATCTAAGATTTTTCCCTGCTGTCAACCTCAATTAAAATCAACTCTAAAATATAAAAACTTAAAGATGTGGGTTTAGAATTCTTTCCTGTGACACTTAACGTCATTTTCTTGTTATGACTTTTTCCTATGATTTAAATACAGATCTACTTTTCATATAAAGTTTTTACATGAACAGATTATCTGCCCTTATCAAAAGGAGTTTCTCTGTCAGAATGCTCTGTAACTGTGTATCTCTCACTAATATTATTACAATATTTTTATTTAACAGAAGTAGTAAAAATCTGTTTTTCAGAGAGTTTCAGGTAACTAAGCCACCTTTCCTAACTACTAATAGGAGACTACACATCATTACAGCAGCAGTGACATAATGAATGATTAGGAACAAGAATAAAGTACAAAGGCAATGCATATCCTTTGATTTGAAATATAAACTCTGAAAAAAGTTAAATTATTTTGCACTATTAAATACTCATCTGATTCATTCAAAGAAGCTAAGGGCTATTACTGCTCAGCATTTAAAACTATACTTATTTGATTACTATATTTGCACACACATAACCTGCAGAGCATCTAAATGAACATGAGATAAACTCCAATTTTGCATAATATGACCATTCTCTCTTTCCTTCTTTCAGACTTTTACCTCCAGCCTTATCCCCTAACCACAGGAGATTTTGTGCAGAGAAGGTTTATCAGATTCACTAATATCTTTGCTATTGAATTATTTGCTGTCAAGGACATGTCCCCTTAACAGAACACGTTGAGATGCAGGTTATGTGTCTGACAGTAAACGATGGGCTCTGTGGTTAAAAATCACTAAAGCAAACACATAACAAGACTGTGTTTTTTTCTAAAGTAAACACAATGCTACTGAATCAGATTTTCTTGGTAATATGTCATTACCTAAAAGCACATTATTACTGCTGTTCCTTATATCTAAAGGGCTAACATGACAAAGCAAAAATAAGCCCCAAAGTAGTAGAGGCAAGCAGAGCATAAAGAACAGAAAGGTGTCAGGAGCAGGATGAAATACAAACACCACAGTGCAAAGAGTTAGAAATGAAGCCAAGATTTTCTTTTCCAGAATTTGTAACTAATTCAACATAGTTATTCCTTGCTATTTTCCTTTTTTTTTCTGATCAAACATCTGATAAAGATGAACAAGACTGTAAATATACATCCAAGTGTAGTTATTTGTTTCAACCAAAGACTGGGAGATATAGAAATAATACCAGCCTTAATAATGTATGTAAATTCATTCCTAAACTCATTCATTCATTTTCAAGGATTACTAAGCTACCATTACCATGTAATTAGATATAAAACCACTACAATTTTCAACAAGTATTTTTAGCTGTTCTTGGATAAGGAAACAAAAATATTAGTATCTGTATAGTCCCATTAAACAAGATTAAATTGCTCTTACTATTTAGCATTGATTCTAAACATCACTGTCAGGGACTATACAATATTAAATACAGACAAACATAGCATAAATACCACACATGAAACAAACTCAAAAAATACAAACTAACCAAAAGAGCTTCTACAAAAAAAGCGCAGTAATATCAACGATTTAATTGAAATCTATGAAAATAATAATCCATGTCAGTGAAATGAAAAAGTGGGCAGTAAAAATAAAAAACATGGGCTTTGTTTAAAAGTTTAAATTAAAAAGCAGAGTTGGTAGCATCTGATAACCATTATTTCAGCAAATTATGAATGAATTCACGAGCAAGTGCAACGAGCATTTGCTCCATGCAAAATGCAGGAACGACAAAGTGAAGAGAACGTGTGAGATTACAAATAAAGTAAATTATTTCAGTCCAATTACCAAAGGATATTTTTCAAGGGTAAAAGAAGAAATTCTGTAGCATAAATGACATTGTTTCAAATCCTCTGAGAAGTTCTGAAGGTGTTTCAAGCTTCTAGGGCAGAGGTGAGAGATGGAATGAATAGTCATGTAGCCAGCAGTTTTCAGAGGCTAACTGAGCAAACCCAGGGTTATAGAAGCATCTGCGTGTTAATAAAATAACAACATTCCCTTAAAAGTTTGTTTAAAAGGCCATAATAGACAGATCCTACCAGAAGCAGCCAGAAGCAGCTCTTCAGTGAAAGAAACACTTTTCCTCAGAACAACTGGGCTGACATGGCTAGAGTGTAGAGGTTTAATGCTAGACCCCGAGAGGAGGAGACAGGACTTTTTAAGATGTGGGGAATCACAAGAGAGTGTAGGGGAGCTGGGAAACAGGAAAATCCTAGGTCCCTGTGGGGAAGGTGCTGTGGAGGAAAGTAATAGAGACAAAGATGTAGATTCAGAAGATGACTAAAGAAAAGGACAAAAGAAATCAAAATGAAGCATTTTTTTGTTTTCTTGAAATGAATCAACACTTACTGCAAATTATTTCTTGACATACAAAGAAATGGAATGACAATACAGCTCCACAACGTGCATGAGAAGCATGTTTTTAAAAATTATGACTTGATTAACTTTATTTTGAAATTAATTTTTTAGAGACATGGTAATTTAACATTTTAAATATCAAACAAAATTGGATAGCAACTAGTATGGAGTAAAACCCAAACAACAGAGTCTTTGCATACACTTAATCTGATTACTTTCATTATGTAGGTAGAAAAGGTTATTTTCCAAAGAGGTCATGGATTTGTTTTATGATTTTCTAGAGTAATAAATCTTGTAGAATTCTCAGTTCCCACCAAGAAAAGGAGTTCCCACCTTCTCCATTTCCTCCAAACATATGCTATGGCACATCAGAATGTTTTATCTGATTAAAAGACATCATGCTTTTTGTCAGCCTGATTCTGTTCATTTGTAGTGGCATAAAATATATCCCTACTCCCAGAATTCTAACTTCAAACCCAAACTCAGCAAATGTATTTGTTTATAGACCAGAATGGATAACACAAGCACAACTGTATTTGACAGAAGACATCAAGGTAATGTTCTCTAGTTTTCAACAGAGCTATTGAAAATTAGATGGTTAAGCAGATCCAACTTTCAATCTCCAGTGTTTTGTTACTCATACTGGGAAATTGTGGTATCTGCACTGTTTCTCCAGGTTAATCTCCAGCTCAGACATGTCAGCACACTAACTCCCTGACTGAGAAATAAAGAAGAGTATAATATACTGCAGAAACAGCAGAAAATACTTCTTTTTTCACATCAGCCAATCTGAGTAATGGGCATCTCAAATTTAATAATGTTTGCTTGATGTGTCATATGAGAAGTCTGCATTTCCTTAACTTTGTTAAACTACTAAGACCACCAACTTACACACTGAGATACCTGAACTTGGTAACAGCCTTGGGAAATGAAAACAGAGGTCTAAACACATACAGTAATTGTTAAAAACAACATATTGAATTTAGTATCTTATGGAATTGTCTTCTGCATATCATCAAATCTTGGGTAAAAGTAAAACAGATGACTCAATGAGATACTGTTAATTTAATCTATTAAGATTCAAAATTGAGCTTGTCCTAACAAGACACAGAATTTTTCAATGTAACTAGCAAATCCTCTTTGGACAAGTTTCAGTAGCAGAGTTAAAAGCTGCCAAAAAGACAGTGCTAATAAGCAAAACTATGCCCACAGTTTGCTTTAATACTGGAAAGATAGCTACAAAATATCTTTACATCCTTGAAAAATCCCTACAAATAAGAGGCACCAATTACATAATCTGTTTCAGGTCTGAAGGAACTGACTAAAGACAACAGGGTTTATCCACATACCTAATATTGCCAGGAAATATGTAAGGCTGCTGCTTTAAAACCTTAACACACTGACAGTGAGTTGCCACATGCTTAAATTCACAACCTTTACGTCTATAAAGATGACCACCTATGGCACATTTAAATTCTTTACATGACATGATCTTTACCATGGAAAATCTGATCAAAAGAAACAGGCTTTCAAATATTCAGCAAACCAAACACATGAATTTGGGGTGCTCCTATGTAATAAGCATCCAGTTAATATCTGTAAGTCCTTTAAAAAAAGAAAGTGTGCTTTTTTTTCTTGCTTGTTTGTTTTAAAAATGGGTCAGAGAAGACAGGACTAAGAAAGACAGCTTCCTAATTGGGAATATTTTTAACACATCTAGGGAATAAACTGCATGACATTTAATACAACTCCATTTGAAAGCAACATTCAATTTATCTGCTAGGAAAAATTCTTCAAAGGGGTGCTACCAAGTAAAGCTGAATCAACTGCTTTAATATGTTTAAAATTGTCTAATTAGATGGAGCCAAGAATGTTCTGAGCTTCAAATACCACAATTTAAAACATAATTTAAAAACTAACCACATTTCTATAAACAATTCTACAAAATACTCTGCCCTACAGTAGCAAAATTCACAGCATTGATCATATAATGGAAAATAAACATACAATAACTCTTTGAGTTGTGCTGATATTATTACTGACATGATTCTAACCACAGACTAAAAAATAAGGAGGGAGGAAAAAATAAGTTGAAAAAATTATGATCAAGCAATGGAGAAAGAAAAATGCTTTTTGAACTTGGCTGGATTACTGCTAATGTAATTTAAGTTACTTTTAAAGTGTATATTGTATATGTAAAGCTATTTCCATATACCAAGAGAATAAAAAGGCAGTGGCTGTTACATTTCTAGTTTTGAATTTGCAAAAGGGAGTTCCAAATTAAATAAATGTATGCAGTAAACTCTGGGCACAACACAGTAGGCTTGAAGGCTACATAGTTTTAGTAACACCATCCTCAACATATTGTGGTGAGAAATACACTCCTATGATCTGTGATATGAAATGGAGGAAATAAGAAAAAGGCAATTACTTAGGACTCCCTTAATGTTCTGAGATGTTTTATTTTGACTTGAATAGAGTTGTGGTAAAAAAGTAATTTTCCTGTTATGCAGGACAGTGGAAATAGAGGCAGGGTTGAAATTTTGACCCTGCAGAAACCCTTTTGAGCTCGAGGTGTGCTGCGTGAGGTCTCCAATTTTCACGTCATTTTGATAACTTAAAATGCCAAAAAGCAAAAAGGGGTTGAATGAAAATATAAAAAGAGAAACACAACTTAAACAAAAAGTGGGTGGAAGTGCCTTACCAGTTTTGGGTGTCAAACTCAAATCTGTGTCAGAAGAAGAGGACTGTCGACTGTAGGACTTGGAAGGTGAAAAGGAATAGGTTTGGTTTTTCAGAGGGGTGGAGGGTCCTGATGAATATGTATTGGGATTGGGATCTTCATTGAAAGGAATCCTGCCAGAAGAAGGTGGAAACATATTCAGTAATCCTGTGCCAAAGGACCTGGCTGACAGCAGCATGATCCAAACACCAGGATGGGATTGGGGCAGGGCCAGCAGCTATTCCTGAGGTGCGAGGCTGGGAATGAGGCCAGAGGCAAAGAAATGCTGTTTTACCCTCTCAGCATCCTACAGAGAGATGCTCGTCATCTACAATGAAACAATTAAGCCAAATGAAAGGCATGAGATGTGACAAAAAATTATATATATATGCAAAACAAAAAAATTGAGAAGTTTATGGCTTAAAAATCTGGTCAAATACACAATGCTTTGAGTTAGTTCAATAAAGAAAAAATGATTTCAAATTATAGTTGTGTTTATACATATTTAAACACTTATGTATATACACATATGCATTTTAAGGTTGAAAAAAAAAAAAAAAAAAGATGTTTCCTTATCCTATAGCATCAGCAGCATGCCACAGCTAAAAACAGAGCAAAGAGGAGAATCTTTATGGGAACAACTCTATTGACAAACAGTTTACTTATGCACAGCTTGACTTACCTGCTCTCTAAAACCATCTCTTCCACAAATGGCACAGACCCTTCCTAGAACCATTCGAAAACCTACGTATCTGAATTACGTTTGAAAGCAATTATGAGCTCAAATCAACGTTTCCCACTTACATCACCTCATTTTTTCACTTTATTTCACAGGAAGCAAGATCATGTTAAAGCGAAGAGCGTGGCTTTGTGGAAGAGACTCCCAGGCATCTCCAAGAGACTATTCTGCATTTGTTTGAGCTGCTGCACCTTGGGTGCCTCTTCCCTGCTACCAGAAGGCGTGTCCACGAGGAAAGGAGGGAAGAGAGACGGGTGGTACCTGCCTACACTGCCTGCCTGCCTGCCCTTGGGGACCACTGTGCCTGTGGGCTGCCTCTCCCCAGCTTTGGAGTGCGAGCAGTCTCGTACCAGTGTAGATGAGAGTGGGAACAGACACAGAGAAGTTCTGAGTAAGTCGTGAGCCAGAAGCAGTGTGAATTGGGCTGTTGTGAGTCGAGCGGCATCCATGGCTTGGCGGATGAACCAGCGGAGACCTGAGAGAGTTTGCAGCCAAGGTGGAAGAAAAGAAAACAATACACACAAACAGGTTGCAAAGTTATGTTATCAATGATTTCAGGGAAGTTTAGCTAGAGGAGAGCTCTTACTCTAAGCAGACTCTAAGGATTTCAATTCCTAGCATGCAAGAGTCCAGATGAAATAAAAGGAGGGAAAGGAAGAGCTTAAGCACTTGCTTGTGACTGCATCATTGATTTTTGGCAACAAGCCATCGAGTTAGTAAAGCCAAGAATAAGAAGACTCAAATTAGTTGATTTTGCTGCCTTAGAGAAACATTCCCTTTTTTTTTTTTTTTTAACTGAGACAATATCCATCACCAAGTTGAACATGGATAATTTGGGAGGTGGAATTTCCACATTTTGCTGCAGAGTGAAAGCCACTGGTTCATTTATGGGTGTATTTGAAGTTGATAATTACCAGGTCTACGTTTTTTGTTTTCAAACACCATGCTGTTGTTCTATGCTGCACTGTATCCAGAAGTTCTTTTAAAGGCAATTTTTTAAAATCAAGACAAGTCAAACAAGCTATGCCATAAAATAGAAGCCAGTAATTTTTAAAAGTCCATTCACAATTTGCAAAATTTTGCAGAGCAATTGATGCTGCTCTGCACAACAAAAACGCTTCGAGTCTATTGCAGTGACACAACAGTTCAAGTTAATGAAAATGGCTACTTCAATTAATACATCTGGAAATACAGGATATGTTATACACTTCTTGGTGCAGTTTTTTTCCTTCCTGGATTGCTCTACCAAACAGAAACTAACTAGTTTATCCAGGCAAAAAAGTAGCAACAGTTGGAAGAAGACTGCAAGTATATTTCTATTAATTTGTATGCATATCAAAATACTGCATTCAAACTGTTTGGTGCTGCAGTACATATGACAAAAATCACACAGTTCCACTTCTCATTGTAAAAAGATTTCTCTGCAAGTTCCCTGTCTATCTGTTTTGCCATAGTCCTACGTGTTTTACAACAGCAAAAAGCAAAGCACACAATAAAAGATGAGACCTCTTTGGGGTCATTGTCTAAATCACTGAGAGAATCATCAGAATTCTAAATTTATCTTCTCTTATATGCTCATAAACATTTAAACTTGAACCAAAGGTACATTTGTGAGAGGTCCTCCCAAAAATGTTCATTGCACAAACACAGCATCACAGCAGAACTAATTATAGTTGAACTGGTGGATCACAAGCCAAGGATATGTAGTACTACTGCTACAGAAATACAAAGTCATCTTAAGTAAGAATTACCACTCCAGCTTCTACTGAAATAACAAGTCATCCAACCTACAACATTTCAAAATTGTGGAATATAAAACTGGGCTGCAGACAAATAAAACTACAAAAGAAAAAGAAGTTCTGGGGAAAAAAAGAAAGCACACCAGTTATGAAAAACTGAATGAGTATGAAAAGAAGAGAGGTGAAACTCGTTGCCCTACAAGCCATTAATTCATACTTACTCCTTCATTTCTTTGGATGGGGAGTTACATGCAGGTAAAAATGCTGACGTGTTACTTAATTTGTCCAACGTGCAGGCTGTTCCTATGGCTCTCACCACGAGTCCAGACTCTCCCTCCAAATCAAAACACTGCAAATAACCAACAACAGCATTTCCTCTCATTTCAAGCACCTTCAAGCCAATCTTCCTCTGCAATTCACCTACAAAACAAAAGGTAAAGAGGTCATAGCTGCAGTGAACTTCTTCTATTCTCTTTTGTGGTCTTTGACCTCTACTTTTGGAGTGCCAGCCAAGTCAGCAGAACAGGTAATAAATCCAATCCTACATAGTTGGCCAAGGAGCTGCTCACAACTTCTGTCTCCTACAATACTGGGCAATACCAATGACTTAGGCAGCCTTTTTCTTTTTTCTCCAAATCCCTTCTGATTGCCAAAACATGCCATTTCAAAGGTTTTTTTCCCCTCCAGTCTTTACTTTCGGTAGGCTTTTTTTTCCTTTTTTCTACTTATTCAGAAAGAGAGAGAGAGAGAGATCAAGACATGTTCTGGAACTCACGTTAAGTTTCTAAATACTTCACGTAGTTCAAAACAATGCAACGTCTTTGAAGTTTATATAAACAGGCATCTACAATTTCTTCATTTACCTATTTATTTAAGCATATTTCAACTTAATTCCTACTTTTTGCCCCTCTACTGTAAACCAAACACTACCACTTATTAACTGCACACAAGGACTGCAAAACTGTGGCTATAAGAAACTGATCTGCCATTGATGCTCTTTTAGGAGGATATCATAAAAAAATTAATTGTTCTCTGCCAGTTTGAAGCCATTCCCCTTGCCCTATCACTCCAGGCCCCTGCAAATAGTCCCTCTCCATCTTTCTTTAAGCTCCTTTCAGGCACTGGAAGGCCACCAAGGTAACCCCAAAGCCTTCTCTTCTATAGGCTGAATAATCCCAATTCTCCAACTCTTTCCTCACAGGAGATACTTGAGAAACAATGAACCAAAGTCCCTTCTGACTTCTGAAGTCTCTTCTGATTTCAAAGAGATGGGATGAGTAACACAAGTATTGATGCACACTGTATCTGAAATAGTGAGTATTTGTTCACATACTTCAAGAAGTTCAGAGAGGGCAAAGTTAATTACTTTTATTGTTTGAGTCCAAATTCTAGTCATACTCCTCATATGGGTTAAGAACACCTTCAAAAAAGTTTCACAGGTTTCTCTGACCTTGCTAAAAGCAATCAAAAAATTAAGCAGCAGCATGGACAGTCACACTGTCCATCAGTTAGAAATACACCATCCTCAGAAACAGATGACACTGTAAACTGAAAAAAATCAACGTCATTAACAACAAAACCCATATGCAATCTTAAGCAAGTCACTTATTTAAACCCTGAACGTTTCCAGAAGTAGCAAGAACCTGTACAGCCCAGATGTTTAATACCTGACATGAGTGAAATGAGTCTTTGCCGAGCCTCATTGGATGCCCTGGGAGTACGGATCCTGTCTATCCACTGGTATTCTGGGTCCTCATTAACTACAAGCTCTTCCACAAATCCATGAATAATTACTGCTCTGTAACACTTAGGAATAGATGTAGCTGTTAAAAGAGATATACATAAAAGATGTAAGAGAAAGCTCTGTGGGACAAGGATAGCAAGAACAAACATAAAATCACACATAAAAATGATTTCAGAAAGTTTTCCAGACAGTCTGAAAAAATGTGGACATATCCAGGAAGTTTTGCTCATGAGATCATGGAACCCTGATAACTGTGCAGAGTACCAGTTACACCATGTATCATTATGAAACATTTTCACTTTGTGCCTCTTTAAAAGGATGTGGACCCAAAATAACACCACGTGTGTATGCACAGGCGCTGAAATGCAACTTATGGACATTAAAAAATCCCATCAGTTATTTACGTTGTTTTGAAACATGAACAGTAAAAATGTGTTAAAAAAGAAAAGAAATTTGTGCCAATGTTATCTCCACTAGGTTTATGCAATGAGCTGATAAGAGAAGGGAGACCAATAGAAGAGGCAAAGAAAGGAAAGGAGGGAAAAAGTTTTTTGTTCAAATAAACTTTTTTCCTCTACTTACTGCAAAAAAATTTGACTCCACAGGATGACTGCCTAAATCTGTTTAAATCATTGAAGAGATCCACTTTCACCACCACGTTGATCTCCCCACGTATACCTATCAATAAAAAACCCATGAAACACCAGAAGTTATAGCAATATAACTGCATCAATACAAAACCAGACCTATAAATTATTTCCTGGTATTTCCTCTCAGGTCTGCTGCAGAGACACTGACTCAGAGGAAGTTTCTGGTCCTGCCAAGCCTTTGAGGCTGAAGCAGTGAAAGCAACGCTCCTGAAATGCCAATTTGTACCAAAAAGAACTTGATAAGAAAGATGGGACTGGGGAAAGAGAAGCCATCAGCCTCTTGATGCTGCAGTGGCCTCTGCTGCAGGTGCTCTCTCTGCTCGATTTCCTCCCTGAAATGATTTCAAAATTGCACTAAAGCTCCTCACTTGAAGTTCAGTCCAAGAAAAAAGGTTCATGGCTTTTCTAGAACCACAAAGTGGCACAGGAAGTGTTTGCAAAATACTTTAACTGTGACAAGAAATATATAAAAAATAAGGTATTATAGACCTTAAACCTTACTAGAAATGGAATATTTTCCACCACAGAACCATTCCTTTTTGACTTCTCTATTTTCCTGTTCTGAGCTTTTCCTTCTTTTTCCCCACCCAATAACAAAATTATTTCACATATTATAGGTTCTGACATATTGAGGACTAAACCTCTTGATGAGTCTGATCTCTAGTGTCTTCAGAAGCCTTTATCACATCACTAAATGACACTGAAACAGCAGCACTGGATTTGTTGTTCAACTCAGATATTACTGCAATAAAATCAAGCACATCTCCCTTCTAAAATGCCAATAGTAAGAAGTGTCCAGTTATTAAAACACAAAATGCCTCACGGTTATATGTTTTCAGAAACAAGAATGTTGAGGTGAAAGAAAAAAAATAATACAAACTTATGAACATTACAGTTATTACTTTTTAAGGAAGCATCAATTAATGTTTGCTAAAAGTCAAGATAATTGGAATACAGTGCTATGAGCATGAAAATATAAGAGTTCCAATTTTACTTAAATAGAAAAAAGCTGTGAAATACCAATATATCTGGAAAAATATAGAGAAATCTAACTCTCTCTAACCTACCAGCTGTACACATCCTGAAACAAGTGTTTGCATAATTTAGCTCCAGAAGAAAACGTGTGACAGGAAAATGTGCACGGGATAAAAAGGCAATTAAAAAAACACAGGCAATATTTCTCAATATTTCTGTTCGCTATCGCTGTAACTTTAACATGGAAAAATGCAAAAACTACTTTGCATCAGTTCTGATGAGCATCCAGTGAACACCATTAATTATCTCCTAACAGTGATTTATAATTAGCTTTTAACATTGTTAGGTCATTTAATTCACCCTGAATAATGAACAAGGGGGATAATGGCAGCCACAGAGATGTTCTCCACTAAGGTATTCAAGCAGCAAGTTAATTGCTCTAAACTGACATTGGCTGAGACAAAAGCTGTTTCATTAAAATCAAAAGCAAACACATCATTAAGTTTATTTTCTCATACCTTCAAGACATTCTGATGAAATCCACCTAGCACTGAGAGCACTTACTGCAGGGAGAAGGGATTTATCCTGTTGAAGATATCTCACATCCTATCCCTTCATCTCAACTGAAGCTTATCTCAAATCCCAGGAAGGCACACTTCAAGTAACTCCAGCAAAATTATATTTGTTTAGTAAATACGAGGTAATTGGACAATTATGTCTGAGTCTGGTTTTTTGGTTTTTTTTTTTAATCTGCAATTTGCAGTAAATAGCAAAGATTTTTTCCCCACTTGTCACAAGTCCTGTGGAAGGCGTTCTGCACTGGTCTTTCCTCCTACGCCAGAAATTTTCTCATGCCAGAAAATAAGGGAAAAAAAAAAAAAAAAAAGCCAGGGAAGTAGTTTTCCAACTCCAAAGCTGAAGTTATTATGAATTTCTGAAGACAGCTTACAAGATTATAAGAAGCAGATTACATTTCAAACAAGTCTGTTCTCAATCAGCAAATCTTACCATGAATGGTATCATAAATTGGAAACCACCCTGAAATAACAGTGGCTGCTTCACTATAGAGCAGAGGATCAATATCTATGTAGACTTTGCCAATGGCATCATTGGCACTGTATGTATCATGATCAAGAACTGTGATCTGGAGAGGCTCATCCTGGAGCTCTTCATCATCTACCTGGAAAACAAAAGATTAACATGGAATCTGAGTATTTAAAAATGTCCAGGGAAACAAAATACCTCAGAAGACTATTACACTCTCAAGTTAAGATTTTTATGGTGTTCCCATCACTGGTCAGTGGCTTAAAAGAAGATATTTTACACAGCCTGCAGTAAAAATTCAGTGATTCTACATATGCAATTTCCTAAACAAATGCAATAATCCATCTACAGGTAACAACTATTTTGTTTTAGGACTAAGACAGACATCTCACAGCTGTTTGTGTTCAATGTGACGAACCAAGAATTAAGTTTGCTAACTGCAATGGGATGATTCATGTGATGTTTGCAGAATTGTGATATTGCCTTAGAGCAAGGTAAATGAACCAGAACTACACATTCAAGTGTTTCCATAATTAATTTATTCTAAACATAATCCTCATTTTTTAAGTGGTAAAAAAATGTAGTAACAAGAAAGAAACATGTAAACACTTGTTCAGGGCATAATGTCAAAGGACATCAACAAATTAGATCCTGGAAAGCAACAAGCAATTACAGGAAAATGCTGAGTGCCCTCATTATTACATAAGGAAATGGGAAGAGAAAGTGTCCAATAATTGTTGTCCAAGCTCTTTAGTTTGTCATCTTCACACTGGAATTTTCCATTTTCTCCTTTGACAAGTACATTATCTTTGCAACCAGATGTAGGACTTCAAGTACCAATTAACTTTTCTTGCTTGAAATTTAAAAGAAACCCACAAGAATACCCGTTCTTTCATATATATGTAATTATTTACAAATATTTGCACTGATAACTGTACTGAAAAAGCCTAACCTCTGCTACATTTCCCCCACCTTCCCTGGAGTGCTCTCTTTTTTCAAAGAACAACATTTAAGCTGGATTCAACCTGGCAAGCTTTTATCTTCACAAACACTCCTAAAAAGCCAATGAGACACCCTCAGCAAACAAGGTCTGACTGGGGCTGGGTTTGCTGAAAAGGCTTTGTGTATTTAAACACAAATACACTTCAGTGCTCAAAACTCATTTTCTGCTTGAAATGCAATTATTTAATTAAGGGCAGCTAAACCAGAGTGTCTATATAGTTACAGGCAAACTCTTAAAAAATACTTACTTCAAATTTGAACCACTCAGAATTCCACTGAGGATTAAGTGACTTGGGATACACGTCTGTCTTAAACGTTGTATTTCCAAATTTCACCTAAAAATACAAACATTCAATTATCAATTACAAATATTAATAAAAAAATTTGAAACTCACTTAATTGACATACGCAATTTCAAATACATAGTTCAACAAATCATTTTCTTTTCACTGAGTGGCTTTTAAAAATCATTTTGCATATATCAGTACCCATGTATCAATGACAGAGCAAATCAATCTCTCTCATCTTTCACACTACTAAAATTGTTTCTTCTCCTCAATCATTTGAGAGGGAAAAATATCACTTATATTGGCTATTCAAAGTCACTTTGCACACTCTCCTTGCCTTCTGTAAGGAAAAATATTCTAAATGTTGATAGTTTATGACCTATCACTCTTCTCTCTAGGATTTCTCAATCAGCTTCACAGACAACTGATGAAATAAATATAAAAACAAACTGGATTTGAGATATATATAGAGAGGACTACTAAAATTTAAATATTTCCATCCTTTTATTGCTTATTGCACCTTCAACCACATAACAACCCACTTCAGCAGTACCCATATGGTCTCCACAGGCATCTATTTCAGGCTAAGCCCATTTGGGTTTTGTGGGTTTTTTTTTTTGCTTTTTTGAAGTGAAACTGAATTTCTGTGATGCTCCATACATCAGGAAGCCACAGAGCACCATGTAAGAGCCTTCATTTCACTGCAGCTTTCATTCCAAACCATTTACTTGCAGTTCTCTGAATGCTACCTCTCAAAAAAATGACCACTTCACCTCATACCAAGTACTTACAAATACTCCAAGTTAAACTTTTTAATTTTATTCAAGACTATTAGGGAAAATAATGAGTAGGCTGATAGAAAAGAAATTCTGGAGTTAAAGGTGTGTAGATTTTATCTTTTAGAAGTCTAAGTGCATTTGGGAAACTAAATTTAGGCCTGGATTTGAAACCTGTGTAGCAATTATTTTAACACTTTTGCTCAAGAGAGTATTAAGTGACCACTTTGCACATTTCAATAATAGAGTGATTATTTTGCACAGGTGCATATCCCAGCTCTGAAGAGATTTTGCACTTGCATAAGTACAATAAAGTCAAGTCAGCACTGGCTGCAAGGGAGCTGCCAATTAAATACCAGTTCTGACAACAGAAGCTGCCAGGATGCAACAGCCCTGAGCTCCACCCAACCTATTTTAAAACATTATCTTGGGAGTAAATCAGTTCCCTTAGAGCCCCAGGCAGTTATAACTGAATCTCCCCAGTACTCCAGATAGTTCATTGAAGCTTGCAGAGATAATAAAACATCACGCTGCTGTCCACTGTGCAGAGTTAAAAGCACATTTATGGAAGAAACTGTAACAAAATATTCTGAGCTGGGACAAAGATCACTGTGCTCATTCTAGCCACGTCCAAGTTTTGCATAACCTGAGCCAAGTAAGAGCTATTAAGTCTCCTCTCATTTTCTTTTCTAGTTCTATGTTTATATTGCAATATTTAACAAGGAAATTTAAGGTTAGTAAACAACTAGAACCTTAACATCTGATTTTCATTTTTATTTAAGGAAAAACACACTGTGAAGTTTTTCAGCAATCTCACAGAGAAAAACAGAACAGTAGTTTCAAGCTCAATTTATGCTGAAATAAACCTCACCTGCTATATTGCCCACTCCACACAAGGAAAGGGAATTTACTGTGTAACAACCCTAAAAGCAAGGCCCCACCTGTATTTCTATACCCTTATCTGTGCCAAGACACTGTGGAACTGCACGTTAACCCAGCTGAGCAGACTGATCTTGATGGAAATTTTTATTTTCCCTTTTTTGCTACCCTAGTATTTTACTATATGAATTTCAGAAATCTACTTTGCCACACCAAGCGTTGGGAACAAGTAACCCACAGAAGAGGAGAGCTGTTTCTCCTAACACAGAGTAAAACCAGGCCAAATAAAACTTGGTGAACTGTATTTCCTAGTCCTGTTTTCTCTGTCTCCTAGTAGCAAGCATTCAGAGTTGTTGCAATTTTAAACTGGATTAACAGGCAGCCTAAAAGAGAAGCTTTTAAAAATTAGAACCTGACTGGTGAAACAGCTGACAAGCAGTGAAACACTAAGTTTCATGTAATAAAATAGAATGATGTACTATTTCAGCTCCACTGAAAAGCTGAAATACATCTTCACTTCACTACCAGCTTTCTCTCCCAGTAAGCAATGTCTTTAGAGTCTACTGTCCACCAAATTTGTAAGCACCAAATGACACCAGGACTTATATACCCCAATTTATCTTTCTATTATCATATTTTTCAGTGTATACAGGTCTAGAAAGGCATTCTGTCTTCCTGCCTTAAATCTAGTATCGTGCCAGCCTCAGCCACTCTTTTGTGGCACACCTCAATCACTATTTGTGGCACAAGACACGCGTTTTCATAGCACATTATTTTTAAATAGCTCTGATTTTTCCGGGAGTATCATTCCTGAACCTATGGAATGCTTCTGAAATGTTCTAAGTTATCCATATTGGAAAAAAATGAATCAAAAAACATAAGGCTCGTGTAACAGAAATCATAGAAAGGCTTGGATTGGAAGAGACCTGAAAGTCCATCTCATTCAAACCCCATTGGATCACGTTGCTCAGAGCCCCATCCAACCTGGGCCTGAAATAATTCCACTTATTTTACAATCCCTTCCTGAGAAAGACCCTACATATTGCCTGTTAATTACATGACTGCAAAGAATGTTGAAGTTAGATACTCTGGGTGCAATTAAGTGATTTAAACACGCAACTAATATTAAGCATTTGTTGACTAAAAGCCCCCTTTGAAAATAGTTTCGTGTTTTAAAAGGAAAGATGAATATTGGCCTTAAAAGTAAAGCCCGTACAACCACTCATATATTCAACAACACAACTGATTGAAGATGATTTTATTACTTCTCCACGTCCTTACAACACGTCTGTCTAATCACAGAATCAATTAGGTTAGAAATGACCTCCGAGATCACCGAGTCCAAGCCATGACCGACCACCACCACAACAACCACACCGCGGGACTGAGCGCCACATCCAGTCCTGTCTTAAACACCTCCAGCGACGGCGACTCCACCGCCTCCCTGGGCTCCAAAGTCTGATCCCCCTTCCCACCAAGCAGTTCCNCCCGCGGCCGCCCCGCCCTCGGCCGGCGCGGAGCGGGAAAGGAGTCGCGGATCGGGGAATTGTTAAGGAAGGGCCCTCTGGAGATCGCCCGGTCCGATTTCCCTGCCAAGGCAGGGTCACCCAGAGCAGGTGACATAGAGACGTGTTCAGGGGGATTTGGACTTTCTCCAGAGAGGGAGACTCCACNCGCGCGCTCACCCGCTCCCCCCGCCACCAACCTCCACGAAGGCGTCGGTCAGGTCGCTGGCGCGGTCCATCACCGGCAAATGGCGCCCCGCCACGATCTTGACCTTCAGCTTCC
>VYXD01006425.1:0-16194 GCA_013397195.1 Hylia prasina
TGCCCACTGCACCCAGCACCCTCAGCACCCCCACCTCCATCACCCCCTGTGCCCCAGTGACCCCCGTGCTGGTCACCTGCACCCAACACGGGCAGGTACCTACCCTGCACCCGTGGCAGTGCCCCGCCACAGCTGGCACCAGCCCCTGCAACCATGCTGCTGGGCACACCCCAATCCTGCACCTGTACCAGCCCCGCCTGGACCCCAGCCCTCCCACACACCCGAGAGTGCCCCTGGGACCCCTGGCACACACAGCAGAACTGAGCCAGCAGTGGGGCTGCCCCTCTGCCCTCCTGCCCCAATGCAGCCCATGCCACCGTCCCCCTGGTGCTACCTGCCCCCCTGCTGTCACCTGCCATAGGGACAGCTGCGGCAGGACAAGCAGCACCTGGCCAGCGGCCAATGCAGGAGCTGCTCCTGGCCAGGCAGGACCCGTGCCCAGGGCTGGTGGCAGGTGTATCCAAAGGATGGTGTGGCAAGGTAACAGCAGGGGTGGCAAGGCCCCAGCAGGGACCATGTGTACTCCTGGTGTCTCACCAGTGTTCCCCTGACACATCGGTGTTCCCCTGGCTCCTGAGACTCAGGGAACACCGGTGGGTGAGGTGCATGGACCTGGAGGTCCAGGCCTGAGGGAGGTGTACCCTGTTGTGATGGGACCTCCAGAGAGAAATTCATCCACTTGCTGTTTTCTTCAGTCATGGGCCAGTCACTGGTTTTGTGGCTTTGGAGGCTGTGCTTTGACCTGGTGCTTGGCCTCGGGCCTCAGTTTCCCCAGGTGATGCCTGGGTGATGGTTCGGGTGCAGTGGGTGCAGGGGGTGCTGGGGGTGCAGGTGTTTGAGCGGTGCAGGCTGTGTGGGCAGTGCTGGGTGAGGGAGATGCAGGGCACAGGGGTGCAGGGGTGCTGGGGTTGCAGAGGTCCTGGGGTACTTGAAGGGTGCAGGGTGTGATCAGTGGAGGAGAACTGGGGCTGCAGTGGTGCAGGGTGTGCAGGGGTGTGCAGGAGTGCTGGGGGCCAGCAGCCAGGGTAGGAGTGGAGTGTAGGGGCTGCCAGGAGCTCTGAGGACAGCCACAAGAGCTGACAATTCCCACCTGGAGAACGAGACACAACCCAAAGGCACAGCTTCCTCAAAGGATGTTCCTGTGAGACCTCTACCCAGCCTGCTGCCACAGCACCCTTCAGCCATCGGGTTGGGCCCTGCAGCCTCAAAACCCTCTTGCCTTGCCCGTGCTCAGCTCTGCTGGGCTGGGGGGGTGCAGAGCTGCCCCAGATGTGTGCCTTGGCTCTGCTGAGCTCTCCCACACCGTGCTGGGTGCTCAGGTCGGGGCTGCCCGGCCATGCCACACCAACAGGGCTCTGTTCCACCCACGTGGGATTTGAGCCAGTCCTAAAGCCAGGACTGGCACACCAGGCCGTTTGCAATTCCCTTACACCAGGTCCTTTATTCCAGCAGTTGCTGGGGAGACCCCATGTGTAGAGGTTGCTGGTGTTCTCATGAGACACAAAGGTGCTGAATCCACTGCTGGGGCTGCCTGAGACAAATGTGGGTAAATAGGGAAAGTGGGTTGGGTTTCGAATTCACCTCACAGGAGGTATCTCAGCCCCCGAAAATTAATGGTGAGGAAGTTTCCCTCATGTGCTGTAAATCACAGGGAAGCTGCCTTTGTTTTCAGAGACAGAAAGCATTTTGCTTTCCAAGCAACTGCAGCCTGCTCAGGATCCCTGTGCTCTCAAAGGGAGGCCTGAGAAAGCAGGAGCAGTCTTGGCTGTGCTGAAACCCTTGGCCAAGTTCAGGGGCTTAATGCTATCCTGGGGCATGGGGAAGCATGAGGCTTTGAAGAAATTCCCTTCCTCTGTGTGCTGGGCTCTCTGTGCTCCTTATGGACCGGCTGAGGCAGCTCCTCAGGACACTCAGAACACCACCAGAGCAGATCAAACCCCTGCTGCACTCCTGACATGGGGCAAGCCCAGGATGGGGTTTGACAATAACACAGGAGATGGTTCAGCACAGCCCCCAGCACTGGTCAGGGAGTCAGAGGATGGAGAGAACTCACACAGTGGCCAGGTGAGCATGGAACAGGTGGAGCTGGTAGAAACTGAGATCAAAAGGCAGGAAACCTGCTTAACTGATCATAATCTGCATCAGACAGCTGAGCTGGAAAAACTCCCAGGCCCTGTTGGGGGATCTGGGAGGAGGTGACAACATCCCTGGCCCAGCTTGATCCTGGTGCTGCTCCTGCAGCCCTTGGCCTGAGCCTATACTAAGAGCTCTCCTCTGGACAGAAAACTGAAAACATGAGGAAAATGGTGTGTGTATCCTGCTGTCCAGGGAGTGCAGGAAAACTGTCGAGGTGCAGTTTGCAATCTTCAACTTTTCCTGCCTGATGGCAGTGGGCGAGGAGGAGGCTGATGAATAAAGCTTGTCTCACAACTCAAACCTCTATAGTGTCTCCAGAGACACCATTAAAGGCAACAGTTTTACACCAAATTGCCTGAGAAGGCAGAGTCCTGAACCTTGCATTGACCTGCAGGGAGCTTGCAGAAGCTCCACAGCCTCTCCAAGTGCCTCAGCATCATGCAGGAGTCCCACAGAGAACACAACTGCCCTCCAAAGCACCTGGCTGGGCAGGCTGGGGCATGAGGAGGGGCTGACCTGGCACTAGGAACAGGGGGATTTCTCTGCCAGGATGATTGAAATGCAGCAGATGAAAGGACATTAATTGAGATCTGCTCTTTTTCCTGCTGCTGGGCCAGGAAGCAGATTTGTTCCTGGTGCCAAGGGAGGGAAGTGGGCAGGAAAGACCATTGGGCAGCGATTCAGCTGCATTTTGGGGACCCATGGAGTGGTGAAGGGGCAGGTCATGCACACAGCCCTGAACTGGGGAAGCTCAGGGAGCTCAGGCAAGCTCAGACTCATTCAGCAGGAAGATGGACCTTTTTTGCCCTGGATCTCACACTGGGTCATGTCAGGGCTTATGACATGGGCAGGCACAGACTGGGCAGATCCCATCTCCTTCCCAGACTGGGCTGCCCAAGTGGGTGCCCGATGTCCATTGGCCAGGGGCAGCTTTGGATACATTCACAGTAATTCAAAATACTTCACAGAATATTTCCATCTCTGTGCTTTACAATAAGATGTTTTCCCATCTTCTACTTCCCCCCTGGATTTACCAGTTAAAAAGACAACCAAATAAAACTCAAACATTATTTTGTTCTGATTTCAGAAAAAAAACCCCAAGAATTCAAAATCCCAACCCTCCTGTAACAGAAGGCAATTGGGAACACATCACTTGCAAACTGCACTTGGGAATCTTCCCTGTTAGGGTGAGGGGAGGTTTGGGTTGGATACTGGGGAAAATTTCTTCCCTGAAGGGGTGGTTGGGCTGCCCAGGGAGGTGGTGGACTCACCATCCCTGGAGGTGTTCAAGAAACAACTATACATGGCAATTCATGATCCAGTTTAGTGGGCACAGTGGGGTTTGATCAGAGGTTGGACTTGATGATCTTGGAGGTCTTTTCCAACCTTAATAATTCTGTGATTCTACTCTAAGGCTGTTGAGAAGGTGTTGGCTGCAGGTGGAGAGGAAAGCAAGCTGTGGAACGCTGTTACCAACCGTGCACCAAACCATCAAGGTGTGTCTTTAGCAAGAAGAGCTTCGTGGTGCATGTTTGGAGCAAGCCCAGCCCTGCCCACAAAGGATGCACAGCCAGGACAGAGGCTCCATTTATTTCAGAGTGGTTCCACCAATGCTGTGTCTAGAGTGAACATTTGTGTGCAGCTGAAAGGCAAACGGTGCTCCTGGCATCTGCCAGCTGCAGCTCCTCAGCACAGCTTGCTCTTCTGGTTCAGGATCTTGCACCTCTCAAAAGCCAAAGCTTCTTTCTGTGGGTGAGATCTGCCTCGAGCCAGCAGTGGTGGCCACCTCGAGCACCCACTGCACTGCCTCACCTTGCTCATCCTCGGGGTCCAAAGCCGCAGCCCCCGTGGGTTGGCTTGTCACCCCGAGGGATGTTCATGCTGCTGCTCTGTGGCCTGGCAGCATCAGATGTTTTGGTGGAGGTGCCCCCGAGGCTGGTGCAGGAGAGGTCAGAGCAGGGAGCCACAAGCCCAGCAGGAGCCCAGCACTAGTGGCCTCCCTGCTCTGGCAGCTGGGAAGCGTAGAGAGCTAGTGTGTGATGGAGGAACTGGTACTGCTCGCTCGTCTGGATCATCCCACCTCTGCAAGGGAAAGGCAGGGCCCACTGACACTTCACCAAACACAGAACTCTGTCCCCAGATCTCTGCTCCCAGGCCACTAATATTCCTGCTCCACCCACCATGTCAAGATGCCTCTGAAAAAGGCACCAGAGCAGCCCAAAGAATAGAGGGGTTCAGAAGCATTGCTGGGCTGTTCAAAATGAGATTAGCAACTGGTTTGGTGCTAATTTTCACCTCTACTTCTTGAAAAGTGGCCAAGAAGAGTGTTTCTGGATTTAGTGGCTGAGCTGGAAGGGAGGGAGCAGATGGCTGCCAGGTTCACAGCTCCTCCCCTTTCCCAGCCTGGCACTGGGAATTGTTTGCTCTCCATACACCTGCATCCCCAGCCACCCTTCTGGCTTCCACCAGAAACAGTCCCCATGCCCCCTTGGGATGCCCATCCCCACATCTCTGTCTCATCCCTCCCACCCCCCTGCTCTCAGGCAGGACCCTCCAAGGAGCCACCTGCTCCGAGTACCCACCTGTCTATGCGGAGACGGCACACAATTCCCAGGATATCCACCTCCCCCTTGTCCTGCAGCTGCTGACACCCGATCCTGGTGGCAATGAAGCAGCCGGTGCGGCCAATGCCTGCGCTGCAGGACAGACACAGCCGTGCTGAGCACCCGCAGCATCCCCTGCCCGCACTTGCATCTTGCTGAGCTGGATGCACTCCTGGACTGCTTTGCTGTGATTTCTTCCTAGAGGGGTGCTGGAGTCCTGGCCCCAGCTGCCAGACCAAGCTTCTCAGCCAGGCACTAAAAGGCATGGGCTGGGGTCACTCTGCCATGGCAGGGAGCTCTTGCTGTGTTGCACAGCCCGGCTGAGGCTGCTCTTGTGCCCATCCTTGTGCACTGCAGGGGGCTCTGCAGCCCTGTCCCCTCCCAGCTGGGCTCTAACCCCAGCACCAGCACTGGTTTGCACTCAGCCTGCAGCAGTGCATGCTGCATGTTCCATAGGAGCAACCAGGTGCTCTGCTCCACTGTTCCCAAATTCACTCAGCAAGGTGAGAAAATAGGCAGAAGCCACCTCCTGCAGGAGGGTCCTGAAACACAGGATGGCTCCGCATCCAAGCCACAGGCCATGCTTGGTGGCACAGGGAGCAGGAATCACAGAATTACAGAATGGGTCAGGTTCATTGGGATCGACCATGGGGTCACCTGGTTCCATCTCCCTGCTCAAGCAAGATCTTCCGGAGCTGTGGGTGTACAGTGAGGCTGGTGGCTGGGTGCCAAATGCAGACCCCTCCTGCTCCCACCCTGCTGCACCCAGGTGCAGGATATGCCACGCTAATGCCACCATCCTGCTGCCAGGACAGGAGCTGCTGATTGACAGCCCTGCTGTGGGGTGGCTGTGCCCTGGGAGTTCTGCACCACAGTGGGACACGTGCATGAGGATTCACTTGGGATTTTCCCCTCAGGCATTTGCAGGCTGACCCCGAAGAGAAGCACAGACAGGGCTCAGGTGAGGTGCAAACTCTTACCTGCAGTGCACCACGATGGGCCCTGGGCTGGCTGCAGTCTGCAGAGCCTCCTCCACCTTGGACACCAGGTGCAGCAGGGGCTTGGCTGACTCGGGTGTTTGCTGGTCCGGCCAGGAAGGGAAGAGGATGTGTTTGACCTTGCGGCGTTCCTTTCCAAGCTTTTCCAGCACAGAACAAAGAGAAATTGGGATGTGAGAGCACGGGACAAATGAAACAGGTAGTTCAGCTCAAGCAGAGGCCAGGCAGCCCATACCCCTCTCAGCCACTGCTCCTGAATCCCTCTTTGAGTCTTTGCCAGACACAAGGGAGAGACCCCTGGGCCAGAGACAATGGATGTGTCCCATCCCAGAAGATAAGGACAGATGCAGAGTGTTCCAATTCTCTCACCAGAGTCCAGGCAAAGCAAGCAAGATCCTTCAAGCTGCTGTCAGCCCAGGGTGACTACAGATAGCCCATGGGGCAGAGCCCAACGACACAGTGCAAAAACACTGGGCTGGTGGTGCTGCTCTGCCCAGCTGACCCCATCTCCTCTGTACCCCAGGGCTGGGTCCTGCTCCCTCCCAGGCTCTCCAGGCAGGAGGGGCTCTGCAGACCCCTTCTCTGGAAGGGGGCTCCTGAGATCACGAACCCTTCTCTTTCCTGTCACACAGCATTGCCATCTCACTAGAGATCCCAGGGCTGTCAGGGGCACTGCTGGGCCCCAGTGTGCTCCTCTCTGACCCCAGGAGGGGGCTCAGACCCACCTGGATGGAGAGATCCCGGACCACGTACTCCACAGACTCGCTCAGCCCCTGCACATGGATGGTGAAGGGGCCATAGGTGCCCTCCTTCTCAGGCCAGTAGTGGATGCATTTCTGGAGAACAAGGCAGGTTTATGGCTGTGGAGATGCTCAAGGCACCCACTGGACATTTGAACTGTGCTTCAGTCAGTGCTCTTGGGAGGGGGCATCACCTTGGGGGCAGTAGGGGAGCAGGGAAGGTGGATGTAGAGTGATGCAGGGGGAAAGCAAAGAAGGGATAGATCCCTACCCCTGCATCTGCTGCCCTGCACCCTCTCCCATGCCCTATCCTGGCTTTCAGGCCCTAGGGATGCATATCCCTGCTCAGTCCAGGAAGCATCCAGATGCAGCAGGAGCCAGGGCACAGAGAGGCTTTCAGCTGGGAGAGAAGGGAGCAAGGACATGACCAGCAAAGAGAGTTTCCAGTTCTCAGTTTGCCCAGGCAGGTGCTATTGGCTCCCATCCCAGAAGCAGAAGCAGTGGGCAGCAGTGCCCCTCTGGCCCCCCAGAGCTCTCCCCTGGGCTGGATCCCCTGGCTTAGAGCTCCCAGCCCAGGGGAGAGCTCTGGGGAGCCAGAGGGGCACTGCTGCCCACTGCTTCTGCCCCATCCCTGGGGGTTGCTCTAAACCCTTTATCCTATTATCCAGCTGGTAAAGTGTGCCCAGAGCACACGGCCATGTGAGGAGGAAAGCCTTTGCCAGACAGGGCCAAGGCTGCAGCCCTGGGGGTCTCCTCCTCCACTTGTGATTCATCAGGGAATCCTCTGAGAGGAAAGCACAGCAAGTGGGTGCACAGACCCCACATTTGGCCTCGCACAACCCTCCAGTCATCAGCGTCCCACTCCCCCCTGTGCCCCCGGGGCAGTGGTACCTCCTTGCGCTCCTGCAGCTCGGTGATCATGACGATGAGAGGCGCCTGCTCCTGCCACACCATCTCCCAGAAGTCGGTGACAGTGTTCAGCATGGGTCCCTGCGTGGCAATGTACTCCCGGGGCCGCCCCGCGTAGCCCTGCTGAGCACACGGGCACCTGGGGGACCCTGAGGGCACTGGGGGCTGTCCCCAGGTCACTCCGGCCCTCACGATGCTTTTTCCCGCTACGGTTTAGAGGCTGAGCCACACGTGCTGTTTCCTACTAAAGCTGTCCTGAAAATGCTTCTGTAGATCTGCTGAGGAACCACCGGGCACCCTCCCCATCCCGCTGGTCCCATCATCCAGGAGCAAGTCCATGCAGTTGGCCTTGTACACCCAAGTTCCTGCAAGCACCCCCAGGCTATCAGTGTGCCAGCAGCCAGCTGGACGCCTTGGTGAGGCAAAGCTCACATGAGGAGCTGCACTCCTCACTGTGGGCATTTCCACAAAGACAAGCAGGAATTGCTGTTTGACAGCTCCAAGCATCCTTTGTCCCCAGACACCTCTCCTAATATAAAATTGCCAAAGGTTTCAAAAATCCAGGCCTTCCCAGCAATCTGTTAATGGTTTGGTCTCACAAGAAGTTGCACTGGCCCAGCTAAGGGACAGGAATGTTTTCAGGAACATTTTGCAGAGCCCTATTTTCATGCCTCGAGATTATTAATTTTTCCTAGGAAACATGATTTTCCATTCAGGAGACCTGGAGCTGTCAGCCCTAGGAATTCCACCTTCCCCCCACACCCATGCTCAAAAACGTTTCATGGAACACCACCAGCAGGAAGAGCATCAGTCCCAGGTGGGGTTGATGTAATCAAACACCTGCAGGGCCCTCCCAGATTCCTGTGCCTCCCAGGCACGCCCAGGCAGGCTGGGTTGCCAATTTTCTGATGTGCCCACAAATTCCTGCACCGCTACACCTTTGGAGAGGTAAGGGGAAGGAAGGGGTCAGGAAATACCAGCTGCAGGCAGGGGTGTGTGGGCACAGGTGTGCTCAGTGTGCACACCTGTGTGTGCCAAGGGGACAGGCAGTGCTTATGCATTGTCAGCAGTCAGGTGAGACAGAGGGGATGCCACCACACCCCAGGGTGTAGGGACAGAGTGCCAGTGTCACCTGATGTGCAGCTGCACACTGCCAGGCTGCCTCGGGAAGACAAAGTTCCTTTGCTGGCCATGGTCAAACTGCCCTTGGACGTCCCAGCAGCTCTGGGCACAGTGCTCCTGTCTCAAGGAGCTATGACCGTCCCTGCTGGGTGCTGGTTGCTGCTGTCTCAGTGGATCTCAGTCACAAACACCATCAGAAAAGAAATGCTCCTAACTGCTCTGCCCCATACCCCCCAAGCACCTCCCAGGGGTTTGTCTGTCACCCCAGAGAGCACTTTTTGTGGGCTACATTCTAAGTCCTGCTTTCCCTCACTGCCAAGCACTCACAGCATCCATGGCCCCACCTCTGCTTCCCAGTGCCCAGGCCAGTCCCAAGGGAAGGGTGCTGCAGTGGGATGAATTGCTCAGCAAGAAGCCTGCCCACTAGGCAAAGCTGGCACCTGGCTCACACCAGATCCCATCCTGGGAGAGAGAGAGAGACTGCAGCCTGGAAAGGTTTGCACAGGGATGAATATCAAAACCAAGTTGTCTAAGTAACACCCTAGAGTCCGGGGATTTCTCAGTCTCTGGAAAGGAACCCCACCCGGTGCCAAAAATAAGCCATACCCCATCTTGATTAGCTCTCTTCCTGGGAAATTGCAACAAGCTCCCTGAGCAGAAAGGAAATCTCAGGATCTGTGACGTTTAAGGATCTCTGAGCTGCCATAATCTGCTGACACAGCTTGCCTCCCATGGCTTTGCCAGACATTGGGCCAGTGTGTGAGGAGGAGATGGAGAAGCCACTGCAAGGGAGCCTTTTGGGGTGCACAAACTGCCCAGGAGCCCAGAGCAGCTCCCTCATGAGACTCTCCCACCAACAGGAACAGTGTACTGCCCTGTACAGGTGGAGCCACATCTCTCCAGCTCCAAAAGGTGTGGCAAGTTAAGTCTGCTGGCCCAGGGCAGCCACAGGAGAGCAGGTGATGATGCCCCAGCACGTGTGACCCAGTGGGGCACCTGCAGCTCATGCCTTGTGAGCCCTGGGCTGCAGGCCCAGGAGGACACTCACTGTGATGTAGTTGGCATTTATGTAGCTGTCTTCCTCCTGGCTCCCAGCCCTCCTGAGGCAGACCCGGCTCTCAGGATCTGAAAGATGTCACAGGTGTTACCTGGCAGGACTGATCCTGCCTATCCTCCCTGCCTCGACCTCAGCGGCTGGAGGCTGAGTCCTCCTGCTCCATGCCATGCTCAGAGCTGTCTGCACCCTCCCTCAGGCCTGTTCTTGTCCCATTTCAGCCTCTCTGCCTTGGCAGGGCACAGCCCAAACCTGCAGGTACCATAGTGAGCAGTGGGGTAACTCACCTGCAGTGATCCCCCAGGACATCCCCACAGAACCTGACTGGAGCCCAGCTGGGTCCTTCCAGAACATCCTCAGCCTTTACATTCTTAGGGCCATGCCCTTGGGACATGTGAGGCCCCAGCAGTGCTGCACACCTGGGCAGGACACCTCAGGGAGCAGCTCCCCATGTACCCCCCCAGCAGTGTGTACAGCCCCTGGAACACAGCACCCAGCTCCTGCAACACGGGCAGGAGGAGCAGGCATGGCAGGAACAGCAACAGCACCCAGGGGTGCCCACCCCGTGCCAGGGCTGCTCTGAGTCATCCCTCACCCACAGGCAAACACAGGCAAATGGGAGACAAAGGGACACAGTGGCACATACTGGGGAGAATGGTTTTGTATCTGTCCTTGAAAGCACGTCCAGGGATTTCCAGCTCCTCCGGACTCACGAAGTTGGGTGGGATTTTCTGCAGGGGGAGAAAACAGCCATGAGGAAAAGCCCATCACTGCCTTTGTGTCCCCTGGTGGTGGCAGACCTGGTTGCCCAGCAGGGCACAGCTGACCCAGGGGCATCACCAGAGATGCCAGCTCCTGGGATGAATCCTGTCTTTATTGCAGTTGTGCCTCTCCTTCCAGAGAGGCAACTCTGGGAGAAGAGTATGGCATGAGAGGGCAGGGCAGGGTTTTCCAGGGACCCCAACAGGACATGTGTGCATCAAGGAGCAGGTGGCACCCGGGCACCCTCCCCTGTTTGCCCACACCCCCTGCCCTCCCACTGAGGCTGTGGGGCAGAGCTGGGCTCAGAGCCTGATGTTCACCCTTGTCAGTCCCACCACTGCCAGCCCCTGCCACCCCTCCTGTGAGGAGGGAGAGGGAATCGAACCGAAAACTCCTCCTGGAGCTGTGCCAGGCTCTGGGCGTGCTGCTGGAGCTCCTGTTTCCTCAGCATGTGGCTGGATGTCCTCAGAAACTTCAGCGTGATGTCCCGTGGTGTGCAGACAGGCTGGATGGGCTCCACGTTCCCTAGAGAGCTCATGTCCAGCACTAGTGATACATTGGAGCCCCTCCTGAAAGGCAAAGGGGTCCCTGGCTGACCTACTGCCACCCTGGGACAGAAGGACAGCCCATCCCAGCCTATACCACCCCACACTGAGCAAAAGCCAGATGGAGACCCCAGTAGATGGGGAGATTGAGGAACAAGGAACAGGAACAACCTGATCATTTTGCCTTTTTGCTGGGAAGCCCCTGAAGGACTGTGTTGAGATTTGTCCTGGGCTGGGTGGGGCCAAGGCTGCCTCCACGCTCAGACCTGGCACCTGCACATGCTGGCAGGAAGGAATGCCAGGGGAGCCCTGGGGATGAGCAGTGCCAGGGGTACCCTGGCCAGGGCTGAGGCACACTCACCTCTCCTGGAGACGCACGTGCTTCTTGGCAGAGGGGCTGGGCTTGTCCAGCTTGTCCATGTCCACTGCAGCTGCCCGGGCTGCCAGGCTGTCCCTATGAACTCTGGAGCACACCAAGCAGGCTTGGACCATGCTGCAGCAACCACAGAGCCCTTGTCCTCAAGCACAGCAGGGGCACACAGGGGGCCCTCAGCTCCTGGGAAATCATGGAGCCATCAGAGGAAAAGCAGCTGGAAAAGAAAAGTCAGATCTGAGAGATACCACAAGGCTGGGTGGAGCCCCTGATGGATGGTCTGCAAGCAAGGGATGGGTTTTAAGTCCTCAGTTGTCCTGGAACCGGGACCCCAGCCCCTGTATCCCAGCAGATGGAGAGCTCCTGGCACATTCACCTTCGGGGATGGCTGCAGCACTACAGCCCACACAGGCACCACTGGTGACCCTCGGCATGGCACCAAGGGCCACCCGCTTCCCCTGAAGCACTCTGTGGTGGCAGGGCACGGGCTGGTTTGGGGGACCCCCAGATGCTCTCCTCCTCCATGGAAGCACATGCCTTGTGTTTCTAGCCCTTCCCCATCTTGTTCCCCTGCTTCATCCTGGGGACACGGTGAGGCAGAGCTGGAACACCTGAGGACAGCAGCGTTCAGCAGGTGACATGAGGTGGCTGTAGCCACTGCATGGAGTCTGGCCATCTCCTGCTGCAGGGAGACAAGACCAGTCACCCTCAACAGCCTCATGGCTCAGGCAAGGGAGGGATGGCCCTGGGACAGCCTCCTCCATCCTGCAGGTCATAGCAACCGTCAAGAGGAAACTGCTTTATCTGGGTGGCTGAGCAAAAGGTGATGGGGCAGCCCAGCTAGGCAATGTGCCAGACACCCTCCATCACCAACAATGGGTCAGCTCCTGGCAGGTGATGCTGATTCATCTCTGGGCACAGCTCCTTATGGTGCAGGCAGCACCCTGGCATCCTGAGCTTCCTTCTCATCCCCAGCTTCCTCCATGAGGAGGAGACTGACCCACAGAGACAGGGAATCATGCAGAGTCAGAGCTCTTGGTGGGTAAAGAGTGGGATCCCAGGCAGCCCATCTGCTCAGGGAGGTCTTATGGAGAGCCGGGGTCCACATGGTGGTTGGGAACACAGCCAGGACAGGAGCTGCTCCTCATGATTCCTGGGTGCCCCGTGGCATTTCTGGGAGCGGCAATGCCACCACCGCCACTCACACCATCCCCACCACGCCCCATGCAGGGTGTCCCGGTGTTCTCCAGCCAGGCAGGACAAGAGCACCAGGAGAGATCCTGAGCAGAGACAGCCCCGGCTCCCATCCCAGCAGCTGTCCAGCCAGGGAACACCTGGGAGATGCCCTGGCTGGCAGAGGGGCCTCAGCGGCCAGCACCTGCAGGGTGCTCACATCACCTGCCCAGCATCCCAGCCCTGCCTGGGGCTGCCCATGCACACGCACATGCCCACGGCCCCGGGCGCTGCCCATGGGGTGTCCTGTGCAGGGGGCAGCGTGGCTGGGCTGGGGGCTGCCTACCTGCTGCCCTGCGGGCTGTCGGTCCCGGCTCAGGCACCGCGCCTGTCGGTCTGACACCCCGGTCTGAAAGTGTTCAGGAAGCCGCTTATCAAAGGAGCTGCTGCTCTGCTGCTTCCTTCCCTCCTTCTCCCCCACCCCGCGGGCCGCCCACGCACATACCGGCCACAGCTCTGCAGCTCGGCTCCGCCGGGCCGCCTGCACACCCAGCCCTGCTCCCCACCCACCAACCCTCGTCCTGGGCCCTGGGCACGGCCTGGCCTCCCCCAGAACCCCCGAGGATCTCCACGGGCCCCTCCGATGGGGCTGGTGGGGTGGTTTCTGTGACAAGCCGTGACCAGCACTGGTGCCACGCACGGGGCAAGAGCCAGGCAGGGCCGCTGGTAGGAGGCGTGAGGTAGGATGCTTCACGTGGTGCTCTGGGGGCACCAGAGCCCACCTGCCCCACAGGAAGCCAGAATGGATCCCCCCATGCCCGCTGTCCTGCCCAGGCCGTGCCCCGGCTGTTCCCCATCCCACTGTGCGGTGTGCCAGGGCTCGCTCAGTGCCTCCCACCCTCAGTGCCTGCCCGTGTGCAGTGTGCTCCCTGTGCCACCCCACTGTCCCCCTGTCCACGTGGGGACACCCCTCTGCACCCACCACCACCCCTGGGTACCTCAGGGTAAGACAGGTGGGCTCCCCCTCCCCAGCAGGGAAGAGTGGGGCTGTATTTGGGGACCAAAGTCCCTGGGGCCTGGCTCAGGTAGGCCAGGTCTGCCCTTGGGGCACTGCACATCCTTCCTGATGCATCCCCACTGCTCTTCCTGTTTGCTCTTGCCTGGGCTCTGCACGCTTCCTTCCTCCTCAGCCCCCACCCCGCTGCACTGCAGCAGCTCCTGCTGCACCCCAACAGCCACACGGACCCCAAACACCTCTCCTGTGTCTGCCCCATGGGCTGCTCTGGCCAGAGCCACCCCAGCCCAGCTCACTGCGGCGACAGTGCTGTCCCTGGGCTGTGCCAGCACTGCTGCTCACCTCGCTGGAGAGCTGTTCACACCTGTGTGTTTGCAGGTGTGCCAGAACAACAGCTTCCCTGGGCCACCCTGGGGCACCCTGCCAGTGCCACCCGCTACCCAAGGGCTAGGAGATCAGAGGGCTCAAGCTCCAGAGCGAAGTGCTGGGCTTGGCCAGCAGCAGAACAGCCTTATCCTGGAGAAAAGGCCACCAGCACCCGTGTCTTACCTGCAGATCCTAGAGTGGCCAGAGGATAGACTGAGGAATTGCTCCCTGCCCTGTGTGGGATGAAAGAACACATCTGTAAGGCCTAGAGGCAGCCCCACCACACACTGCCCTTCCTTCCCACCTGTCCCTGACAGAACTCAGGAATTGCTGGGATGACCAGCACTGCAGGATTTAACAAGGTGTCTGCATAAACTTGCTCCCAGTAGGAACCAGAGTAAAGAAACAGGGTTCTGTGCTGGAGTACCAGTCTGTCAGACATTCAGAAGCTTCCTGAGGCTGGGACTGTATCTGCCCTGTAACTGTGGAGGGCACCTGTCCCATCTGGCTGTCTTTGAGCTTAAGGATTCCTGAAGATAGAGCAGAGATGCAACCCCCTGCAGCTGCTTTTGATGCCTTTTTGCTGGCCTGATCTTGCTGCCTCCTCACTGTTCTGTTCCTCTGCCACTGGTGGACACGTGAGGGACCAGCTCAGTGTGGCACTGGGGCAGATACCACAGGGCCACCAGCACATGGAAGTCACTGGGAATGTGTCAGTGACATCTGTGTGCCCACACTGCCTCCCAAGCTCCCCAGCTGCCAGGCACCTGTGACAGGGAGGATGGAGACAGCTGGACCCTCACAGACCTCATAGGATCCAGGGAACATCCACAAATCTGCCAGCACCCCAAAGGAGCAAAGCAATGAGGCTGTGACAGCAGAGCTGTCCAGGGTCCCTTTGGACCCAGTAAGCACCACAGCCCATCCTGACCCTCTGCACAGTGAGCAGGAGACCCAGGACAGAACTGGCCTTTGGGAGCTGGATTTTGGCTGGTTTTCCCCAAAGGGAATGGGAACCTCTTACCAACACATGATTTTATGGAAGACACTAACTCCAGCTGCAAAAGGGGTACAGAACAAAGGCTTTTATGGAGGCCAGCAGCTCCCTGCTCGTTTCAGTGAACTGTGGCCCAGTGTGATTTAAGAGATTTGATGGACATTTCAAAGGATTTCAGCAGTAAATCCCTTCTTCCTCCTGCCAGGTTCTGCCTTGGTCAGGAAATGTCCCTGGATGCTGCAGGAAAGATGCTGATGCACTTCCTTTGCAAAATGGCTTATTTGGTTCCACTCAAATTTGGTCATGACAAAGGACCCACTCAGGGCAGAAAGAGCAAGCTGGGATGCTGGGATGCAGTGTATCCTCTGCCTCTGAAGCATCACAACACCAAGGTACTCACGCTCAGGGATGTCCCCAGAAAAGCCTTGCAGCACTTTCCTCTGCTGCTCACAGACCTCCCCATGCTGCTGGCTTGGCTCTGCCAGTCACACACCTGCCTGTGCCAGGTACAGCTAAGCAGGACACACAGGATATAGCCTATGGAAACTACACCTGGCCTCCTTGGGCTTTTCCTTATGCAGAAAACAATGGAGACTGAAGGGACTGTCCTGGAAACTCACCCAGGATAGGAAGAAGGCAGTAGGGATGTTGTGTAAGGATGTGCCATGGCCCAGGCTCCTAGGAGCAGAAAAGTTTGCACGGCTGAGATGCCCAGACCCTTACACACCTCTGATGGTGCACTGCTGGACCCCAGTGTGCTCCCACCTGCCAGCATGGCTGCTCTTCCTCCCTTCTGCCAAAGCAGCAGAATGCTGAGGAGGTGCATTTAAAGGGAGAGCGTGGGAGGGGACACAGACCTGTGGAGACCCACAGCACGAAAATGAAGGTGCTGGTGGAAAATGAGGCATGAGCTGGTAGAAATAGACTGGATGTGAGGGAAACCAGGAGCAGATGGAGTCAGAACACACTGCTTGGCCCAGGGCATTTTTCAGTTCTGTGCCACCTGGGCAGCAAGCTGTCCCCTTGTCGTGGGTTGCAATGCTAGATGTAACCAAAAGTATGTATTCTATTATCATCTCTTGAAACTGTTTGGGATGTGGGTTTTTTCTCTTCTATGACCAATTCCTCGTGACTCCAGGGGGAGGGGGCAGGTGTCTTCTGTTAATGGGCCAGCTCTTAAAAACATGTGGGGCAGTGTTCTTTAACTCTTCTATGACCTATCCTCCCTCCAGGGGATATCTGCTGTTCATGGGCCATCGAGGCTCATTGCAGGGCTGATACAATTCCATCATCCCATTGGGAGAGGCTCCACCCAGGGGGAGGAGCCCAGCATTCCTGCCTGGATAAAAGCTGGGATTCAGAACTCCAGCACAGCCTGTTTGCACTGCATTCCCAGAGGGA
>VYXD01006428.1:0-80074 GCA_013397195.1 Hylia prasina
TGAATACTTGTAGGGGGAGAGAAAAATGTCCTGAAAGTTTCATTTGTTGTTTATTTGGGTATTTTTCCTTTTCTTA
This sequence comes from Hylia prasina, assembly GCA_013397195.1. Classification (NCBI taxonomy): domain Eukaryota; kingdom Metazoa; phylum Chordata; class Aves; order Passeriformes; family Sylviidae; genus Hylia; species Hylia prasina. The sequence goes on from VYXD01006428.1 coordinate 77, forward strand.
TTTTCTTTTTAATGTGTGTAAATAAATTATCTTTTGTAATTTTAAGGTAAGCCTGTTTTGCTTTTTGAGTTCTCCTAGTTATATATAAAGTTGCAAACACTAAACCCTTCTCATTAATTGGTGCATTGGCTGGGAAAGCAAACCAGAAATTGGCAAACTTGAAACCATTACAAGCATATATAGTGTTTAAATTGTATTTGGATTTGCCAGTAGTATTATATAACTTATTGTTCCACATGCACTAACAGCTGCCCAAGAAGAAATATTTTCTTTAATTCTTTAATATTAATGAGGCTAAAGCAATTACTCTGTCAAGAGCAGCACTTGTATCTCAGTTGGGTAAACAGTTGGCCAACATGCAATAAACTGGAGTAGCAGCATATGTAGTCCAGTTGGGTCCAATCCAGACTCTACAATACTTAATTGCATAAATAGATAATATAGTAGTGATGAATATGTTAGTGGGGTGTGCAGTATACTGTGCTGTCTTTATTTAAAATTGTTTGCCAAAGCATCACATAACCTGTTGTAATTTCACGTTTTTGTTTGGACAGTCAAGCAATAAGTTGATAAAGAAGCCAAAACAAGGCAGCTAACACATTGCTTGCATTTCCATCTTGTTTTCCATAGCAGAATTCTAAATTCTCTTTTAAAATAAAATTTTAAAATTTCATGGGACATAATGTTCTTATAGTCTATGATCAGTTGAACCTTTTCTTGGTTTTGCTTCTGCAAATGTGTGATCAATTGTCGTGAACTTGTGTAGTTGTGATTTATCCTTGTGACTTGGTAAAGGAAGCGACTGGGACCTGGGATTATGTTCTTCACTTACTATTACAGACTGTAACTACCTTGTTTTTTATAGGTAGTCTGAAGGTTGGTTCCTCATGTTTCCATTTCCTTTGGTCTGTTCTGTTTCTTCTGGAAACGAAGACTGGTAATGTAGGAAACTCAGGAATGCAACCATTTCTTGCAAAGGTTAGTGGCAGAGACCAACACAAATGCTAATGAATTCTTTCTTTCAAGATTCAGAGAGTGTGCTTGTGGTCTCTGAAGGGTTTCTTCCCCTTTTCTTTGAGCCTTTATCATCTAACAGTCCCTGGTTACTGGCCAGTGCTCTTCTATTTGATGGCAACATGACCTTGAGCCATTATAAAGGGACATTCCTTGGGCTGTCTTCTATGCAGCAAAAAGAGACATCTGCCCTAATGTGAATTTTGTGTGAAAAAACAATGTGGCTGGGGTGTCTTGAAAAGGGACAAGGTGAGTGGCACGAGTGAAACTGAGCGTGAAGTTGAATATCATGCATTCTAGTTCTTTACAGTAGAAATTGCCTGCAGTAGCCAGGATTGCACTGAGCTGAGCATTGGAGTTCATGATCTGGGACTGATAATGCCCTTTGATAATTGTACATGCAGGAAGAATCATTGATTTCCCCCCATCAGCCTGCAGTGGGCACTTCCATCAGTGTGCAGGACCCTTTTCAGATTGCTGCTTTGTGTACAACACACTGTACAAACACTCCTGAAGCAGCGTTGTGCCTCACATCTGGGTCATGATACGGCTGGGACAGGGCCACGGGAAGGTTCCTTCCTACACTGGCATCCATGCTTAATTGGTAGGACTTGAAGTCTGTGTGTTGTGAGGTTCTCTTGTTAGGCATCCTACATTCAAGTATTTCTAGAGCCTTTTTATGGTAATAACCTACAAGATCCTGTGGCTTCAGTGGAAAGAATAATTTGCTCATCCTGTTTTGCACTTTCATATTAGACATACAGGCACAGTAGGTGCTAAGATAGGTTAGACTGATTTATGCAGGTCTAGTTCTATGGTTTGCAGGAATACACTAACACTCCTGCAAAATTGTGTGAAATGGAATATTAGCCAAAGTATGAATGAATGAAGTGTAGGTCTGCCTGTTTCTGGTGCTGGACTATGATATCTCCTTAAGGAAAGGAAAGCAGGAGTGGCACTTCCTCCACCTGCAGAGAGTCCATATCCTTCACCATAGTGTCCCTTCCCGAGCTTGTTATCCCTGTTAAAATGTGTAGACCTGCCCCTGGCACTTGTTCCTTGTGAAACCAAGTATTTGTTCTCCTCTGCCACTGTGTATCAGCAGAGTTGATGGAGGAAAAGGGAAACAGGGCTGGGACTCTTTCCCTGTTTTTCAGAGTTGGTGTTGAAGCAAAGAGAAGAAATATCTGAAACAAAACCCCAGTGTTTTCTTGGCATTTAATTACTTTTGTAGTTCTTTTATCAACACTTACAGCTTTGCACAAGTGAGCAAGTGTTCACAGACTGCTTTCACTCCTTAGCGATTGTCAAGCATTGCAGGATTTAGGAATATTATGCACTTTTCCACTAGTGACCCTTCACAGCATGCCTGCGAGGTAGGCAAGTAAACCTTCCTATCTCCCTTTGTATAAAAACAGAAGTGAAGTACTTAGTGCTGAGCTTCATATTAAATCACTGAGACAGTCATTAGCTCTTTGTTCCCACTTCAAGGCTTGATGTCTGCGTGGCCTGAGTTGTGCAATAGACTTTGTTCCTCACCTCTTCACCTGAAGCCAGCCTGCTCTCATCTCCACATACCCCTCTCAGAGTTTCTTCTTCTCCTTTGTTCTAGGCTCTGTCCAACCTGCTTTATTTCCTTCCAGAAAAAAGATCCTAGCAACAAGACACCACTGAGCACAGCTTTCAGCACCTTAAGCAACTTGCCCTTGTTGCTTGCATTCTGTGATGAATTGGACAGTTGCCACAGACATATTGTCTCAACTATGTTGTTATAATTGGTGCATTATTATTTTTCTCTTTTGTTAACCAACAGAATTAAAGTCAGGGGACCTAGAACTTCCCCCCACCTTCTTTCCGTTTAGGAAACTGCACATCAGTAACCACCCACAAAGGAAGCAGCGTGTAAATAAAAAGCTAGTGCTCCCCACCCTTCCCTTCCTTCCACATCCTTTGCTCAGTGTTCATAAAGCCATGACTCAGACTGGGTTTACAGAAAACAACTTGCTAATCCCCTCACTGCTATAGGGAAGAAAATGGCATTTCATTCCAAGCTCTATTAATGCACTCGCTCCAGGGATAAAGCAGCCCTCCCAAAAGGCAGTGGCCAAATTATCTTTCTGTTGTGTTTTCTTTGTCTTCTTTTGAGTGTTACATTTAGATTAGCTTCTGAGGATTAAATGTTATTACAGTCCCTGAATCTGTTAAGAGGAAAGAAAAAAAATCAGTAAACAGGTTATGACTTAGTGCAGCACTCTAGATTTATCCTCAAAATGCTGGTTTGGTGTTTTTTTGTTGTTGTTGTTGTTGTGGGTTTTTTTGTTTGTTTGTTTTAAGGGGTGGGGTTTTTTGTGATTTTTCTTCTGTGAAGGTTGTCTTAGCACTTTTTAAAAAAATTATTGATTTTTGTAGTTGTTACTTTTGGATGCAAGAATTGGCCTGGGCGGGGGTGTGACTCTAAAAGGTAAAGCTGCAGGAGTTGGGTCAGGGGATTAAGAAGCTGTTAAAAGATAAAATTGTTCTGAAGCTGAGTTTCCCTCTGAGATCTCCCTATAGTTTTCAGAACTGTTTCTGAAGCTGCTTACTGATGACTGTTGCTTTGCATGTTGTCCTGAGAGGACTGCGTATGCTTTGTGCTGTTATCAAGGAGTGCATAAAGAATGTCAGTATCTTACCCTGATGGAGATCAGCTGTGAATCCAAGGCAGCTTTCCAATGGAGAAATTGCCAAAGATATTTGCTCCATATAGGACTTAATGTGTAAGAGTTTCATTTAATGGTCCTAAGATCTTTAAACTTAATGGACGTGAGTATTTAAGATGATTATGTTAGAGAAACCAGCAAATAGTAAGTATCCTCCTGGCTGAACGTGGAGTAGGAAACCACACTGACTCACTGAGGGTAGGGGAAGAAAGTTCCTAGATGGATTGTCTGCTGGCAACAGGGAATATATGGCTTGCTTTTGGTACTCATGGAAATGAAGGTTTTATTGAACTGCAGATGATTTTATGAGGCTGATGGCCCCTCAGTTAGGATGGCAAGATTAGCTGTAGCTAGAGAAACTAACTTTTTTCTTTCTTTATGTAGATCTGTTTATAGAGTTTATAGGATAGTTATATAGTGATACTTGAGTTTGTTAATCTTGAGATCTGCTATGAGGCCTTGAGTATTTCAACAGAGGAGTGTGCCCAGGAAACAAAGTCTGAAACAGTTATTGTATGGACAATTGTGAAGCCAAAGGAGAAGGGTAAAAGACATAGTTTTCAAACAAAATTGCTCTGGGATTTCTCCTATCATTAGATTAGATAAATTATTACTTTAGTGTTGAAATTAAGAACCTCTCCAACAGGGATTTAAGAGTTTTCAGGAATAAGAGATTGATTATTGCTGGAAGCTTATCCGTAACCTTACCTCAACATAGTGTTTTTGTGCCTTGCAATGATGATACGTTCACCAAAATTATTTGTCCCAGTCCTGTTCTTCCCTTGGTGCTTGGTTTGTGCTAGTTGTTCCTTCTTCTGTCTGCACTGAGTCTGTTTCATAATCTTTAAATAAAGAGATGGGTTATTAGTCAAAGCTTTTCTGTTTCTCATTTTTATAAAGTTCCTCTTAGTAGGAAATTAAAATATTCTCTAAAAGATTATAATGCATGAGTTTCCTTGAAGTTATTTCAGGAGATGTTAAAAGTATATGAGTGAATTTGACTTTGTGTCATTTTACATGGTGTGCATTTTACTGAAAGAAAGTTTCTGATCATTTTCAGTTCTGCTTCACTAAGTTTTTCACTCATTACCTTAGCATGTTAACATTTTCCTTATGAATTCTGGAAGACCTATTGTTAAGCAACTACTTGTACCAGTGTATTGATTTCACAGCATCACAGAATCACAAGGTTGGAAGAGACCTCCAAGATCATCGAGTCCAACCCAGCCCTAACACCGCAACTAAACCATGACACCGAGGGCCGCATCCATTCTTTCTTTAAACATACCCAGGGATGCTGACTCCACCACCTCCCCGGGCAGACCATTCCAGTACTTTATCACCCTTTCTGTATAAAAATTTTTCATAGCAACGTATATTCTCCTACTGCTTTAGGAATATGGCATGTGGAAATAGAAGTTGAATATGTGCTGTGGATTTGCATAGGTTTTCCAGTTGGGCCAGATTATTCTTTTTTTGAACCAAATTTTAAATCTTGAAAATTTATTAGATATGTACTTTATCCAAGCTGTTAAATCTTCTTTCTGAAGTTTAGTTCTTGGGGATTACTAAGATACTGCTTCTAAATAAGATTTTTGTTTTGCCCAGTTAGTAAAATGAATGACATTCAATCTAATGTTTACAATATTGTGTTTCTTCTCATGTGTGATGAGAGATGAGTCCAATGAACTGAGATTGCAGTTCTGTTAGCGCTGAAAAACTGGTGTCTGTTCAAAATTGCAGGAGCATTTCTTCACTGCTATGTTGGTAGAACTTGGGCATTTATAAAATAAGATCTGAATAGGAAGGACTTGAATAGCAAAGGCAGAGGTGCCAAAAACTCCATGTAGTCTGTTAGGGATGTTTATGTTGCCATTAATTTTTACATGAAAAGCACTTATTTTCTGTAGTAATGTTGCCTTCATAAAGCCCTTAAATCAGAGTTTGTTGGCTGGCCAAATCCAGGTTGTTTTCAAAAGCATGGATATTTGTGCAGCTGTTAAAACAAACCTCAGTCATACTTTGTGCATCAGAGGACATGAAATATTTTAGTTCACAGCTCTTTATTATGGAGAATACATTGAAAATAAAAGCTGATCTCTGCCCTCACATTGGGAATTGCATATTCCAACATGTACCATGGTGAAAGCAAGGTTTCTCCAGGTTTCATAGTATCTTATTGTGTATTTACAAATAATGGCAGATCCACACCAAAATCCAGAACCTTTTTGTGCCTTTGGCCTTCCTCTCCCCTTGGCTTGAGTTGGGAATGGTGTCATGAATATTTATTAATGACCCAGCCTAGCCTATTCTTGCTGTGTTTTTCTGCCTCTGTCTTGAATGTGTGTGTGGTGTAGTGTACTGATAGTAATGGCATGGGGCTGATCTGTAAAGGACTGAGGTTAAAGTTGTCTGGGGAAGCTTTTCAGAAAGAGCGGTGAATTAAAGATGTCAGAAGCAATAATGCCTGAGAAACCACTTGTTACCAGCAAATTAATGACTTGTTTTCTAATCAGCAGCCTGAGGCAAAGTTGAGGTAACACTCTAACAGTCTGGTCATTAATTCAGTTGCAACTGATTTCAAGGGCAGTGTTGCTATTTTGAACAGTAATTGTATTCCCGATTCTGGATTATATTTGCTGTGCCCTTACTGTTGAGTCAGTCTCTTCCTGAAGCCTTGGAGGGATGGTAGAAGACACTAAAGGCAAGTACCAGCAGGGGAAAATTGAGGAAATAGTTTGTTATGTAGGTCAGAGCTTCTATATTTTTGTCTTCTGAGGAAATAAGGACTGTGGCCACGCTGCTGTGGACACCTTGCATCATAGTGATTCATCTTCACAGAGGAAATTGGTGGTGTTTAATGCTGAGCTGATGAGAGATTGAAGTCCTTTTCTCCCTTATAGATGAGAAAAACCATCTCTGCCATCAAATCAGGCCTTAATAACTTTATTTATTTATTTGTGTGATTTCAATCATTCATGAAGTTACTCTGATAAAATGGGTTTCTAGGGTATGGAATACTCAGCCTATTGTTATAGAAGCCTGTTGGGTTTGGTTCTTTCTGTACTTGTATTTTTCTTGTTACTCCTGGCCGTGTCTCTTGCTTGCATATCTGTGACATATACATACCATACCAGCTACGATTCAATCTAATTTGACCCAAAAAAATGGCATTTGGAAGGCAGGAGCACTTGTTCAGGGATGAATTGCTTCCTTGGAGAAAGCTGGTCAGTGTTGTCCTGACTGCAAGGGCCACCAGCAGCACACTGGAGCAGCATCAGGAGGCACAAGCTCACTTCACCCGAGACACTTCATGTGCTGTTTTCCAGACTTAGAACCATGTTTCCTAAATTGTTTTCTATTAACTTTTTTTCTGTTTTCTGAGGATTTTTTGAGTTTACACTATTTACTTAAAAACAAACAAAAAACCCCCACCACCCCCCAAAAATGGACTTTTAAGACTTTTTGTGTGTCCGTGCTTTGAAAGTACCATTATTGATGTTCTCTGAGGGATGAGTACCTGCTTAATGAGGATCTTTGCTGAGTCAGTGTTCAGAATTGCACAGCTTGGTAAAAGGGAGCACTGTGGTTTTGAAGATTAGAGAATGTGGGCAGAAGCAAGGGGATTTTTTTTTAATAAGGTGAATGTTTAGCTTCAGATCCCACCTGAACTTTAACAGCGGCAGCTTCAATCTTCTCTCTAAATTTGTTTTAGCATCTGTAGCAGGATATGCTGCTCTGTCAGTGCAGAATATACCTATGGACTCATATTTTTGTCCGTCCCAATGTGTAGCGTGAAGTAAACTGTAGGAACCTAGTGCAGTGCTCAGTGGCATTTTGCAAAAGTAACTGCTGTTCAAATGGGTAGTTCGGTTTTTCTTTTAAAAGAAGAACATTTCATTTTCAGTGTGACATTATTATAAAATTATCTCACATAGGAGAGATTTACTGAACCTGCTGTCCCTCATGTCTTGTGGTTATATGAAATCAGCATATCACATCTTCAGTTACTTTCTTTAGAAAACTTTCTGGGAAGGTATTTAATAGACCAACAGTTCCCCAACAAATTCCCAAACATTATAATACTGTCACAACCCATATATTCTTAGGGCATGTGCTGCATATCTTCTACAGACTGCATGTTTTCCCTTCCTGACCTGAGATCTTAACCAGTTTCTAGATGATATTTTTTATGTGAAGAAGGAAAATCCCTATTTGGGTCACTTGTTGGGCTGTGTGTTGTTTCCAGATACAGTTATTACTTGTTATATTGCTTTTCTGCCTTGTGGGAGCTGAGCCAGCTTCCTTTCTGATTCAGAGAACTCCTTCCAGCAACAAGATTCTGACTCATTCCTGCTTGGCTCCAGAGACTGTTTTGCTGCTAACTTTAGGCTCTTCATCTTTGCTAGTCAACTTTTAGTAGTTTGGCATCTTTGGGAAAAAATGGTGCATGGATTTGTGGGCAGGAGATCCAGTTCTGTTAACTTCTGTATCTCTTGGCAAGTGGAGGAAGAGGAAGTAGTTTTCCTTTCATCTTCCAAACTGGCAGTTTCTCATAGCTCAGTATTCTACCTTCATAATCAGTAAAGAATTTGCATCCAAATGTACAATGGAATTATCCACTTGTGGGGAAAAGTCTCTCATTACTCTAAACCACTTGCCATCTGCCATGCAGAATGCTAATAGGGGTGATTAGTTATTGCATTTGCAGGTTCAGTAGGATAAGATAATTTTATTTTATATGGTTTAGTACAGTTTTTTGCATATTGCTCCTCTTCTGCTCCCCCAGAGACCCACAGCCCACCACTACAACCCCAGTGCCCGCAGCTTGTGGGATCTAAGGAAGCCAGTTAAACTTGGTTGAAACTGTATTTGGCAAAACACAATGAAGTATAAGTCAGTCTTTCAGGATGACCCACTGATCAAATGGGAAATGACCACTTGTGTGTGAGGATAAACCATATAGGAGGACAGGGGAGTTTGTGATACACTGGAGTAAGTCAGATGGAGAGCTGGAACCAGCATTGCATGGGTCACGCAATCTCTTTGCATCCATTTCATTACTGAAATGAAGAAGTTGTTGATTTCCAAAATTAGAAGTTGTTACAGAAGACTGCTGGTTACTTTTTTTAGTTACTTTCGATGTCAATCTATATGTTTTAGGGTTTGGGTTTTTTGGTTGATTTCTTTTCTTGCTTGGTGAATGAAATGCAGTTGGGACAGGCTGTTTCTGCTGAATGCAGTACAGTGACACAGTAAGTGGCTGACGCTTGAGACTTAGACTTCTATGATAACTTTTGTTCTCAGTGATAGACTCTTACTTATACATAAGAAGATTTCAGAACAGCTTCTGCATATCTGTGATCGGGAGGAAAGGAGGTATCTGTCCTGGGAAGAACAAGGGTGCAGTGAGTGCATGAACTCCAGTGGGGAATTGGGTTTCAAACAAGCTGTCAAAACAGGAATTGAGATTGGGAAGTACTTGAGTGACAAATTTTGTAGGATCACAGAGTCACCCAGAAGCTCACAGTACGTTAAAATATTCATTCATTAGGCACTCCATGAACAATGTATGGAAAAATAGAGTTGAGTGACCTGTTACTGAAATGCAGCTGTCGAGAGAGGGGAAATACTGCAGGTGTGCAGGGGTGTGCTGCTGACAGTGTGACAAGGCATGTGAGAAGGATTTAAATAGGAATACAGCAGCTTCAGCTGAAATTTGGAGAAATTTTTCTTGTGAAAATTGTCATGAGGTTTCACCTTTTCTCTTAGTCTGTCCCCTCTTGGCCTAAACAGTATGTTACTTCTGCAAGCTTGCTATTCCACCTGGATCACTGGCAAAGCCTACTGAGCAGTGTTCTGAATAATTGAGGCTAATCAGAAATACTTTCTTCCTGATCACATTAGTTTAGCCTCATGAGACATGCAGTTTGTTTACGCTGTGCTAGGTTATGTAGCTTAAACATTACTGATTTTTTAGTAGACATTTGGATAATCTATTAAGCTTCTTCCATCTCTTATATCCCTTGCAATGCAGCTGCAACACAGCTCTTATTTCTTCCATTCAACCATGTTATGAAGCTGATGTGCCAGATCAGGGAATCCTATAGCTTGTAGTGAGGGTACAGTGTTTGTTTTGTGATAGTGCAGCATACTGCAGCCTATGCTGAAAGTTAGCTCTCCTGGCTGTTCTGTGCTGATGAGTTTGTTATATGTGAATGAAATGCTTCAATTGTGTTTAATTTTCTGCTGTAAATGTCAAGGATGCAATAATGAGAGAGAATGAAACCTTTCTATATGCTGTGTATTGCATCTGTGTGGAGTAATTTTTCTGACATGCTAGAGAAGCCAGCAGAGTCAACTGCTGCCCAAGGGAGGATGCAGTTTTACAGGTCAGTAAACCACCTATTGGGTTTTATATATGTAGAGTGTAGCCTGGCAGCACACCACATTTATGTGACTAAAGCATCACTGAGCTTACTCTGAAATGTGTGTAATGGACCCTGGATACATAAACATACTAAGCAGCTATATGGCATCTCTGATTCCTTCCCAACATGCAGAAGCTGTTGCTGTGTGCCCTGGGATTTACTGGCAGTGCTGCCAGTGCATCTCATTGCAGGTGTCTGGGGCTGTCTGTGCTGTAGTGACAGCAGTGACTAAATGTGGTTTGCTCAAGTTCGTTCAGACACTGGTCTTAGTCAAATAATGCAGCAGAAAGCAGCTAATTGAGTCACTGGATTTTGTAGCCCACAAGAAATTCCAGGTTGCTGGCCCATTTAGGTTGCTACTTGCAGCTGTGTGCTGGAGCCAGCTACTTTTAAGTTGGCTTATATGAGGCACCCTTCATGTCTCTGTTTATCAGTTTCTGAGCAGAGGAATCAAAGTGTCTGAGTTTAGAAACCATTGAGACATTAATTTTGAAGAATTAAAGATTTTAAGAAAGTTAAGATTATAGTTGCTGAATTAGCTGAAATAGGTAGATAAGCTTTATTTGCCGTTAACAGAAGCCAGATCTTAGATAAGCTATCCCGGATCTAGTAACTCATTGCTTGTCAACTTTATGTTTATGTAGCTGTGCTTGTAATGAAAAACAAAATGTGGTAAATAGATCTCAAAGACACAAGATAATTGCAGACTTCCCATGCTCGAAGGACCCATTGAACACAAAAAAGTCTTAAGTTCTAACAAGGATTCGTTTGTTGCGTATGCATTGAAAAGGTAAAAGGGTCAGAACAAGGAAGACTCATTTTACTTCCTCATTTTGGTGACCCCTCCCCAGAATGGACTCCCCCCACACTCATTTCAGAGAACAAACTACGCATGCTTAATAGCCTTTTTGTCAATTAACATACGAAGTGGAGAAGAGGAAATGACAGGAGTATGAATATGCATTTGTATTTTGTATATTCAACACTTCTCTAGATAAAAAGCTTTGTAATTACCTGTGATCTTTGCAGTATGTATTTGGGAGCTATCCCACACACTCCCCCTCGTCGCAATAAACATACACTTTCTAACTTTAAACTGTTAGAGAGTTTTTGTCCATCATAGTTGGATATTGATATTAGATCGATACTCATATTTTAATAATTCACTATCAGCCTCTGTCTTTTGTTTTTTGTTCAGCTTGAATGGCTTCCCAGAGTAAAATGTAAAAAGATCTTGCTCTTAACTCCATCTGGAATTGCTGTTCTTCCCGGTAAAGCCAAGTGATGGCATGTTACTCAGTGTGGAGTTACTGATTTTGCGCTAGGGTAAAGAGCTGCCAATTGCTAAAGCACTTAAGTTGTATCTCTGCTTTGGTAGTGTTACGGGTTAACATGGTTTGGTTTTTGCTTGAAGGAAGGTGTGGGGTATTACCCTGCCAGGATCTAAATTTCCTTTAGAAAAGTTGAACACCTATCAGAGGCCAGTTCTTGGCTGTTGGCAGGTAGTTTAACCACTGGGAAAACAGGATGCGACTTCTGTTAATACCCTATAAAAGCTGCAAAGGCGAAGTAGCCGCTCTCTTTCTCTCCTGGTGAGTGACCTGGTAACAGCTCGCGGCGGCTGCCGTGAGGGGCCCGGCCGGGCCCCAGGGAGGCGCTGCCCCTGCCGGGAGCGGCCCTGGCCGTGCTCGGGCCTGAGTAACAGCAAGCAGCGGGGGAGGGGAGGAAAAGCCCCGGCAGCTGCCCGTGTCGCCGGCTGGGGCTGGGGAGATGTTCCCCCCTCCCTCTTTCCTGAGGCCTCCGGGAGCCACTGGCCCCGTGAGGGAGAGGCCCGCGCCATGAGACGGAGGGGTGGAAAAGGAGGCACCCAGCAGCCTTCCCACACCGCCAGCATGGTTCGGAGGAGTTTGCAGCTCCCGCCGGCAGAGGCCACGTGGCCACTGCAGGCCTGGGCACATGTATCTCTTTCTCTTGCCAGCAGATGAACTTTCAGGCACTGAAGTTTTCCCGGAGTGAAGACAAGATAAAGTAATGGAACCATGAAGAAGAGAGAGAGCATGAGAGTGAAGAGAGAGTGAAAAGACCATTCGGGCTAAGGAAAAGGAGTGGCCTAATTCAGCTGGACATTTTTTGAATAATCACTGGAGAATGGAGTGGTTTTTTTCCTGTAACATATAGATGCTGTTTAGGGGGGATGTAAAATGCTACTATAAGTCATAATGAAGTTTTCTTTGTGCTCCTAGGGGAAAAAAGAGATTTTGAGTTCTAAGATGCAGATGCTTTTGGAAATAGGGAAAAAAGGCAATTTTGAGTTTTGAGATGAAGATAATTTTGGAAACCAGGAAAAAGAGAATCTTTGCTTTATGCTAGAAGAGGCGTCCTTAAACAGTACCCCTAATCAGATTATGGCCCATATGGGGTGTTGGGAAACCTGCTAATGGGTAGGATTTCACAGTTTGCGATGGCTTCTTTCAGGCTGCTGCAGATGTGTGGCATAGAAGCCACCGGTGTGACCATGTCTCCATGGGACTCAAAAAGACTCCTTTCCTAAAGAACTGATGGAAGATTATTTTTGTATGGTAAAACTGACTGAAGTTACAGGTTTTGTCTTTCTTCAGGTTGTAGGTAGGAAAGTGAGTACTTGTGGGGGGGAGAGAAGGATGGTCTGAAAGTTTCATTTGTTGTTTATTTAGTTTTTTTTTCTTTTCTTATTTTCTTAATGTGTGTAAATAAATTATCTTTTGTAATTTTAAGGTAAGCCTGTTTTGCTTTTTGAGTTCTCCTAGTCATATATAAAATTGCAAACACTAAACCCCGACAATAATTGGTGCATTGGCCAGGAAACGAACCAGAAATTGACGAATGTGAAACCATTACAGGTAGTCTGATCTTCAGCTGAATGGAAGGACCAGCAAATACATAGACCTCTTCCAGCTTTCCCTTGCTTTCCAGTATTGAGTCTATAATTTCAAAAAGTGAACCTGTCAGCAGCACCTAAGGAGTAGCCATAGTGCTGTGTTTGAAGCCTTCTGTCTCTGCATCTGTATCCTGATGATACACCCTTAATTGCTTTCTGCAGTGGGTTTGGGTATTTGTCTTTGGAAACTGTTGCCTCTTGGTCAATTGATGGACATTTAGACTGGCACTTTAACTACTTGTGCAGTGCTTATAATAGAAATTCTCAAAGAACCTTGCTTTAACTTCCCAGACACTTCATACTTCTTCATGGGGTTTATATCCGTGTAGGAATGAATTTGCTAACACGAATGCAGTCATTGACTGAAGCAGCTGTTACCTGCTGCTGTTGAACAGTTAGGAGAGGGTTAAGGAGAAAACCTCCTCTGAGCCACTAGATTGGCCCTGACTAAGATGAATGTCTAATTCACTCCCAGCATCCTTACTGCTGCCAGTAATAAAAAGCTTGCTTCACATATTCACCCCACTGCAGACGTTTCTCTTAAATTAAATATCAAGAGGACATATAATAGAACGATTCCATGCCAAGCCAATATTATCAGATTGATGTCAGCAGTGATAATAGAAGAAGGATAAGTTGGTGAGATTTCATTTATTAAAGTAAAGTGAATATGCAGTGATAGAAAGGATTTGGTAACTTTCGGTGTCAAAATGCAGCAAGATTGTGCTTATTCTGTCTTAACTCAAGGGATAGTAGAGAGGATGCCCTTTGTTTCATTTTAAGAAAACCTCTCCCTTCTTTTCCAGACAGAGAACTGATTTAAAGCTCTCCATGGGAGGGGGAGAGGAAATTCTGGAATCAGGGATTTCATGTATATGTAGCCTTCCTGCCCATTGCACAGTGGCAAAGCAAAGGTTTCTTTCCTCTGTGTGATAGGGGAGGCACTGCTAATGAATTTCATTTGTAAATCCATCTTTTCCTTTTTCCAACCTGTCTTCCTTTCTCCTTTCCTCCTCCTTCAAACAGGTGAGAGTTACTGATTTAATCTGTTATATTCTGTATGTCCTGCATGTATTTATTTCCAAGATATTGTCAGAGCTTGTCTTCAATACTTCCGTCTGCAGATATTGTGCTGTCACTTCCCAGCCCAGCCTTTCTCACCTGCCTTTTTCCTAGCTGCTGTAAATGAGTCTCTTACACCTGTTTTGATAATAGTTGTAGCAATTGCAATGGATTTTATTTTAGACAGAGGCCAACTGTCTACTTCATTTGGTGGTGACATATGCTTAAAACGTTGACCCACTTTAGGAGAAAGGTCAAAGCATACAAGTCTTCTGCTAGTTGTATATACAAACCTCATCCCTTTCCCACTGTTTTCCTTCTCTCTCATATGAGAAAGAAGAGTAAAAACCTCAATGACGCATCAGGAGCAGCATGGTCAGGGGTCCAGAAGATTACTTAGTGCAAACAGCCTTGAGCTAGGCTGAGGGTGAAGGGAGATAGTTGATGAAAGTCCACCTCCTTTGGAACTCAATCCACAATGTCATTGCAATCTACAGATGTGTTTGTAGTTGGATGCTACTAGTTTAATTCCTTTTTGTCTCAGATATGTACGAGGAAAGCCAGACACCTGTAAGATGCAGCTGTTGTATATGTATATAGGGCTGCAGTTCCCCCTCTCTGAAAATGTTGCAACCTGAAGCTGAGACTGAGTGTGAGCGGGAGAGTGGTACCCCCTTGATTCAGACTGGGCAGGCATTGTGATTACTGTGCAGTGAGGAAAGCATCTCAGGCAACTGTTCACCAGAGCACTTCAGGTACCTCTTTCCAGTCCAGATGGGAACCAGAACTAATCTGCTGGATGTGGATAACTCGTGTACTCCCAGATTCTGCAGTAACTTGTATTGATAATTGCCTAAACCAAACTTTGCTATTTGTTAATCAGCGTCTCTAAATCTGTTTTGAGAAGCTGGTGCAATTGATGCATAACCACAGCTTGAGGTTTTATTTTGAAGAAATAAAGGAGAATAATCTTGTTATGGTTTTGGGTACATGGTACCAAATAAATCCTCCCTGGGTTGTGGGAAGTGGTGTGTAAGAATGCTGGTTTAAGTGCTTGCTAGGCAATGCATACTGGTCTGTGCTGATTGATCCCCTGCCTTTGGTAGGCTTTAGGCAACAATACTCTTTTTTGTGGCTTTTTGCTCACCACTGTGTGGCTTTTAAATAGCCCTGTGGGCTGAGCAACAAGGGGTCTGCTAAGGAAGAGGGCCACAGACTTTGCAGCACTGTCTGAGCCCCCAGGTGGGTCCTAACTTCATATATATTCTAGGCAGTGAAGACTGATACCATAGGAAGGGCAGTGATCTAAAGCAAAACACAGTTCCTGTAGCTCTCCCTGCTGACAATGACAACCTCTAAATATTTCTGAGATGTTTGTACCATGTTGTTCATTTCAGATGAATACCACTGGTTTGTGGTATGCTGTTCCTTTTAGCTCTTCTGGGTTTCTATGTGAAAATTATAAAATGCCTTCAGTTTAACATCACTGAGTTTTAAAAAAATAATTTTAAAAGTCTTAACTTTTTCAATGAATTGAGGGATTTGGTGGTATTTCCTGACCTGGTATTGTTTGGTATCATTTCCACAGTCTCACTGATTTGATTAGAGTGATATTAAACTTAGTGACAAAGCAAAATGCCAACATTATGAGTTTCTGAAGCTCTCTCTGGGTTCTTTTCTATTCCAAAATTTGAAGATTTTTTTTTAGAATATGGATTTTCGAAGTTTTAAAGGTAATTTCCTATATAACATATAAATTAGAAATGAACACTACCCCTTAGGGACTGTGGAATAAGTTTCTCCTAAAAGCTGTAAGATTAGTGAAGAAGTAGAAAAAGAAGTCTATGTAGTATCTTTGTTGGTTTCTGATCCAAATCTCAGTGTTGCAGAGTGTGACTGTCATACTGATAAAATCCTACTCTGTCCATGTATGTTGGCAGTAAGACTGAGGATATACCAATTAGAGTATATCTCAACCAAATTATCGTCAGAATGCACCCAGGTTGCTAATATGGAAAAAAGTGTTCTTCTTTTGGTCCTTCTACTTCTTTCCTTAGCACCTTACAAAGGTGTGCATGATTTGGAAACTCATACCTGAACTCCCTAAAAGCTTTTAGAAGATCTTGGTTTAAGATTTCCTGTTTCTTAGAAGTCTGTTCCACCTGAGAGACTGTGACGTGCCCAGGAACAGGTCATATTTTCCTTCTCTCTGCCTTGCTATGAAGCCCTTTTGCTGAATGAGTACCTGTTGTTACTGTGGAAATGAATACATGATAGCATGGCATTAATATCTGCCTGTAGCATCAAGTGCTTTGGAAGGAAGAGGTGTGTTTGATACTTGGGCACAGATCTCTAAGCATATTAGGGCAGGAAATGAAAGGAATTAAATAGATTTATGGTTTAGGAGAGACATCTGAGGATTGCTACACCTAAGCATATGTTCTCTTATTGTCTGGTAAAATATACCAGGGCCATGGTGGTGCGAATGACTGTAATTTGTGTCTGCCTGTCTGTGCAGCTGATGTCACTGTCATTACTGTGTTTGTGCCATTGTTGCTGGGATTGTTTTACAACGACCTTCCCCTTTATTGGTACTGTTGCTGATGATGTGCCATATGTACACATGCACATTAGAGTAAAAGAACATCATCGTTAATTGTTCTTGGGTAGCTGTCAATGCCATTTACAGAGTATGAGTACTAATTTCTGCAGAAATACAAAGAAACAGATATCTGGTTTTACTATTATTCTGGGGTTTTTTGAGTTACTAAGAGAATTGCAGTGCTTCCAACCATGCTGGATTTCTTGTCTTGTTTAAATAGATGAGAATTCAGTAGATGGAGGTGGCTTATTCAACAAGTCTGTTCAGTTCCTTGTCAGACTGTTACATATCTAGTGCAGGCCCAGCCAGGATTCTTAAGTTCTGCTAAAGATTTCCAGTGTGAGTTGAGAAAATCATTAAGACTCTTGGACTTCGGGGTTTTTTCCTCCTGACTGCAGAGGAGAGATGATGTTTTATATAAGGGTGAAACAGCCTTCTACACTACCTAAGAAAGACCATGTTCCTTCTTTCTGGTAAGTACTCTGGATTTTTCAGCTGAAAGACACTCTTGGGCATTTGACCCACTTTGGTGATTGCTGTTCCCACCAGCTTCTCTATTAGGACTACATGACTCCAGCATAAAATTAGTATGTGTGTTGCTGGCAAAGCGGTTGTAAGTGGTTGTAAACTCCTCTTCACACATCATTCTGTGCTTGTTTTCCCTGCAGGAGGAGGAATGCTGATCCTATCTGTGCAAACCTGCAGTCTGAAATTCTGAAGTGCTACCGAGAAAACAAACGTCAAGTGCTCAATTGCTCGGAGCTGGCGAAGGAATATCAGCGCTGTGTTAGTGCAGCTCAGAAGGTAACAAAAGCTTCTATGTTATACTGGCTGGTTTTGCTGTCTTGTTTTGCATGATACTTTCTTCTGAGAGGTGTTTCTGAGAGCTGTGGTATCTGTTAGTTAAATTGCAAACTTATAGGAGACAAATTTTCCTTGGGATCCATTTTCCCACATTCATTTCACATTTCCCAGTTGCACTGCGGTATGTCCCAGTTTCATTCCTGCCAGTGGGTCCTGTTGTACCGAGCTGCCACCAGCACAGTAGAACCAGTGCTCCCAGGTTTCAAAGTCAATCAATGATTTTCCCTAGTCTTACCTTCTTGGATGTTGTATACTGCAAAGAGTAAGTAAATCTGTTTTGGCGATGTCTGCAGTGTTTTCAACAGGCTCTAAACATCTCCTGTTATGGGACTTCGCAGTTGGAGGTCTTGCTTCTTTTCATTGCTGCATGGGGAAAGGTTTTGTAGTGGGCAAAGCTCCTGTCTGTTAAGAAAATTCCACACTCCTAAAAACTCTTTATTGTGTGTGGGAGGCCAGGAAGCCTTATGGCTCTTCCTTCTGAGATGAAGAGTCCCAGTAGGTTCTGTTGATGCCTTAGGACAGTGGCTGCTCAGTACCTTGGAAGAATTTCTGGCTATTGAAACAAGTGAAGGGGAAGAGAAAATGAAGTATTTGGACATTACAACTACGGTATGGTCCTGGGCCATGTGAGAATTCAGTGGGTCAGGTGTCCCTCAAGGGCAGACTTTTCTGTTTTGTTTTTTGGGATTTTTTTGACAGTAGAAAATTCTCCAAAAGGTGCTGAGAATATAGTAAAGTGGATGTCGGGAAAAAGATGGTAATAGAAAATGGAGACTTCTCTCATGGGATTACTAAAGCAAAGGGTGGGGGAGAGGTGGATATTTCATGGAAGCAGTCTTTCTCTGCATTAGCGTTGTGACGGGAGGCTGTATGCCTGATTTAAGTATAACATGAAACAAGCTGCCAGCCGGCTCCCAGAAGAAGCCCGACAGAAGGAGATGGGAAAATTGTCAGGATATATTAGACCAAATGTTGTTGCTAGTCCTAGTGGAATTTTTTTCCTTCCTGTTTACAAAGAAGGTCTTTGTATGTCTGCAAATCAGCAAGGTTAAAGCTGCCAGGGAAAGGGCTTTTCTCTGATATCTCTAAAGTCCCCAGCTCCCAAAACATGTGGTTGCTTTTTCTTCCTCAGCTTTGAAGTAAAGTGGTGCCTGTGCTGCTGCACAATCTGTGCCCCTGGTTGCCGTGTGCAGAGCATTGGTGCATCTACTGCCAGCCTCTGTTATCCTCCTTGCCTCCTCTAAATCAGGCTTGTAGTCTTTTCAGTGGAGTATATCTTTAGCAAATGCATTTACCAATACATCTTTATTACATGCAGTGCGGGTGGAATGTGATTACCAAAGAAGACAGATTGCATTAAACTTCAGCATATTTGCAAGCTGCGGCTCCAACCCGCCTGAGAAAGGGGCTGGGATGCTGCCAGCCCTGAGCCCCAGCCCAACATTATTAAAGAGTAAATTGGAGGCTAAATGGTAACAGCAGAGGGCAGTGAAAGATCCTGATAACTTGGATCTTTTTTTGGATTTGGTGGACGTTTTGGTTTTCTTTATAAACCAAAAACTGGGGGTTGTCTGGTTGTCTTTGTTCCCAGAGTCTTCAATAAACTTCAGATTTTTTTTTCCCCACTATTACTAAAAACTACCTGGAAGGAGAAGTGCATAGGACATTAATTTGTTATGGATGATGACAATGTGCCAGAAAATCTTGCTATGTTTTAAGAAGGGGCTTGTGAGACTAAGGAATAGGTAACTAACACCTTGCAGCTAGAGATAGGCACCAGAGGATTCTGCAAGTACAAATTCAAATACAACTTCTGTAAGGCAGTATGTCTTCTGTAGTTTTCTTTTGTCCCAGGACAGCTCAAGCCCTGACAATTTGCCTTACTGCTCTTACTGACACTTCTGACCCCTTGAGATAAAAGTAGCAATCACAAGCTATTGTTTTATCATGTAGGATTAAAACTCACTCCTCCCTTCCCCTTTTTAAGCTGTTATTTTTCTTTTAGTTTAAATTAGCATCTTATACCAAATGGCTTTGTCTCATGCATTCCTCTTGCAGGAAATTCAAGTTGGAGGAATGTGGGAAAGAAAGGCCAGAATCTCTTAATTTCTGGGGTACTTTTTACCCAGAAATTTTTAAAACACAAATTGTTTTCCAGTGCAGGAGGAAATGTAATCAAAGCTGGATGTGTGACTTAAGCTCACTTGCATGGTGATGATTTGTTCTTCGGCTTTTTACTAAAGATTTTATAAGGCTTGCTTAATATTCTTTAATGAAGCATCTGGTTCTTTGCAAGTTTCTTTTGATGGCTGATAAAAATGACTCCAGGGCATGGTATACGTTAGTCTCAGAGAAAGCAAGCTCTAGATTTCTAGACTGAAAATTACAGCTTACAGTGGATGAGAATAATTCTTTTCCTCGTCCCCCTTACTGTGTTTGAGACCGTTCCTTTGGACACCCATTTCCCTTTGCCTGTTGTTGTGCACATTTCTGAGCCAGGAGCTGAGATACACCCTCAGTTATTTCTGCCCCATGAACAAATACATCAGGTAATCATTCAATGAGTTTTAAAATTTATTTTCTACTATTTTCCTGTACAGCCGCTCTTCCTGGAACAGGTTACTTTATTGTGATGCATGATAGAGATATGGCTATTATTACCTGTTTTGTATATTTTCTGGCTATTGGATCATCTCTTATTGTCAATAGAGAGAAATAGTCATATGTAGAGTATGATGCATCTGATTCTAAAAAGGCATCTGAAACAGGCCAGCCAGAGATGAGTATTTCCCTCTGCCTCTTGGTAGGCACATAGACTGCAAAGCTGGTACCTGTTCTGGGATGCTCATGGTTATGGGAGCAGGATCCTACTCTGGTTGTCCGCCTTTGTAGCCAGTGTGCTTTCAACTTACCTTGCCTAACCTGCTCATGAGCTTTTCCATTTATACCATCCTGAATGTTGAGTTTTGGTTGTGTCACCATTGATTCAGTGCAGCAACATCAGTGCCTTTAGGCACTGGGTTCCTTGCTGCATCCCATACTTAGCTTCTGTGGAAGTTCTCTGACTTTAGAGGGTGTTACTGTGATAGCTCCTGTTTAATTTAGGAGTGCTTTATCTTTTCTGGTGGTCTGTTTCCATGGCTCTGCTGAACTTGAGCTACAGCATAAAAATTGCTGGCTTTAAATTTAATAAAAGCTGGGATAATGGGACAGCTGTAGGAGGGGCAGTTCCCATTGTGTCTTTCAAAATTGCCTGTAGTTTATTGACTGCAGGTTTCACCAAGAACTACTGCTGCTGTTAGATGATGAGAATTGAAAATTGCTGGTGCTGTTTCCCAAAGGTTTTGTCTTGTGCCAGTGAGAAGGGGGTGTGGAAGGAAAAAGAGTGGGCAGTGATAATTTCTTAGTTTGGGTCTAGATGGAAGGGGAAAAGAAATTATTTTGTTTTTAAAAGTCTGAGTACTATTAGTGAATTGCTTCCCTCCCCCATGCAAATATGCACTCACATGCAAGCTTTTCAGAGTATTTGTGACCCATTCTGCTGCCCTTGCATTCTGTTCACACCAATAGGCAAACCGGAATTGAAGGCGAGTTTTAGTTGGTTACTTTGTTATATAATTGGTGTTTATACCAGGAAATCTCCAACCAGCTGCCACTTGGAAAACGAGGCCTCCGGTGACCATATATTAATGTGATTTGAGTTTTCAAACAGAGCCTGCTTCCTGCAACTGTGTGCAGAAAAATGACTATTAGTGAAGAGCGTGGATCCCTCCCTTCTTTTCAGGGGTTTCCCTACTGCCTCTTGGTGCTTGTCTTTCACAGGACCA
Source organism: Hylia prasina (assembly GCA_013397195.1). NCBI lineage: Eukaryota > Metazoa > Chordata > Aves > Passeriformes > Sylviidae > Hylia > Hylia prasina. Next base: position 21,493 of record VYXD01006428.1, read on the forward strand.
AGGTGATATTTTTGTGCCATAGCTCCTGGCCAAACCCAAGCTATCAGGAGCTGTGTACTCAGACATGTGTATTCCCTTGTCAATAGGAGCTGTATACATTGAGCTAGGAGCCAGTCATAATCCCACACTCTTCCTCCCTGTTCTGTGTCCAGCTTCTCACAAATCTGCTATTCATAACAGACAAAGGTAAACTTACTTCCGTCAAGGCTTTAGGGCTTGTCTATGTAAGGAAATGACAATGCAATAAACTGGTGAGTTTCTCTGTATATGAACATTCAGGGTTTGTAATGAAAGTGCAGGAAAAATTCGCACACATTTGCTCTGAGTCACTCTGCTGTGTGCAAACAAGCCTTTGCTAAATACTGATTGACTGAATTCCAGTGAAGGGAGACTTTTAACGTAACCTTGAGTCGTCTTTATTCTGCTTTGCCCTTGACTGTAATAAAAAGGAATGTGGTCAATTTGCATTTCCAAGTGATCTCTGTGAAAGCCCAGTTGCCTTTTAGCACACAGAGCAAAGCACTACAACTCTGCTGGAAGTTTGTCTCTAATCTGCAGGCAGGGACTTAGATTGCTGAGAGGATGCTGCAGGTGCTTCTGCAGTGTCCCATCCTGATGGAGCAGTTTTGCTCAAGCACTCTTGATCCTGCTGAAGCATGGTCTGCTGGGAGCTTTCATTACTACAACTTGGATCTCTCTCTGCTTAAGAGAAACAGAGTTGGATGCCATGGGCTGCACTGCAGGTATCTGATCATTCTGGACCATCCGGCTTTTGCTGATGTGTTGTTTCCATTCTGATGGATTTCAGAGTGCTTTTTGGATTGGTTGTGTACTTATTGGGATAGAGAGGAGCAGTCAGTGTGTGTGACTGGAGAAAGAAAGTTTTGAACAGGTATAGCAAGGTCTGTATATGTACTCGAGAAATGCCGGGATTTCTCCTCCCCCTGGGATTCTGCAGAGGTAGATCTTGGCTGTTGAAGCCTCTTTGAGGAGATCTAATATATGGTGTGCTGCTTGAAATACAATATATCTAACTTGAAAGGCTTTAGGGTTGTCTGAGCTTTCTGGAATTCAGGTTTGTAGTTTCAGATAAATCTGTGTGTTTCCTGTCTGGAAGATGCTGTGTTCAGCCATCCTCAGCCAGGTATATGGCTGTCCTGCCAACCTGTCAGTCAGTCCTTGCTCAAAGCAAACATTTCTGTAAAGGGTTTGTCTTGCCTTTTCTATAAAGGAATTTCTCTTTTTTAAAAAATCTTTCTCTCTTTCAACCTTTATTTGTGCAAATGAGGTGGTGATAACACTATCAGAGGAGTTTATGACTCAATAAATGGCCCCCACAAGGGAGTTGGGGAAGAGCTGCAATCTGCAGCAGCTGCTGTTTGTTTAATCGTAAACACAGAGGAGCAGTGGATTAACTGTACCCAGGCATACCCTGACCTGGTATTTGCAAAGGTGAAGAGGATCCATATTTTGCTTTTGATTATGAAGGATGGAAACAGTTATTTGGATTTTTAAGGCAGCAGTTGTAGGTTCTGGCAAGTCTTGGGTCTATACATAACACCTCATATCCTCAAGAGTTCACTGGTGGATAAACTAAAAATATAGAGCTGCCTGAAAGGACATAAACCACCATCGTAATATATGAGGCATGTTCCCAAGTAAATGCTGGCCTACTTAAAATGGAAATGGCTGCTGCCTGTACCTGGTATTTATGAAACTGGAGGCAAAAGTTCTTTATTTACTCTGTGTCTCAGCACTTCATGAAGCTCTGATGGTCCCCACAGCCTGCTGTGTTGTGAGCAGTTATTAACCCACACTAACAAGTTCTTCTCTCTGTCAGCTCTTTGTAGTCCCTGTAAAACCCAAACCTCCTCAAGTTTATAATTTTTGAAGAAAATGAGCAGAAATAAGTTTAAAACTCACTTGGCTGTGCTTCAGGGCTCCTCTTTCAGTGACAGTCCGTATTCTACATCATCTTTGCCTCTGAAGTTCTTGTACCTATTACCTGATGTGGAAGGAGGACTTCTGACTGCATTTCTCTTCTCATCAACAGTCTGTTTTTTTTTTGACAGTTCAACACCCAGTCCCTGTGCACTTGTTTTTTATTTTCTGGTTTATGTTTGTTTGGGGATTTTGACATGGTTAGAGTGAGGCATAATTGCTTTTGAGTCTAATGTCTTGCTTGATGGTTCAGATATATTTACAAATAAAGTTAATCTAAATACGTATGTTTTACAGATGATTTTGAAAGCAACTTCTGTAAAAGAGGGAAAGAAGTTAGTATGACATTACAATTTCTGAAGTTGAATTATTTGGTATTCTGCTGCTTCTAAAATATGGTCTTGCTACAGTTCTTGTTTTAAAACCTTGTTGGCCTGAAAGTGTTTAAAAACAGTCCAAATTTTTTTTGCAATATAATACTATAGGAGTTAGCTGGTCACGAATGAGACATCTTAGCTGACCTGATGCTCCAATGAGGTCTTTGAGTGGGTGTATCTGAAAAGTCTCATTGGACTTCGGTATCAAAATTTCAGTCTTGGTATTCTCTCTCTTTCTTTTCAAAAATTATTTCTCTTTAGGCTTAAATTAGTGGGACTACATGGATCAAGCATTTCTTTAGATTTGTGCTCTCTGTATGGTGTGTTAGGCAGCATTTTCGTGAGAACTGTAGCCTGTATTCACTCAGGCTTATCTAGTATGGAATATAGTTGCTTGGGGGTGAGAGACTGTTATGATATATTTGGTTGTTTTAATGCCAGATTCTTTCACAAAAGATCTGTAGCACGGTTGGCAAGTGGGAAGTCAAAATTCTTACTCAGATTAATTCCAGGAGACTGATGACCAAGCATTCTTGGACAGAAAGAAGTTTATTTCCAATTTTTAAACTATGTGTTTTGCTGCTGAAGTTAGATTGAAACAGATCCACAAAAATTGCTATTGATAGCAACTGCTGGTTAGAAGCACAAGGTCAGTGGTCAAGTGCTTTCAGACTCCCAGGAAGTTCCAAAGTAGCCCTGACTTCCATAACTTCCATACTAATGTTAGATTCATTCTCTGACAACTTGGCTCTAACTTGGTAAATTTTATCATTGATGCCAAAGCCTTCATGACAAACTGGGGAAACCAAAGATTTGTTATGCTCTTTGTTGATCATAGTCTGCGCAGGATGGTTTCCTGCTGTGTGCAGTTTGCAGTCCCCACACACCATCCATCAGGTATTTTGGTTGCCGGGTTTGGGGCTGGATACTTTGAGGACTAGTGAGATTTAAAGCCTTCACCACTCAGCTGAATGTGTGTGTGTGGGCAACGTGCAGGGGCGGTTATTGTGGTAGCAGTGGTCCCATTCCACTGGAAGAATTGCTCCCAAGCAAGCAAGACTGCTCCAAGTAGTCCTTCTTTGGAAGATAGTGAATGATGGATGAGCTCTCCTATTACTGGGAAGCCAATCCTTTTCAGAACTGTGGCACACTGGATGAGGAGATTTGCAGATGTTGCCCCGATGCTGCTTGCTAGTGTTTGTTCTCTCCACAGAGCCTCCTCGTCAAAGGCTATGCATTCATCTGTTACAAAATCCAGACTTAAGGGAAAGTTTCTCTGCATCATGCCTGCAGTAATTGTTTGTGATTTTCACCCCTCTGTGACACTGTCTGTCTGCCCAACAGGCCGCCTTGTCTGGAGATGTTTCCTGACATACTGTGATGCTTTCAAAACAATTTAAAGCTTTCAGTCCTAGCTAAACCTTTGCAAGCCAATTGAAAAAACCTTTCTGGACACCAGTGCTTCAAATACAGGAACAAAACACGTTGAAGACTGTGTTACAGTCATCTGAATGCAGTGATGGAGTTAGCTCTGCTGCTGATACTTCCATCTCTGGCAAGAAACATTGTTCTGGTTGTTTCACCTTTTTTGGTTAGAAGCCTTTACTGGGGGCCTTTGAGCATTGGTGAAAGGCTCTTAAAGACCTCTGCAGTCACAAATGATGTCCAGAAAGACAACACTTGTTATAATTAAAGTTTGTTACCTTTGTAATTCAAGGGAAGCAGGAAGAGAAGCCTTGAGTTAGGATGGTGCTGCAATGTCTGGTTGTCTTGGGTTATGGAACCAAAAATGTGTATTCTATTTTCATCTGCTGAAAGCAGTTGGGAAATGTTTTATTTTTCTATCTCTTGTTACTCTGGGGGGAGGGGGGATGGATGCTTTCTGATAATGGTTCGGCTGGTAAAACCCAGTGGGGTACTTTCGACCCATCCTCCCTCCTGGGGAATATTTTCTGCTAATGGGCCATTAAGGCTCACATGACACATTTACATAATCCTATTGTGAGATGCTCCACCCAGTGGTGGGGGGCTCCAGGGTCCCTACCTAGATAAAAACTGAGACTCAGAACACCANAAGACACTGGTGCACCTTGTTTCTGAAGCTGGAGAAGTGCTGCTCTACTGTGTTGAGCCTGAGTGTGCATGTAGAAATGCAGACAAAATTATTTTGACAACGTGTTTGCTCCTTGTCCCTGCTGAATGCCTGTTTGTCCTGTATAAATGGATTTCAGGATCAGCCCACCTCCAGCTCTGAATTAGTCTAATAAGGTGTGTTACATAGGGTTTAAGCGTCACTTTGCAAGCAGCTGGCTTCCTGCATATATTAGGGGGAATGATTTTTTAAATAATGATATTGGAAAGCTGTTGATTTAACTTTTAAAATACCTGTATGCTATAAAATCTCAGCTCTTCTGCCTCTGTCCTTCAAGCAGTCTGCTTGCCCTCTGCTCTTCTTTCTATCATTTCTGATTACCTCTGCCCATCTGCCTCTGCGTTGTCTCCACTTAGGTTTATCAGTCCATGTTTGCTGCCCACAAGGACTTGGCTTCTATTTCTGGGGAACTCATCTCTTGGGTTACTTCTCTGAGCTGTGGAACAGAAAGCTGTCAATAAAGCACTGTTACCCTTTGCCGCAGCACAACACGAAAGACCCTCACGAGGCACAGTGGTGAGCAAGCAGGAAAAAAGAGACTAGTTTATTTACAAAACTCAATTTTATACATTTCCAAAGGTGCCTGTGGATTGGAGGATGAAATCCCACCTCCCAAACCACATTTGTCAAGACAACTGTCAATCAACTTTTTCCTCCTACCTAAAAATATGCAAACAATGAAGGACAGTTAGGAAAACAAAGCTATTATTTACAGTAAAAAGTGTGGGAAAGTAGTAATTCTGACTCCAGTATGAAACACAATTCAGAAGGCCTAGAAAAATCCTCAAACCAGGGTGACAACCCTTCTTTTATTGGAAGACTGGGAGCTCTCACCACTGCACTGGCAGAATTTTTGTATCCCAGCAGGTACCTAGTTCCCTCCTCAGGATTTAACATTGGTGAAAGAAGATTGTAATTTATTTTTTTTTAATCTCCTGAACTGGTTGAATCATGCACATTGATTATTCCAGTTTCCTGTCTGTGGAGTGTGTACTTCAACCCCAACCTTATCCAAGTGTTTCATTTAAAGATGGAGGATGTTTTTATTCATTTGCTTGTCCTCTGGATTCCTCTTTGAGATTGCTGATGAGGATGATTTTAAATGTTCTAATGTCTTGTAAAGTATGGACACTGTCTTAAAAACTGAAGGGAGCACCCACATGCCTGGGTCATGCAAGCCTTTGGCAGGCAGGAGTGTCCTTCTGCCAGATGTGAGATGGTACCTTTCCATTGCAGTTACTTGTACATGTACAGACTCCTGCATCTTCAAATGTTCTTTCTGCTTGTTTGAAGTTTTGTTCATAATATATATCCTCAGGAAATCAGATAATTGGACAAAAAGCAAGCTTAAAATTTAGGGAGATGATAGCAGCTGCAACATTTTTTTCTTCTTGCATTCAGACCAAACTGCTGCAAAACTTTTACATTTGTCTTATTTTCTGAAGGATGTTTCCTACTCATGACTTAGAGTTGTTCTGAGTTTCTTCTCTATTTAGTACCATGCAGAGCCCTGACACAGCTACTGAAGCAGTTCAGTTTTTGTCTAGGACACACCTTTTTTCTTTAGACATTATATTAAAAGCACCTCCTTTCTGTTCTTGAAGTTTTTCCTCTGTAGCACTGTCCTAACAATTGTGGAAGTAGGAGAGCGATACAGGACTGAACTGATTTGTGGGTTCTCCCTGGCTGCCTGTAAGGGCTCAGACAAGCAGTGCCCAGTTATGTGATGGGTCCCTGTTCAGCTGCTGTTTAAAAAATACTCTTACATGAGAGTCTTTTTGCTGATAGAACTGTAAGTCTTGCAATTTAGAATAATATATTGGCATAAATATCAAATAATTGAGGTTTTTATCTTCTGTGTGAGGCAGTAGGGCAAGTAGTACACTGTGTTTCAGTTGCCTACTTGATAGCTTAATAAAATGAGTTCTTTGACAGAATAGGAGAGTTTCTGGTTACAGACATGACATTGAGACTTGTTGATCTCTCCAAAGGATTTTAAAAGGAGAGTTGTTTACTATTTTTGTCCCATCGCAATGCCATCTTAATTCTGTGTTTGAGAATTTCTGCTGATTCCTTTTCATGGGTGGAAGAAGGGAGGAAATGTATCTTTCTTTTGAGGTATTGCCTGCAGCTAAACGTAGTGTGCTGGTAAGTTACATGGGTACTTCTAATGATCCTCTGAATGAGGGCTCTCTGACACTGTCCCTTCATGGATTCAGGTGTATACCAGTTGGTGACTTCGAACACAAGAGCTTCCCTCAGGCCATATCAGCAGGAACTATTGAAAACTTCTGTCTTCAGTAGTGCTAAATGCAGCCTACTTAGGATTACCATCATTTAACAAGCTCTGTAGTATTTCTGGGCTGCTGCAGTGTTGTCAGTACTGTTTAACTTCCTGTGGCACATCAAGGTTGTATTTTATCTTTTGGTACCAAGCCTAAGTGCATTTAGGAGTATTCTGAGGCTCAGGAAATCTTCTCAAAACTTGTAAAAGTAGACAGCCACTGAAAAATGTATTGGATGCTGTGATCCAGGTAGGAGTGTTCCTTGCTGTATGTACTTTGAGCTGACATAATGAAGGCACTGTGATAGAGTTGGAGTGCACTAGAGAAATTCTTGTGGAGAGCTTGTATGGCACCAGTAATCACTATGTTGTTCTGCAAAAGCCAACCTTAAAGCTCTAAAGCTTGTATAGACTCCAGATTGACCTCTGAAACAGAAGCAGGTTCATTGCTGAAGGTTGACTGGGTGTAATGTTCTAATGCATTTCCCTCTTTGCAGTCTTTATCAAATGTCTTGAGGCACATGGGCTGCCACTTGGCTCAAAAACAACAAGTATTTTGGAAGCCATTGAAAGTGAAAGTCATACTTTGTTCTTGCAGCTGCTGATGGGTGGCTTGTGTGCGCAAAAAGCTATGTTGTGAACTTGAGACAACAGAATACTCTCAAGTGCCTTGTTTAATCCAGTATCAGATGAATGCTGGTTGGGAAAGAGCCCAGGCTGTGAGACACTTCTTACGGCCTTCTTGTTTTGCCGAGCCTTGACATTTGCTACAATAGAACCCCATAAAATGCAGGAAAATCTCTCCAGTCAGGTGAGGGTATTAGCAGGCTTCTTGCGCTTGATGGATTAGAGCCAGGCTGTGTTCGGTAAATGTGGCTAAATAATAAAAGGTGAGATTGTGTGCAGTGGTCCCAGGTTTCCTTTTTGCAGCTGCTGCCTCCTGTCTGTTTGCTGGGAACCTTTGCACAGACAAACAGCTTTGCTTGAGAGAACAGGCTATGCACTATTTTCTGATACAGCCAAAGGTGGCTGACACAAAGCCAAAGGAGAGCTTCTCTCTGAGGGACTGAAATGTCAACAAAGATGTTGTACTGCCTTGCAGAGCCCTGGCTTGCTTTGTATAAAAACTGAACAGATGTTGGTAGGTCAGGAGCTTTGCCCTATATAGAGCCGTACCTGGAGAACAGGGCAGAGCCTACTCAGGTGACACAAGTGACACTGTCCTGGATTCAGTGTCCCAGCACTTCCCCTGAATGTGGGGCTCCCCCCAAGCCATGTCTGGAGCTTTACCCTGCTTAAGGAAGTGGGACTCATGTAACCAGGTTGTGCATCCATGAGCCTGGTTTGTGTCCCACTCTCTACTCAGTCTAAACCTGTTGGTGAGTGGCAGTGATGTTCCTCAGAAGCACAAAGGCTCTGAAGTAATAAGTTCCTGTAGACATTGTGAAAATGTGGAGGGAAGGGACCCCAGTGGTGCTTATGCAGGGGGGAAGGATATTGACCCATTCTTTATTAGGTGTGAGTTTGGTCACAGAGAAACTTAACTTTGAGACATGAATCTGGAGAAATCCAAACGGCTGCTCATGAATAACCTATTTCCACTTGAAATCTGGCTGACCTGAATGTTTGAGGGGCTGACTTCTGCCTACCATCGTGATCACCTTCATTGGAGAGACTCAACAAGGGTAGCACTGCAGCAACTAAGAAGATTGCCCTTTGGAATCTGCCTTCTCTGTCTAAGTACTGATTTCCTTCATTGCTTTTGAGAAATGGAAACAAAGTCCTTGTTGCAAGAGAGGGCTTCAGAAAGCTTTCAAAATTTATAACTTGATCCTCTAAGGCCTGTTCTCTTATTTTAGGGTGAGATAAAAATAGAATATTAGGTGTGAGCAGCCTGAAAAAGAAATGGGCTTGTGGATTTAAGGTAGCCTGTGGTCTTGCTTCCTGCATCCCTTTTTGTGTTGTTCAGGCAAATGTTTCATGCTTGGAAAATGTGAGCTCTGGGGATCAGAGCAACTGCAGATCCTTGCTGGCCTCAGCACTTTCTGCTGCTGATGAGCAGGCAGTTGTCAGTGCCTCAATAGGTTGTTTTTGCTGCTGTGTGTTGAGGCAGGGCAGCAACTGAGATGAGGGAAGAGGAAACTTTGCAGTGTTGTGGTCCTGTGTCCAAGGACTTGTGTGACAGACAACTGTGTGTGAATGAAACAGCCTAAGGTCTGCCAGCTCACTGATGGGTGCTCAGTGTGGCTTGTTGGTTGTGGCATAGCTGTGCTGTCACGGCTTGTTCAGAGGTTGGTCATAAGGTTAATGACGTTGGACTGGGGTTTTTTCAGTCCCCACTGGTCATCCTTATCCATCTGTTATTAAGCCCACTTTGGCATGGCTGGCAGGAGCTTATTCCAATGCCTGATGGAAGCGAGGTGTAGTAGTTGTGGAGTGTGGCCATTGAGGAATTGGTTGTGTCAGCAGGTCTGCAGGTGGGCTTTGGACAGGATAGCAGGGGTTCATGCTTACGAAGTTTTCATAGGCCCCTTGAGTACAGTGATAGGCTTTGAAGCATGGTTTCCTCTGAGCTCTGCCTCCCCACAAAATCTTCAAGGATGATCCATCAGGGTGTGTGAAATATATTCAGAATCCCACTGCTGCCTTTTTCTCAGTCAGCAGGGTTGTGCTTTCTTCTCTGGTCTGGAGTTGTTTGCTGTTGAGAATAAGCAGTCTCTTATCTTGTGATTCCTTACCTCTATTTGGGACATGATGCCATCAAGAAAACCAGCTGTTCCAATCTGAGAGCTGCCTCTGCCTTCATGCTCTCTTGTCAATTGTGTTGAATTAATGAAGTGTTGCAGTACTGTGGGGAAAAGAGTGGTGTGAAGAAATGAAGAGGGAGATCATACAGAAGGAATATACAGAAGAGGATTCATATCCTGTCACATGGTTCACAGTGGCTGTGTCTGGAACTAGATCTGCTATAATAACAGAAATTCCCTCATGAAAACTTGAATCTCAGGTCCAAATCTTTGCCTAAATTTTGGGATCTCAGAGTTCCACACGGAGAAGGGAGCTAGCTAATCTCAGCATCTGGGGAGACCTGACAAGTCCTGACTGTTCCTGCTGTGAAGGTGGTAGCTTTGATAAGTGTTACGGGAAAAAATATTTAAAGGAGAGAAGTAAGGGAGATAATTTCTGGATGCCAGCTGAAGCAGAAGGATAAGGTTCAAAATATTCCTCTTGATAATTCTTGATAATTCTGCAAACTGCAATTCTGACTCCCTTCAGCTCTTGAGCCACTGTCTCAAACTTTTGTCAATACAGACATTTTTCCTGTGAAGTTCAGCTTCAGTGGCATCCCTGTTCAGCCAGGAAATCTGCCTGGTTGTGCTTTGACTTTGGTTCCAGCTGTTCAGTGCAAAAAGCTTTCATTGCTGCTATGAAAAGCTTTTCTTAAGGGACAACATAAAGCAGGAATGTTGTGGTGCTTGAAGGCTGAAGTAGGCATCTTCCCTTGAGAAGAGTCTTCTAAAGCACAGATGTCTGGTACACTGTCATGTGGATAAAAGGTTATAAGGATTATGTGTTAATCTGCAGCTGTTAATCTTCCCAGCAGGTTTGGATCCAGCTGATGTTTGGACCCACCAGCTAGGTATGCAAGAGATTTCTTTAGTGGCTCTGAACTGCTCTACAAGCCTCTAAGCTGTAGCTGTTCATCTGGATCCTGCCTGCTCTTCCTTGTGATCCTTGGTTCTTGCTTTGGTCTCTCTTGTTGGTGCTTTCTTTCATCAATTTTGATTTGTGCATACCATGGTACCTGGTCCATCCTGACAGCAGGATGGTAAGTTCACACCATACTGTGTGTTTTACCTCAGGCGAGCCTGTGTTCTTCCAGATAATTGCTTCAGAATCAACAGTTGGAAGCATTTCTTGATCTTGGCACAAATTTCTCAAGTATCACTGAAGTTCCAATGAGTTTCTGAAGTGCTGTACGTTGTAGAGCTGTAAGAACTTGCCCTCCTGATTCCTGACTTGGCATTTCTTATTTGCAAGTTTACATCTAGGTATGCACTTGATTATCAGTTTGGGGTTTTTTTTCAATAGACCAACTATATCTTTTTATGGTTTTTAAACCTGTTTCCCTGAGGTTGCTGCTTGGAATCCTTCTCTTAAGCTTAAAAAAACTAGCATTTGCCAACCCTCTTGGGCAGGATGTGGAAACCTGAAGGTTCATAAATCCCCATTTTATCTTACTGGCACCAGAATCAAGTGCTGTGTAGCATGGCCAAGTTATTTTCTCCATTGTATTTTTGGTTTGGTTGATTTTTTTTGTGGTGTGTTGAATTCCAGATTGTTGCAGTGCCATGCTAGCACCCCATGAGATCAGGAGAGTGCATAGCAAATGTTTGAGCTAGAAGCAAGGTAAATTGTTCTAAAAGTCTTCTGTGATTAAAACTCAGACTGTGGGTATTTTACATGTATTTTATGTGTGGCTCACTGATCTCCTCACCACTTAGCATGAACAGTTCTGGTTATGTGTAGGTGTTTTCTTGTAGTATGAACAAGCAAGCTAGAGATATGCTATTGTCTGGGTTTGCTACCTCCTCTTCCTCCTCCTTCTATCTCTTTTACTCACCTGTTACATGAACATAATGTATTTTTCCCTGCAGAGAAATATTCTCTGGGAAAGCAGAGAAATGCAGCACAAGTTCTGTAAACAATTCTCTCCTGTATCTCTGTCTTCCACAAGATGGGGATTGTTTTTCCTTCCTAACCAATGAGTGAAGTTTTGGTATCTCCCTGGTATGGGAAGGATTGGGGGGAGGTTGGTGCTGCAGAAGAACTGGACGGAGCAGGGAAAGAAGCAGCAGCATGCTCTTCACCTGGGAGAATAGCCCAGGCCCAGAAAGAATGGAGTCAACTCTAATAAATCTTGAAGCCTTCTGATACTGAAATCTCCCCTCCCCTCCCCTCCCCTCCCCTCCCCTCTACCCTCCCCTCCCCCAAGCTCTTTTCATTCTGTCAGGTTTATGCCCTGGTTTGAATCCTGGACGACCCCAGAGTACATTATCAAGCTATACACTAGCTTTGCAGGAGCTATTTAACCCTGGGCAAATAAAAGACTGATGACTGGTCATCATGCTGGTACAGTGAGGGGACAAGTTGAGATATTCCAGTTCTATGATCTTACCACAACCAATGCCATGACAAGATACTAGAGATGGATCTGCAGGTTTTCTGGTAGGAGTAGGAGCTCTGCTAAGGCAGGTTTTGTACCCAGCTGGTGAGTTTTGTAGATGATTTTGCTGTGCAGCTCTAGCTGCTGGCATCTGTTCAGGCAGCACAGCGATGAAGTCACCTAAAGGGCAAAAAAAAGGCAGGTGCTTACTGGTGCAACAGCTCCTGCCAGCAGATTAGGATCAGAAGTGAAGGAGAGCATATTGAATAAAAGCTGTAATCATAATTTCAGTTTAGATAAAATGTATGTAGCTTGGCAGAATGCCAGGGCCTTGACTCTTGTAAAAATGTGTCACAGGGTCCTTTGGGAAGATCAAGACCTTTTTTGAAAACCTCTCAGGTGTGTTACTTTCTGTGGCGCAGGCTGCTTTGGTTTGGCATAGACACAACTAACCTTTCAGCAACATGTTGGACACTTCTGATCCTGAAAGTGATCAAACCTGGTGTGAGTAGCTAAGGGTTCAAGGTGATTGCAGCAAGTTTTATGGGGGAGGCTTCAGGCTCTTCTTCTTCATGTTTTCTTTTAGTATCCTTGCCTAGTGAGCAGCCTAGCCCAGAAGAGGATATACCTGACAGCATCAGGATTTAATACCAGATGATTGTTTGTCACTGTTTTACACCACAAACGACACAGACTCTGAGATTCAGAAGGTTATAAAGTGACTATTTATTTTGGGATGTGTCTCTCTTATATGCTATTTTACACAGACCAATTTGTTTGGTGAAACAAAGGCATACCTTTTCAATCACATTGGTCAAACCAGAGGGACATCAAGGAGAAGTCCCTCATGTCAGAAGGAATGAATAACATACGTGCAATTACAAAAACATTCCTCATATTTACCAGGTTTCCCTGGGAAAGAATTTCAGAAGAAACCGAAACACCAGGCCTGGAACCAGGGCTACAGTTGTCAACTGAAGTACGTTGACGGTGTTCAGGGTAGACTGAAGTAGGCTCTACTCTGAAGAGAAAAGGGGAGGAATGCATTATCATATCTATATCTTAGACCTTCAGAAATGCCCAAATCATCCTAGAAAAACAAATGCTTTTGATTGGAGAAAAAGTCTTCTTGCGGGAGGATTCCAGTGTTCATGCTGTCTAATTTCTTTCTTCAGAAAGAAAAGATAGAAAGAAAAAAGTAAGAGTTAAGACTTTCAAGTTGCAGACTGGTGAAATGTGTGAGTGATAGAAGAGTTGACTGCGGGGGTGGATAGATTTGGCCTTCTGTTCTGATTCTTTTTTGCCTTTTTTGCCAAAGGATCCATGTTTTTGGACTCTGATGAGGTGCATTCAGTTGCTGTCCTTTTAACGGTTTGCACGATGTTTATGTGGAAGAGGTTGTGCATTTGCAGTGGGTGAAGAACGGAAACCAGAACTGTCATGGTACAGCTGATTTCTTCTCTACTTATTCTTCTCTGCATATTCAGTTGTCAATTTTTCTTTACTTGCTGAAAATGTTTGGTTTCTTGTTTTAAAATAGCTCGTAGAGAGAGAAGATCCATTGCCTACAGGGATAGCTAGAGCCAAATGGCAGATAAACCTTCCCTGACTGTGTTCTTTCAGCTCCTCCCTGCCCTGGCAATGGCTCTGCTGGAGTTGTGTGTCCCTGGATGTGTCTCTCTGTGTAGCCAGTCCCGATGAGCAGCATTGTGTACACCGTGGCTTACACACTGCAATCCCAACTGACATTATTCTTCCAGTTAGACCTTTCTTGAATAGCAAAGCTTCTTGTTACAGACTATCTTTTTTTCCTGAAAAATCACATATACTGCATTCTTGCCAGAGCAAGGTTATGTATAGTGGGGAGCCCTAGATAACAGCAGTTAAACTACCTGAACTGGCTGCTCTGATTGCACCATTTCCTGGAATCATTGGTGCTGGAAGAATTCCTTGAGAAAGGAAACAAACTGCTACAGCAATTCCAGCATGCTCCTGTGACCTTGCTTTTGCTATGGGGAACAGTTTCCAAAAAAAGAATATGACCAAAGTCACTTTCATGTGCAGCTTAAAGTATTCAGGATTTTACCCTAGGCCCCTCATGGTAAGGGGCTGCTGTGTTAACCCCAGCTCTTCATCACTGGCCAAGTCTGGAAATCTGGGTTCTTAAGAGGAGCTGTTACTTGTATGATCTTCATGCATGAAACAGTTTCTCTTTTACAGTGTGTTTTTCCCTTTATCAGTTATTCATTGAGTCTCTTTGCATTTGTAGAATTTTGAAGGGTAGCTATTATTTTACCAATTTAATTTTCCCAGCTGTTCAAATAATTGTTTTAACCTCCTTGTGCCTGGAAGTGTTTTTCACATCCTGATAGCTTTGCATTGTATTTCTTTGGTTTCATGGTTTAAATTACGAACTGTTTTTTCCCTATTCCAAATGGTTACTCTGTGACTTTCTCCTCTATAGCTTTAAAGTCTGCACTGTTCTGAACTCCACTGACAGACAGCAAGGCACTTATGAACTTCCACACTGAGATACGAGGCTCTCACATCCTGTTTTGGGATTTGGGCTTTTTTGTTGTTGCTCTCCACACACACACACGCACGCACGCACCCTGCAAAAAATGAACTTCAGTACTTAAAGATCCCATTAAAACCAGAACAAACTGGTTATTCTGAAAGGCCATGCCAGTGGCTTCTCTGGAGTTGCATTTCAGTGTATACAGGGAAGGGGCTCTGACAGAGACAATGAAGCCAGCATAGAATACATTCATGCAGTTTTTACAGGGAGTAAAGTCAAAGCATTTAATTTGACAGTGGTTTCTCTAGCTCTGACATGAGGCTGTGATGGCTGAGGACAAGGCAAAGCTTCCTGCTGGTCTGGCAGAGAACGTGGCTGATTGAGCTGAGCACTCAGTTCCAGGCAGTGTTCCCAGCCCAGGGTGATACTTGAAAGAGCAGGGATGCATTTTCTGTCTCACCTCTGGAGCAAAACACTTCCACATTGGGAGTATCTCCAGACCAGCAGTGTCTCATTTCATAGCTTCACTATTTATATTTATATTTATATTTATATTTATATTTATTATATTTATATTTATATTTATATTTATATTTATATTTATATTTATATTTATATTTATGTATGTTTATTTTCAGTGAGCATTGCTTCTCTTGAGTATGTCTTTAATGGCCTTGCCATAGGGACAGAGGTAATATTTGAAAATAAGTAATTACATTGTGATATTCTGGACATATTGCTGTAGTTTCTATTATGTGTTCTTCTCACGTGTTCTGAAAGTTGCAAAAGGTGATCTATAATTCATCAAACTAAGCATAAATCATCTGATTGCATAGCCTATCAATCTGATCCCATCTCTTTCCAGCCCTTTAATTAGGGAAGCCTTGCTGAAAAATGTACCCATCAGCTACTGAGAAATAGTGCATTCCTGGACCCTCAGTATAGATCTTGAGTTATCCAGGTGCCAAAATGCTGTCAGAACTGACAGATCTTAGAAAATGCACCCACAGGCAGAACATTATCCATTATACCAGCACTGAGCAGTGGGCAGTAAGGAAAAATCAGCAGAGAATGTGTCTTTATCAAGTTTAATTGGCTTTTCCTGTTGCTAAAAATCTGTGTATCCGGCAAGGAAAAGAACCTATCTAGCAGTTTGATTTTTCCATTCCAGCGATGAAGGGTGCAGTCCATCTTCACTGACGTGTGATGTGGACTTGTCTCAGCACAGCTCCTGGCAATGCAGTGGAATCCACAGCCCACAGAGAAGGCTGCCAGTCTGTCCTCGGTGACTGACCGTGCTTAAACAGGTGTGAAGAATGAATTACTCTGGATAAGCTGGATTTCATCTGTGATCCAGTTGCTCAAAATTTGCTTCAGACAGAGCCAAACTTAGTTAAAGTTTTCTTTGGGCACTGGCTGCTAACTGCTCCTGGAATACAACTGGCTGGGGTGTGGAATCAAGGATCTGGGCAATGGATATGCTGATCAGAAAAGGAGACAACAGCCAAAGAAAGCAGGAACTTTGCCAGAGCTACAGGAAATGCAGAAATTTGGGGGACAGAACAAACTTCTTTTGTTTGGCACTGCAGGTTTACATGTAGCTTTACATCAAAGGCAAAGGAAACGGCAACTTTGTGGATTTCTCCTGGGAAAGCAGTTTTGACACCTTGTTGCAGCATCTTACATTTACTGAACTATGTAAAATGTTTCAGTTCTTTGGTGCTTGTGTCTGTTGCCATTAGATTTATGACAGTTCTATTAAATAATCTATTCAAGATCATTGCAAATCTGTTATTATACCTTTTTTTCCTAATTGAGTAATGATTTCTTTATTTGTGATGTATTCCTTCTCTTGCTAAATTCCACAGAATTTCTGAGAGCATCTTTATTTTAACTTTCTGTCAGCTAAGTAAGTTCCTCTATCTCATTTCTATAAATACTAGAAAAGAGAAGTATGTTCACTCACAAAAGGCAATTTAGTAAGTGAATTTCATTAGAAAAGTTTCTTTTTCACAGTCCTTGGTGGTCTTAACAACAAACTGTAAGACCATCACAAGATTGCAATCATATAAATATCAGTTTAACCCTTGTGTTTAATAAAACTTAACCCCAAATCGTAAAGATTTTTTACTATGACAAATGAAGGAGCAGTCCTTTATCCAAAACCTGCTCCGTAGAGAAATACCATTGGCACAGATCGCTGTGATCATTTGGAATGGATCTGTTGAGCTGTGGCGGGCCAAGTCAGTGTTCTGGAAACTCTTGTCACCTCACTGAGTGGGCAGTGTTGAGAAGTGAGGTGCAGCAGTGGGGCAGGAAACGTACCAGGGTTCTTTGCATGCTCCGGCTGCAGCGTGCACCTCCCAGTCACAAGCAGCCTCCACCCTTGGTAGGGTTGGTGCAGGGCTCAGCACAGTAAGTTCCCTGTCAGGATAAACTCTGGAGCCTGCACTGTACAAGCTGTAAGAATATGATGGACCTTATGGAAAAATAAATGTTGATTGTGTGTTTTTAAATTTTTTATTTCTGCTTATCATATGGCCGTGAGAGGCACAGCAACTTCTTGTGTTTGGAAGGTTTCTTTAGAAATTTGAAGCAAGTGGGAGGAAGGGAAAACAAAGTCTATTCTGTTCCTCTAATTCAATCTCCCTATTCACAAGCCCAACTCGTCAAGTATGTTGTCACTGTTCTTTGCAGCAAGAGGAAGACTGAAGCCTTAGAACACTTCTGGAGACTATCTACAAATCCATGTGAATGGCCTAAAACATGATAATTCGTGTGGTTTCCATGGATGCCGACCATGCTGCAGCTAGGGCAGTTCTGGTGTGTTGCTCCAAATGCCACAGCAATTTTACCAGGATGCAGTATTCTTTCCTGCTGGCCCTAGACTCTGGTGGTATTGCTGTCTGGTGTTAAATAGCTGTCTTGTACCTGTGTGAAAGAAAGGATTCCTGCAAGTGCAGATTGAGGAGATGGTAAAGAGTTGTAAGTTTTATTATGTACTGTAAAATAATAACTCCTGATGAAATGAAATTGCATTAAAAGATCAGGATTTTGACATCTTGTTTTGAGATAGTAAAATGCTTCTTTGGTGGCATAGAATTACTAAAGCTGTTGCTATCCTAGATTCTCAGTTGCCAATGCACAGTGTAAATGTGGATGGACAGTACCTGGCTCTGGCTCTGTGTCAATCGTTCCCTAAATGCCTGTTGGCACCTGAGTGACCAGCTCCTCCTGTTTAAAAGCAAGGCTGCATGATTCTTCTATTTTTCTAAATTTGCTCTCTTTAATTGAGCACTGGGAGCCGTTGTGTGTGTGGTGCTGCAGGATCCATGTCATGTAAGGGCATTGATTAATAAGTATTGTATTGTCAAGTGTTTGTAGCTGCTCTGCAGGTAGTGGTGGAGGAGTGAGCTTGTGTACAGTTAAGAGTCCTTGTGTCTCCGGGGTCAATAAAAACAAAATGGCATAGAGAATTATGGGAAATGGAGCCAGGATAGCTGCCTTCAGCATCACCTGCTAGTAAACCAACTATTTATAGATCAGCTGAAGCTTTGCCAACTAGATTGTTAAATTACTATTTACATACTGGCCTCATTGTCTTTCACAGAAAATGTCATTTGCATTAGTGCTTGGGCATAAGTGCAGCTTCCTGTGCTCCAGATGTGTTTGGTCACAGTCCATGGCTTGCAGTGTGTGTGTGAAACCATTCCTGATAGATTCTCGCCTTCCAAATAAATCCTCTTGTCCCTGTAGCATCATTTTCCCATCTTTCTCTGCCTCTCATTTCTTGCAGAAAATCTTACCTTTGTTCCCAAATGTCCGCAACTCATCATGAGGCTGATCTCGCTAGAGAGATGAGCAGCAATTCTGCATAGCAATTCCTAGTTAATCTCTGCCTCTCAGAATTGAATTGTTGATATCTTATGGGTAATTTAATAACTAGCAAACAAATAAGATGTGTAGATTGTAGCAACTTAGCCCAGATACAAAATCCCCACACCTATTTGCAGCTGTTGGAAACAATTCTGTTATAAAGGTTTGCTTTTTTACATTTTAGCACTGGTGAAACAGCACTGAGAGGAGTTGCTGCTCAGTGATGCTGTGTTGATCACAGCAGGCTCCACACCTGCCTAAGCAGTTCCAATCCCCTGTGCATGCGTGTGTGTCCGTGTGCCTTTCAAAAGGGAAGAATAATCTACTTGCTAGATGTGTGTCTCTCATAGTCCTTGGACAGCCTTGAACAGTCATTTAACTTGTATGTGTCTGCCCATCTCTACTTGGGCAGATATTACTTCTGTGGTTTGGAGTGTGGAGGTTGAATGGATGTCTTGGATTTGTTGTGGATGAAAAGTATTACTGAAATGTAAGGTATTCATACTGTCTCTTCAGACAGCTGATCAGAGTTCAGATTCACATTCCTGTCTTGCTGCTTCTTGCTTCAAAGGCATTTGGACACTTGGATTGTGCGGGAAGTTGGAAGGCAGTAATAGCAGGGCTGATGCAGACAGGTGTCACAGCCTTTGCTCAGATTCACTTCTTAGTACTTGCAGGGCTGTTGATAAGGTGCTGTTATGCTGGTGTTGTGTTATTTTTAATCTGTCTTTAGCCTGCAAAGGGTCCATCAGCATCAGTTTCTCTGACACCTCAGCAGGCTCTCTGGGCACCTCATTACTCTTTTCAGGAAGAGAGCATTGCAGTCCTGTTACTGCGTCCACAGAGAGTGGAGCTCACCTGTGCCAGCCCAGTTACTGTAAGGTGAGAGCTCAGAATGACGGTTGCAGTTTTGCTCACCAGGTACATGAAGCACATAATACCACAGCAATAACCATTCACTTTTTATTTATTCTGTTTAAGACAGCAAAGCGTTGATTTCCTCCCCTTCAAATTCTCTCTTCTCTTGGCCCACAGGAGAGGGAGTGAGACAGGCCAGCTGTGACCATGGGTTTGGGAAACCTGGAAGTTGGTTCCTTGGTGCATCGATTCCAGTGACTTGGCTGTGCTCATTTCACCACTACCTCTTCCATTTTAGCTTTAATCCTTGCTGAAGGCAGCACTTGATTCTTACATTTTTAGACCTACCAGTTTTTTTCTGCCTTCTGCTGTTGTTCAGTGGAGATGGGGATTTGTGGGATTTCTCTCTTTTAGCAACCCCCTAATTAGAGATTTTTTTCCCACAAAGTCCTGTGCCAAGGTTTGAAATGATGAGTGGAACTTGCAGCTTTGGTCTTCAAAGTTGTTTATTCAGTTTCTTATCTCAAGGTCTTCTGCCGCCAAACACCAGGCTTAACACGCTGAAAGACCACACTGGCAAGCACCCCAGGCAAGAAATTCAAGGTCTTTTATAGGTCTCTAGTCCACTTAACTCTTAAAATGTACTATATTTACAGTTTTATACCAATGATCACTACCTATTCTAGACATGTAATTTCTACATCAAACTCCTTCTACCAGTATCTCTATGCCAGGTCACAGCAGAAGATGGAGGAGGAGAAGAAGAACATGAGACACCACCCATAATTCTCCATCTTGCTCTCATCTACCTCCATTCTAAAAACCCAAAATTACAAATTTTCACCCTGTGACAAACTAAACTACTATTTATTTCAAATCTCTGTTGTTTTTAATTCATCTCGAAGTATTGGGAGTTTCTCCCATGGACTAAGGTCAAAGGGAATGCTTTCCTGGGGTCTCAACCGGGGTCTCAGACCCCCCAGGGCAGCTTGAGGGTTTTCGCCGTGCCCTGGACTCCAGCAGGGGTTGGGATGTGGGATGCAAAATGTCAAGGTCTCTTCCTGGAGAGCTGACAGTATAGGTATTTTATATGTACACGGGCTATCAGGATGAGACATTAGTACTCAGAAACATTGGCTGAGACAGACAGACATTCCTCCTGCCACAGAGGGACAGGCAGGCTCACTGTTGCCAAGCCTTGAAATATTTGGCATGTTTTCTATTGCCCTAGTTTTATGGAGTTGTACCTGAAGTTTTATAAGTTCATGAGAATTTTAGTTCTGGGTTTTTACTGAAAAATATAAACAAGAAGGAGTAAATAAAATAGAATAAACTAACCCTCCTGCCTAGACAGAAGTGGTGTGAGAATGTGACTCAATTGCTTAAAGCCAGAAGACAAATGAAATAACCCTAGTGTGTTTCTAAACAGTTTCTCAAGTAAACCTTGTGGTTTGGTGGGAGTTTTTGACTTTCCTCTTAGGTTTTCAATATGTGAGGAGTCTGCAGCAGGGCTTGTTTTCTTGAGTGAAGGGATATTTGCAGCTCTCTAAGAGTTCATACATCTGCAGTATCCCCTGCAAACAATAGTGAGCTGCCCAAAACAATCAGTCTCCCTGAGTTAGAAGATTTTTCAAATCTTCTTAGCAAAATCTTCAAATTTTTCAAATTTTCTTAGCATTCTAATTTGTGCTTTTTCAGTTGTTCCAGCTTTCCAGCCTTTCTTGCAAGCAGCAGGGTCTTTAATTTCAACTGGATGCCAAGATTTCTTGTAATAACATGGTTCAGGGTAGCAGTGTTTTGACATTTTCACAGTTACGTCATATTTCATCACACCTTCCTATGAGCTGGCAACACCGTTTACATGGAGATGAACGTAATTATTCACAGAGGGGCCCTGTTAGAGCTTCAGACTCCCTGGCTGATCTAGAGGAGACCGACTGGCTCTGCAGGTCTGTGTCTGTCTCTCATGGGCTCACAGCAACGTGCAGCTGCCTGTGCACTTTCATGTTGGTTCCATAGGCTGGCACCAAGGCACGTGCTTCTGAAATCACTGATGAATTCACAGACACCCACTCACACCTCCGTGTCACCTGAGCAGAGGGACACATGCAGCCAGGCTACCACAACAGAAAGGTTTCCAATAAAGCTGAAACACAGAGTTATTGTTTGTCCAACCACTGGCAAATGCACAGAGCCATTGTGTGGGTCCTGAAAGCCTGGGCGCTTTATTCTCTGCAGACGGAATGGCAGCCGCAGGTAATAATAACACAAGATTAAAAAAGCCAACATTATAGGGGCATTTACAACCCGCTGAGAGAATGAAATCTCAGCAAGGCTGAGCTGGGTCTCTAGTGATCCTACGTTTTTACTGCTTGATAAGGAAATGATGGGCAGCTCTGGAGACATGGCCACCACAGAGCAGATAAAGGGGGAGTAAGGTGGCTGTTTGATTGCTGCAGTAAGTAATGGAAAAGCTGTTTGCAAATCAGGTGAACAGCCTGTCCCTCCCCATGCTGGCTGAGCTGGGGGTGTGTGCGTGTGCAAGCACACTGTTTCCTTCCCAGGCAGGCATCAGTGGGACCAGGATTGGTTTGCATAGTTCAGAGCCTTATGTTTGAAGTTCTTTGTTCAGCATCATCCAGGCTTTGGTACCTGTTAGCAGGTCCACTCAGGAGAATTTACATGTGAAAATAAGACTGACTGTAGAAAAGAGATGGTGGAATTAGCTTTCTGTCTGTGGGAGCAGAGACTCTTTCTGTCGACTTAAATTTAGGGAGACAGTAAATACTGAGCTTCCTGAATGCAAGTTCCAGTTCTAAGTCACAGTAATGACAACTAGCTTACACAATTTGAGCTCATCTGACACCGTCTTATGTGCGGAATTATATTATTTTCAAAACAAAGAAACCCTACTCCACAAAAACATCACCACCACCAACAAAACAAAAAACAACAAAATCAAAAAAATGACGATTTTTAAAGAACAGCTCCTTGTCTTAAAAATCAAGTATTTAATTCTGTGCTGGTTTTAACAATTCTTTAACATAAATGTCTTATAAAATTCTTTGTGTACATGTCACTACCTAAACAGCTTTGTTAGACCCACTTTCCCCATGCACACATGGAAACTGTATTTGGTATGTCAAAGACTGAGTAGCAGCCTGTAGCAAGATCCTCTCAGGATATGCCCAGGCTGCAGAATAATGATGGCAGATCTAACCTTGCTAGTCTTGAGTATTACCAGCAGGCTAACCCTGACAGTGCTGAGCCACAGGAATTTGTACCCGCCTGTTCAGACAAGTTGTGCAGCTCTCTGCTACTCAGCAGGTTTCTGAGGCAGCGTCTTGCACATGTGACCTTGGTCTTTGGTATTAATTATGCAGTGATGAGTGAAATGATGGGAGGTATTTTAAAGCAACAAAACATAGGTTTTGCTACATGGCATGGGCAGGTGCCGTTTAATAACTGTACTTCTCCTTTCTAAAAACGTTCTCATCTGCTCAAGTGTCTTGCTTTGCTTGTGCCAGGCAACATGGCATGGAAATTGCCAGGCCCTGGGTGCTGTTTCCAGTGTGGGATATTAGGGGAATTAAAAAATTCAGACTGTTTCATGGATTCATTTACTTGGATTAATGAATCTATCTCTGCCTCTGTTTCCCCAAGAGTAATGTGAAGTTACTTACATCAGAGGGATTTATGAGCTTTTTTCTATATTGGCCATTTAGCAGGGAGTGAAATTCAGCTCAGAGGGCTCTGCAGAAGGATGAAGTATTTGAGTTTATTCTCTTATAACCCTGGTTACAGAAGATTGGCAAGTTCCTGTTTAAAGTTTCTTTAAACACAAAATATAACTACTCTTTGATATTTTTTTGTCCTCTTTCTTACTTTTTTTTTTTTTTCCTCTTCTTCCTTTATGTCTTTTGGTTTTTATTTTAAATGTTCCCTTAAACTGCAAACTTTTCAGGTTGTGACCTGAAGGCTTCTCTGTGCTGGCATAGATTTGCAGAAGGCAGCTGAGGGCTTGCTTTGTTTTCACAGGTTGCAAGTGTGAAATTAAATGTATGTTAGTGGTAAGGTCTTTGTGGTAAGAGAGTGTAAAGGGGTGTTAAGTGACAGTAGAAAAGAATGGTCTAGGAGGGAGGAAGAGAAGATGTTGCCTCTTCTGAGGCGCGGCGACCTGGTTCAGGAACGGCACGGCGACCCACCCCTGGCCGCTCAGTCCATAAGCTCTCAGACACCAATATGGTGGAAGGCAAATGGTGTTTATTGGAAGGTGATTTGGGACTTTATAACCTAGGTTTGGAATGTCACATCCCCCTGCTTGTGTCACAAGCTGGGTGGTCCTAATTACCTATGGGGTTAAACAACTAAATGGAGGGGGTTCTATCCTTCGCGTACATCCTGTAATTCTTCCGATCGCCTATGTTCCCTCATAAGAAGATGTAGCTAAAACTAAATATGATGCTTGCTTTTTTCCTGAACCTTTACAGGAGAAGCATGAATGTGTTCCCAGTCCACAACTCCCTTGTCTCTTCTCTCCCACTCCCCTCCCTTTTTTTTGCTCTTACCCTCTGGAGCTGCTGTTCTAGGATGAGTTGGTTCCAAATAGACAATACTTTCCAAGCAGATCAACAGACACCTAAGCAGCTGCACTGGTATCTATCATGAACAGATATGCTGCACAGTGAGGAAAATTACAAGATGGGACTGGCATAATTTGTCATATTATAAAAAAATACAAAGATCTCCCTCCACTTAAGCAGCGTCCACAAGACATTTGAACAGCGTACTTAAAAACTGTCACTTTCTTTTCCAGTCTCTGAATACATTTTCAAATCCTACACGTTAAACATTCCACCTTCAGGTCCTCTGTAAAGAATGTGTTTTACAGAAATGGAAGCAGGTCTCTGTCTTGACACAGATACAGGACTATAAATTTGCAGAGGAGGCAATAGGAAATAATTACTTAGAAGGCTTTTGTGGCTTATTTCAGCATCAGGTATTCTACCGGAGTGTCCTCTGAAGAGGGATCGGGACAGGATGGAGTTAGAGAAATGCTGAGCTTGTTTTTCACTTGGTAAAGATTTTTTTAATCTTGAAAGAAAGGTTTGGAATTTACACAGGAGGGGACGCTGAGAAATCAGGATGCATCTCACAGTGTTGACCATTTTCCCTTTGTTTGCTCAGACCCATGGTTCAGGTTGTAGGGCATTTTATCTGCTGGTCTCTTAATTGCACTAATTGAGCTGGGTGCCTGTTGCCCAGGGACTGACTGTGATAGTGCCATGTTCAGGGCAGCTGAGTTTACAGCTTCCCACAGGTTCTGCCTGGGTGTGCCTGGTTGGGCATCTCCATCTAATCTCATAACCGAACGTCTCTGTGGCCTCCCAATCTGTTACATGCTCTCTGTTCCGATCCATATGTCATGCCCGGCGGGAACACCCTGTGCTCTCCAACCCTGCCGATTCCCTACCCAGTGCTTCTCTGCTCCGTGGCTTCTCCATCTTGTCAAAGGGGAGCGGCACAGTGAAATGTTTAGTGTTTCTTGACTTCTGGAACCTCTGTCCAAGAGGTGTGGCTCAGTCATTTGACTGTCTCGGTTCAAGTCATTAACATTTCAAAAGGGCTGTTAATTCTGTCTGGTTGCTGGAGCTTGATAGAAGATTGTCTAATAGGGGCTTGGTGAGGGCCAGCCAACCAGACATTTCTTCCTTGAGATCTGATCAGATCTTGCGGCTCCTGGGACCAGATATTTAAAGATACTTGAAGTTTGGCAAGTTAGACATTAATTAATTCTTTACAATCTGATACTCAAATCCTGTAAATACTCAGTCAGCAATAAGCTTCTGGAACAGGAGTGTTCAATGCTGAGTCAAATGGGCTGATTCTGCTGAAATAATTTCAATTTCTGGTTTGTATCTGGGTGGGGGGGGGCCGTAGTCTTCCAAAATATTTTTTTTCCTCTTTTTAATTTTACCTGTAGGTGCCCCTAGTCTTTGGGAGGTGTTTCACAAAAACAGGTAGAAGTCATGTCTCACATCTATGCAAACAGACCTGAGAATTCCCCGTTTTCTCTTGACTCTATAATTGCTGATTTTTGCCTCTTCAGCCAGAACAAAAGGAGAGCGACATCTACACCCATGTGGGTGAGATGAATACAGCTATCACACAAATAAAATTACTGGCTGCCGAGTAGCAACAGCTTAATGAAAATGTGAAGTGTTAAGCAAATAAAGCCAGTCAAGCTCATAATACTTTTGTGTGGAATTTCACTGTATCACCGAACAAAAATAGAATTAGGTGTAGAAAAAGGATATCTGGAGGAGTCTCTGTTTGCCTCTATTCTTGGTGTATGAAGCCGGACTAGACAGGATCGAGCCATACTTTAAATGCGGACATGATACCCTGACCCAAAGAGGAATTCTCTTTATCCAGAGCAGAAGCCTGCTAAAACAAGACAGAAAGGAACAAGATAACGCACCAGATTTTCTCTGAAACCTAAATGCAAATTATACAGAGGAATGGATCCTTTGAGAATTGAATTTTTGCATTTCTTTAGCATCTTCTCTTGGTGAATAATTATCATACCTCTGTGTGGTTGGTAAGTGGCATTACTCTTAGGTACAGAAAGGGAAACTGAGATGGGCATTTATTTCAGCTGCTGGAAGAAGTTGGGAGGTGACTGACAGTAGAGCCTAGGACTGGCTTATGCACCCCAGGCAGTGCTCACCCTCCTGGAGTGCACCAGAAAACTGCAGGGTTTAGTAATACTGGCAAGCACCTGGTGAAATCCCCAGTATGAGAATTTTAACTACCACCATTGAGGTCCCACATCTCAGAGGCACAGTGCCATACCTGAGGTGAAGTGTTTTCAGCTGTTCTTTGCATTCTACCCAAGGACTGGATTTTCCTGTGCTTCCATCTTCATGAAAATTTCTGGAGTTAAAGACGTGCTCATTAGAACTATGAAGGTTAGTAATACATCCTGGGATGAGTTCTGGAAAGGCAAAATGCAGTATGTAAATCTGGGATCAGCTTGTGAAGAAGCCCTGCAGCCAAGGAGCTACTATATTTGCCTCCAAACAAAATTACATCCTCTTTGCCTGGCTTCTCCCATGTGTCTGGGGCTGTGAACAGTCAGTGAATGGGATGGGATGATCCCTAGAATTTGGGAGGACAGCTGGGGTTGCTCCTTCTATCTCCTGTCTCTCTCTATTCCTCCACCTGCTCCCTGATGGCATTTCTTCACAAATAAAGCATGTCTTAGCTAGGCTTGGTCTCAGGTTGTGTGTAATCACTGGTGTATTGAAGGTTTTGTGTCTGGGTCAGTTTTAATGCACTGGGGAATTAGAAATGTTCTAGGAGTTTAAATTCTAAGCACCTTTACTTTTCTGGGTGACCTTGTGAAGTTTCCTTGCACCAGACGTGTGTCTTGCTGTCCTGCTGCCTTTATCTAATTTGTTTTTTGTGTATGTTACTGACATACAGTGAAGTGTAATTTGTTTGAGAAGTGGCACTTATAACAAGGATCCTGCTAATAATCCCTGCACTGAATCCCTATATACACAGTGTTCTATGAATAATTAAAGTCACAAACTTCAATTGTGAGGGATGCGCAGGTGAAACCTATTCTGAAATGAGGCTTGCCATATCTGACTTTTCTACTTCTAGTGCTTTTTAGCACTGTAGGATTTGCTATTTTTGTTCCAGGAGTGAAATAGATTTAAGAGGAAGTCTGACATCCTGAATTTACACGTCCTAACAACAGTGTTCATCAGTCAGTCTTCTTACCATCAGTCAGTCTTCTTACCTGTCCTTTCTCTACCCCTTCTCTCTATTAATTTTCCTCAATAGTCTGCAGGGATCATTTGCCAGCCTGATCCAAATTCCTGCACTTCCCTGGCATCTTGTTTTATAGTATCTTGCATCATGTACTTTCTATTTCTGTAGTCCATTTAATCCAAGATACTGAGATGGCTTTGCAGGTATTTATTGCATTTCTTTCTTCCTCGTGTAAGGAGGTAACAGGTCATCATTTATACAACTTAATCCAAAGTCTCTTCCTTCTAGGGTTATTTTTTCGTTTTATTTTCCCTTTGATTATTCTGGAGGCTGGTAGCAAGAGCAGGAAAGACAGTATAGAGAAGTTGCCAATATTTGTGTCTATTGTTTCATTATGTTGTGCCCAGAGCATGGCTTGGCAGTTCAGCAGTTAACCCCTGCAGCCAATGTCCCCCAGAAAATAATGTTACTGTTGCCTTTCCTTAATTTTTGGAAGTGTTTGGCTTAGGGTTTGAAATAATGAAATACTGTTGCATCAGTATGTGGTTTTCCATTCCTTTTGGCTCTGGAAGCAGATATTCACAGTTGGGTGAAGTTCATTTTAATCCTCACAAAACCAGAGCTGGATTTGTACAAGTGTCATTGTTCTGCTTTAGAAATATTCTGTGCTTTTTGGATACCTTTATCCCTCCCAGGTGCTAATCCATGAGCTTGCACTCATGGTGACTCTAGTTGCAGAATGGAGGGGTATCCAGTGTTATCTCCTTTGTCTCCTGCATTGACTTCTACTACTCAGTCCAGAAAGGCACAGTAGTGTTTGGAGTGTGCAGTTTCTGATGTGTACAGATAGTGGGATGTAATTACCTTCCTCTGAGATACAGTCATTATGCTGGCTGTAAAGGGAGAGGGCCACAGTCCTAATGGGTAATGATTTTAAAGCAATCTTGACCAAGTCTAGTGGAGCCATTTCAGAGCACTTAAAACTCAGCCAGTCCTTCATGGCACTTGTGATATGTCCACTTCATGCAGTGAGAGGCATTGGGATTATCACTTGTTGAGGGATAAAGAAAATCCATGATAAACTGCAGCATTGGCTTTGGGCAAGCATTGTGTGCTGCCATAGGGGAAAGGCACCGACAGAGCCCGGGCTTGATTATTATTGTTCTTGATAGTGATTTGGAGAAACGCAAGGCTCTCACAGAAGCAATAAGCCAGTAGTCATGAAATCTGCCACCTTGGGCTTCCTGTGCTGCAAGAGCTGCTCCTCTGTTCCCAGACTTGATTCCTGCAGAGGCAAGACTATTGTTCTTGTTTCCCAAGCATTAGCTGGGCAGGTAGAGATACAGTCTCCAGATCAGAACCAGATCACTGGTGGATGCACTGTTGGTTTACTTGGGAAATTCAGGCTTCAAAAAAGTTGTCTTACAAGGCAAATTTGGTCAGAGGTTGTTTAACAGCAAATACTTGTTTGCGTTATGTTAAAGACAGGCTTCAATGTGCTTTGGTGCCTGTTGGAGTTGTGCTCAGTAGCAAGGTGAGGAGAAAAATTTCAGTAGAGCTGATGGAAGGTGGCAGTCAGCAGTTGTAGGTCATATTAAGGGGCTCTGGCAGGCCTGTTGGGATCAGCCCAGGACTAAAAAGCAACCACCACTTCACATAAGCGATTTTCTGTATTTCAGTCCTTTACAGAAGCACAATAGCCCAAGCTGTGCAGGTTAGCAAAGCTCTAAGCTGGTACCCAGGAGAGCAAGAATAACTAGTAGTGAAATGCTCTATGTCTGATTTTCATTCTTTGAGCTCTTCTGTAATGTTATTGGAAAACAAAAATTCTTTAAATAATGGAACAGACCCAATGAAATTGTGCAGTGATGCAGAAGGGGTTGAGGAAGGGTTATTCCTTTCTTTCCATTACTTTTCTCCTCCTGCCTTGCTTGCCAGACGTGGGTGGAAGCTACATGTCAGGTGCTAGGACATCAGCCTGGCCCAGTGGCTTTTCTTAATGACAAGAATGAGATTAAATGCAATTAACATCGACTGAGCAAAAACTGCCCTCGGTTTGTATGTGGATTAATTAAAAGTCATCCTTTCAGCAGCAGCCCTTTGCAGAGCTGTTTGTTCCTCCTGGCCCTGCTGTTTTTTAGCACATGTCCAAAATCAAAAGCACCGAGCTTGTTCCCCATTGTGACATCTGGGGTTACCAGCTCAGCAGGGAGATGCAGCCCCCCAAGCAGGATGATTTTTTGTGCAGTCTGCTGACTGCAGAGCTGCTCAGTCAGTGGCAAAATATTTCCTGTTAAGCAAGGCTAATGACGGGAGCTCTCTGAGAGTTAGAACAATGATCAGAGCAACTGTCTGGAGGAAATCAATGGTATAATGCATGAACAAATAGGTGAGTCTCAGAACAGCTGGAGATTAGTTGGACTGGTAAATAACTTTGTGTTCGGGTGATGCCGAGCAATGGGGAAGTGTAAAGGCAGAGCCAAGTAAGCATTGTGTAGGCTGTTGTGAGCCTAAGGAGAGAGAAGAGGAAACCAGAAAGACTGTTTCTGTTCTTAGCACTCTGATGGTGGGATTTGTAGACCAGGAGACTTCCATGTGAAAGCACTTTCTGGGATGTTCTGACAATGCATCTGGTGAGTTTTTTGAAAAGCGTCTTTTCTGCTGTCAAGCCAACTTTGAAGACACTGTCTGGGGAAGTTGCCAAGAAGTCATTGGGTGAACTTCCCTGCTTTGCAGAACTATTAACACTAGTATAGGGAAGAGGGAAAACAGAACTCTCTTCATAGCCTTTTGAATTAATGTTTTTGTTGCTGCCAGGCATGCTCCTGGCCCTCCTTATTCCAGTCCCAAGGACAGCAACTGTTGGACTCCTGAAGGATGAGAGAGACAGAGAGGCTTTTCTGTGCAATAACTATATGGCACAGAAGTGCTGTGATCCATTAGTCAGCACAGCTGCTCCACAAAATAGCCGATACCCTGAGTGTAACAGAACAAATTGCACATAACCAAAAAATACCTACAGCATACATCAAACCAAAGTGACTCAAATCTCCCTTGCAGCACTTTGGGGTGCTAATAGCCCTGCAACAAATGCCTCATCCAGTGTAAAGGCCTTGAACACCCATCTTAGGGCAGGTCATGATTTTTGTATTTTGTTTGTGCCTCTTTCCACACTAACTGAGATGAAAAAGTTGTGCAGTCATGTTGCTGAGGTCTGCTGTCTGCCAACAGGTATTCTGATGTTGAGAGCTGCCTGCACACGGCAGGGAACTAGGAACTATGAAGACTAATTTCTACTCTGTCACTGACACTCCAAATGCACCAAGCCATTTATCATGGGGATCTGCTTTCTGATTTCTTTATAGCTTCACAGTGCCCATATGCATGAGCGTTGTGATGCGACTGCTTAAAGGGATGTTAAAACAAAGGCAAGGCACACGGTGGAGGAAACTTGCAGGGTTTACCCGGTGAGACTAACAGCTGGTTAAATAAATATGTCTTAACTCAGCTGAGGCTTGGCAAACAGCGTCTCTGGCAAACACTGAGGGAGGAAGTTCTTCAGGGTCTGGCTTTTCAAGGAGGGAGATTCCTCTGCTGGCTAAGAGCCTCCAGCAAGGCCGAGAGCTGAGGCACAGAGCTGGCCAGCATCCGGGGGAGGTGGAGAGGATGCTGCAGATTCACCGGGCAGCCCCGAGCTTCTGCACTGGGATGCAGACTGAGAAAGAAGGAACAGGACAGAGGAACTGGTGCATTAGAAAATCTGGCTGAAACTTGCTTGCTCTGGTGCTGGGTACCAAGGCCTCAGCTCTGTTAGAGGACAAGGACTGTGTTGGGCATTGACTGGACTCCTTTCTCAGCGGGGGTGAGATATGTGGAGCAGATCTACTTGCAGAGCTCAGCCCTTTCTCCTCAGTCAACTGGAACCAGAACTGGAAAACTACTGGTTTTCTCACAGGGGCTGCAAAGTGGCAGGCTGTGTCAGCTAAGCAGCCTATTTTGAATGCAGTTAGCTCCTGAGCAGCGTGCCGCAGTACTGGAAGAATATGAGTTAGTGGCTCGAAGGTCCCATTTACTGTGAAAGGCATGGAAGAAACAAGTGCTGTGTGCCCTCCAGCTGGACTTGCTGTCAGGACTGAACAGATTGCCATTCCTGTTTGTGCTAGTGAGGAATTTGCCTTTTTAAGGACACTATTTTCATATGTAGAGGTGCTGGGCTGAAGCTCATCAGGACTGGAACCTAGTCTCTACCTGGATTGCATTGGCAATGGCACTAAAAATAACCTGCCCTCCCTGTGCAAAGAAGGGCACTGTTCCCTCTCATCAGACTGTGGGTGTGGTGTACTCTCCAAGGCTGTTCATCTCCCGACTTCTTGTTCCGCTGAGACTGCACCAGAGACCAGCCAATGCCAACTGTGGGGCAGTCATTTTATAAGGAAGCATCAAAACTTTTCAGTCTGAGCCTCAACTCTATAAATTGGGACTATCCTGTCATGTGAGAACAGCAATTGCAAACTGCTTGGACTTGTTGCATATTCGCCTTGCCTGGTGCATATGAAATAATAGGGGCATGGAGAAGAGGTAAAGCTCCTCCTTCCCTTTACTGGCTCCTTCTGCTCAAGGTAAATGCTGTAGCAACCTGGTAGCATCTTGTGGAGAGGATTCCAGGTTAGAAGAAAATGAAGCAGTGCCAAGTCTGCACTAGCATGGTTGCAATGCTAGGTGGAGTTAAACATGGACAAAGAGTGGGTTTAGTCTCAGAGATATGGTGTCTCTCAGCCCATCAGTTCTAGATCCAGGCTCACTGTGCAAAAGACTTTGAGAAGGTTTAGAGATCCAGAGTGAGATGTAACCTGATATTTTTGCACAAGGAATATTTGTGAGCCTCCAGCTCAATGCATACCTGTTATGTGGGTAGGTTAGGCTGGAAAGAATTCATTGAGGTTAAGAACTGTCTGTTTTCATTTTCTCCTGAAATAAGTACAGATATCATAGAATCATATAATAGTTTCATCTGGAAGGGACCTTAAAAATCATCTAGTTCCAGTCCCCCTGCCATGGGTGGAGACACCTGCAACTAGACGAGGTTGAAACATGTAGTTATGATTTTGAACATGAAATTGTGTAACTGTGATATTCTTTGAAAGTGTTTAAAAAAAGAGGTTTTACTGTCTTCCAGAAGGGTCAACCATCGAGTAGCCACAGAAGTGATTTTGTTTTTGTTTTTCTTTTCTTTTTTTTTTTTTTCCCCACAAAAATGTAGTACTCCTGGACACTTTGTTAAAGTGTTACAGTGTGAATACAGCAATTCACTTCATTGCAAAATAGATTGTGAGTTGTTACTGCTTCATTCATTGCAATTTCCGTGAGTGCTGTTGGAGTTTTTAAAATATATTACTCTGTACATAACTTCTAAGTCGGTAATGGTGAGAAAAATTACCTGGAAAATTAGAGTCAGTGGAGTATTATTGATGGTTCGTTTGTCAGATTTCTGCATAACCTTTGTCTAAATAATTTGGTGAACAATTTTCTCTTCATTCTTGAGTCCTTTGAAACTTTTCCAATTCATTGTTGTCAGAGGTGGGGCTGTCTTTGGAGATTCAAGGCCAAGCATATTCAGTCTACATTGGCCATGTATCAGCCAATATTAACCTGCTGTGCAGAAGCAGCCCAAGTGACATTCTCACCTTCTGACAGACAGTGCCAAGTGTGCTAGCATCATTATTTTGTGATGTTTTCCATTCTGATTCACACTGAAAAAAGCACAGCTTCTCTCCTCAGAAAGGCAAATATCTGGAGAGTTGAACTGAGCTCAAATACAGCCCTAATAAAAACAGGCAATGAGACGGTATGCAGTGAAGTGTTCAGTTGTCTTTCTCTAGTTGGCTTTAGCTGGGTCCTCTTAACATGGATCAGTACTGTCTGCTCTGCAGAGGGGACTGCACATATCCAGTGCAGGAGAAAAAAGTAGCCTGCTTACCCTCTGTGATTCTGCTTCTCCTGTAGCATTGACACAACTATGCCATTGCTGCTGCAGGAGAGCTGATTGCCCACATTGTGAAGTGGGATCCAGCACTGATTTCTCAGATCCTCAGAGGGAGAGGTGTTACGGTGGTGTCGTGTGTGTTCTCATCCACTGCTGATGGCATTTGATTTCTTTGACTTTATAGATGCGATAAGATATAAATACGAAGAGACCACAGCAGACTTTGAAATCTCCATCCTAAAAATGTTGGAAACTTTCTGTCTTAAAATAACCCTCAGCAGTTCACAGCTCATATGCAGATACCTGCAGGATCTGAGGAGGTACTTCTTAGTAGGTTTCTGTGGGCACAAAGTGACGTGGTTTTGCTTTGATAAAGGATAAAGGCTGTCAGATATGTCAGGAGTTAGGATGGTCTCTGAGTCCCCATCTTTCTTCTTCTCACTTCTCTGGTGCTCTTATATTGATCCTGATCCAGGATGAGAGAGTGGAGGGAGTGTGCGTGTGTCTGTGTGTGTCTGTGTGTGTCTGTGTGTGTGTTTTTGATGGCAGCTAATCAAAGTGCTCCTGTGTCCTGCTGAGGCAGGACTTCAAGTGAGGCTGCACTTACTCTTGTCACCTCACTGCTCCAAGGCTTACCTGGAGCCACAGCTGTTCTCTCCCACTGTAGGCCAATGGATTCACAATCCCGATTGTTGCAACTGACCATATGTTCTTGATCACCGAATCAGCCTTACCTTTGCTACCATGAGCTGCTTTGCTTCCACAGTCCTCTCCCCTTGAATATCTTGTATTTTTCAGTAGGTGAAACATGATGATTTTTCTGTGGGATTTTCACCCTGCCAATGCTACTCTTTCCTTTCCGATGGCAACATTCCCATGTCAAGAGCTGCATAACTAGCTTGCTGCTTTTCTTTTGTCTCCTTTTTTCTCCAGGAGCTGTTAGTTAATTCTGGATAAACATCATCCGACAAAGAGCAGAGAACAGAGACCACAGATGCCCTTGGAAGCCCCAGCATCCTTCTGGACAGACACTGACCAAAACCAGTGCCTTCTGCCCTCCATGACCAATACAACACAACATGATTCCTGTTCTAACTGTCTGCATGTATCAGTCTCCATGGACGTTCCTGGAGTTGGGAGGAGGGTCCCAGGAGGGGGCAATGCTGTAGTTTCTTTTCATTGTTTTGCATTGTAAAGAATTGTGTTGATGCCAGGTGCTTCCAGCACAGCTTGTAGCTTGTTGGGGTTTACATCTTGCCCCAACATAAGCCTGGTTCACTCAGTTCTAATTTTGGTTTCACCAACCTACATCTGAGTTTCAGGAGCTGTTGCCTCGGTTTGCTCTGGAGAAAGGGGTCCGAAGTATTTGGAAGTAGCCCTGAGTGGCTTGTTAGGATTAACTGTTCCTAGCATGCTGCCATTGGTTACACCAGCAGACGCATTCCTTCCCTTCCAGGTTCCCTTCTAAACAATAAAGTGTTTAATGGTCACTGTGTGCTGTGAGATACTTTTAATCACATGAGTTTGTAAACTGCTGTTTTCTGCCTATTGCCAATGCCAACAAAAAACTCCAAATGAGTGTGAGGAATAGCAGTATTTCAAATCACAGTTTATAAACTGCAAAACTTGTTCGTATTGGTCTCAGGATGACTAGCTTATCAAAAGTACTTGGTTGCAAAGTCCTGGCTGAAGGGAACTGGTGTTAGGAATCATACTGGAAAAACCTTTGCTTGCTGGCTGCAGAGCCCAAGTTATCTTTTCACAAGCTCTTGCATGCAGTTCCTGCTGTGTCTGCCATAAACCACCATCCCTTTCATCCTTGTGCTCTGTGTTGAGCCCTCTTCTTGCTGCTTGAGGAATGGAGGAAGCTGGGTGCCTCTGGAATCTTATTCTCCTACAGGTAGGTAGGTGTGGCAGAATTGCAAAAGGCCTGTCAGCAAACCAGGAGAGCAGGTCTAGTTTGGTAACCTGATTCCTTTTCTCTGGGTAGAGCTTCTCTATCTGGCAGCATTAGCTTCCTCTGTCCTCTCTGACTGTATCTGACAGGTTTTGAAGAATGTGAACATGGATTTTTGGAGGTCATGTCAGAGTTTAATGCAGTGTTTATGAAAATGGATGAGGGGGGCTGAGAATTGTTTTCTGTGTTACATTCTGCTTTGTCTCTTTTTTCTTTAGACAGCAACTTAGTGCTTTACATCTTCATTAAAGCAACAAAATGCCTTTCCTTCTTATTGAGAGCTGATGGCACAACACTTTTCATCCTCAGAAGTGACGTTTGCTTACACATGGCTTATCTCTGTTAGTCTCAAATCTTGCAAAAATTCCAGCTCTGCATCTTTGTGTAGATCAAACTTGCTGTCCCCAAGTGAGGAAGAGCAAGTTTTCCAAAACAAAGTAGCACAATTCATGCCCTCAGATCTGTTGGAGCAGGACTGGGTGGGCTTTTGCTACTGCTGCCATGCCAGCTTTTGGATCTGCTTGGGACTGCCACAGAACTTCTGACTCTGCAGGCAGAGATTTAGAGCACCAAGGTCTGTCCCTGACTAGGTTTGAAATTATTGTTGGTCTGAAGAGAAAAGTATGTATTTTGTCTCTTCCTTGTTTTCCTCTTGCCCCTATCCAGTATTGCCTTGGCATGAGTAATTTGCATGTTATTATTTCAGCTGCCCTAAACTGGGGCGGACTGTGATGCCAGGGCTGATTATTTGGCGGCACTGGGCAATTTTGTCTGTTAGGCAACTGTAATACATTTTCATGTTCTGTTATAATGAGCTTTATTTACCAAATTGGCAATTCCTCTGTTGAGAAATAACTGATTACAGCATTCAGGGAGTTGCTGTCATCTCAAGATACGCAGGTGTCTATGGAACATAAACAGATGTGATCATTCAGACAGTGAACTTGATAGAGGGTGGGGGTGGGGCGGAAATCAGCCATAAAATCATAAATGTAACAGCTACAGCTAATGTTGGCCAGGTGCACTGCGGCTGTTTGCAGCCCAACAAGGACAAAGTGGCACTTGAAGGCCATCCACTACCTTCAGATGAGGGACTGCTTGATTGTTAGCTCAAAATACACCTCTTACCTGTCACTGCACTTCAGTACTGGCTTGCCTAACTCTGTTTCCAGAAGTTTGAGTTTGAGGACAGACATTCATTTGTGGAGCAGCCTTGAAGTGAGAAACTCCTCTGTCCTGTTGTGTTGGGTTTGATTTTAGCTTACTGTGTGCTGAACATCTACAAACTCCTTGGTGATCATGTCCGTGGGGACTGTGGTCACATCTGCCTTTCAGGCAGTCCCCTTCCTTTGGTGTTTCCTAGTCCCAGGAGCAGTTATCTTGCTGCTGTTGCCCTAATAACCAGCTCAGATGCCTGAGCCTGGGGAAAAATACGATCACCAGGGATGTCAGTAGGAAACTGCTGAAGATCAACTTCAGTTGCAGAGTCTCAGCTACTATCCAAGTGAAAAAAATGTGCAGGTGACAGAGTTTCTTGAGTGAATGTTTTCTCTTCCCCCTCATCTTTGCTGCTCCTGTAGTACCAAGGCCCTTGCAAAGAAGGAAGAAGCCGTACACCTTCTCCTAGACTCCCTCTCCTTATGTTTCTCCTTGACTGCTTGTTAGATATTCAGAGCCATTTTTTTTCTGTGCAAGATTGTGACAGCAGGTGTCAGTTATGCTCCAGAGTGGCTGAGATCATTATTCCTGGAGCCTGATGTCCAGTGTTGAATAGATGTCCTTTCCACACCACTACCACCACAGCTGGCATTAATGGACAACTATGACAGTAGGATAAACAAGGTCTGAATCTATTGTGGAAGCTGAATTAGAGGCAGTTTGCTCCAAAGGCATCTTCGAGGTGGGGTTGTGGCAGTCAGCCACACTGCTGTCTGTGCTGCATGTGCTGGATAAAAAGCAGCTCTTTTGTGACCAGGAATATGTGTGACCCGTTTCACCAACTAAAACCAAATCTGCCTATGGCCAGGTACAGCTTGGGCACAGTGCTCCCTTCAGCTGAGCAGTGCATGTCCATTTTCCTTGCCTGGTTGTTGCAGTTCTCTGCAAACTGGATAATTTTGTATACAAATGCATCCAGTGATTCGGATGTAATGCACAATTGTGGTAATTTCATGTGAAAATACAGCTTGCAGAGTGCCTGCTTTAAGAGTATGAATTGTTTTAAAACTTGCCAGATGAATGGAAAGAACAACCTTTTTATTCATGCATAATTTCTTAGCATTGCAGGAAGGGAAAAGAACAAAACCAGAGAAGTTAGAGAAGATACAGGAAATAACAGAACTGATAAAAATTTTCCAGTAGGCTTCAATAGCTTTGTAAATGAAACATTCAACCAGCAGCACTTTGAGATTCCAGTGTGCAAGAACATCACCAAATGTGCTCTAAGCACCAAATTTGTGATCTTGCATAAAAACTCAACTCATTGCCTCCTGTTGTTAATATTTCACAGTTGACTTTGCAAGATGCTTTATCTAATATCCTGTCTGCATTTAGGCAGCTACCTTCTCTTCCTTGTCCATAACAGGAGAGGTGGGAGGAAGAAGACAATTGCCAAGTGTGTCTGTAATCTGTGTAGGAGGGTTTTGTGTAGCTGTAGGGGGAGAAGAGTAAGTCTCATTTCCTATTTTATAGTCTGCTGGGTCCTGTGATCTCATGCTGTGTGCTCCTTTTCCAAGCAGATTTTTTCAATTTGTCTTTCAAGTTGTTGTTATTTTTTATTTCTAAACTGGTTAAAAGTGTTTGTCTGTAGCTTGTTGATAAATTGTTTGTGTCTGACTCCCTCAGGTGCTTAACTGCCAGTCCTGTGTGTGTCTCCAGACCACCTTTTTCCTTCTCTTGTCTTGTGCCCCCACAGTGGGTTGTTGCATGCAGCACTGAAATGTTATCAGCCCTTTTTTGGAACCCATGGGAGCTTGAAGGGCTGTTCAGTGTCCTGCGACATGTAACTCCACACCTGCTCTCATTCATGTGGGTTTTATCCTTGTCCAAATCTGGGTGTCCAAATCACCTGCCTTGTCAGCCCTATTGCTCTGCTCTTGGTGTGTTTTGGATTCTCCTCACTTTCCCTGTTTCCTTGGGGGAGTGAAGGTTGATGTGGACTGAGGTGATTGGGCTGTATCACCTTTGAGCTGAGGCTATTCAGGCTGATAATGCTGCCCCTCCATCTCCCACTCTGGTGTGTAATTGTGCTGGCGGAGTGGTAGTTTTGCAGCTGGGGGCAAAGCCAGAGGAAACAAGTGGAGCAGCCACTGGTCTCAGGAGAGCTCCCTGTCAAAAATGTGTCTTGGATTTAATGACACATGTGCTCTTTCAGACTTTTTATAGAGGTCAGAGCATGGCAGGAAACTTTCCTCTGTTGTCTTCCTAGGGAGAGCAGCACACAAACTTTTCTTTCCAAGTTGAAATCAATTGTTCCCTCAGGGCTAAGTAACAAACTGCTCCTGTAGCTGATTTTCCCTTGTGAGTGGCCTAAATTAGATGCTCTCCCTGGTTGCCCTCATTGGAATGGCTTGTGCTTTATCCAGCCATTTCACTTATGCCATTTCCTACAAGGTGTTGATAGCACTTGTCTGGTTCCTGCTGCCCTGTGTTGTTCTGTATGGGAGCTATTGCATGGCAAGCCTGCTGTGCCAGGGAGTGTAGGAGAAAAGGCAGCAGGGACCTGGAATCTCATTTTGATTCCTACATTGCACCCTCCTTTGTTTTCAGAAAGTGTGTTTAAAAATAATTCCAGGTATCTTTGGACCACGTTTGCTAATTGACATGAGTTGAAACAAAGCCCTTTGGCTCACTTGGATCTTTTTGAAGAGTTAGAATCTGTTCACCTCCTTATGGATCCCTGAAAGCTTATTTTCAAAATCCTTTTTTAATATTGAGTTGATATTGGGGTGACAGGTGCGGGGTAAATTTTCTTCATTCCCATCTAGTGCTAACATTTTTGGCAAACTGGTGTGGGCATTTCAGTCCTATACACTTCTATTGCCAGCTCTACAGAATTTTAAAAAAAGTTACCTTCAGTGTTTAAGACCAGAAAACAGTTTGGAGTCACCCAGATACTCCAGCTGTGCTTTCTGCATGTTTATCTCTACATGAGCAGCTCTGCTGGAGTCTCTGGGTGGGCATCTCCTCCTTGCCTGTGGGGCAGTGTGGGCCTGATATTTCTGGGTTTGAGAGATTTTAGCCTGCTAGCAGCTGCTAACTTTTTCCCAAGGGAAAATTTCTCAAAAAAGCTTATTCTCAAAACAATCTTGGCAAACAATCCAATCTTGGAAACTATCCTTTCTCAAAACAGTCTTTCTCCAGGTGGTGTTTTGCTGTTTCTAGTTTAACCAATGGGATTAGAGAGGTGTCATTCCTATTCACCAATCATGTTAAGTCTGTACCGAAACACCTTATAAAAGGTAGTAAGAATTAGACAGTAAAGCCTTTTCTATGCTCTTTACCTTCTGAAATATTTGGAGTCTCTCATCTTTCTTTTGTGTCCCACCATGACAGGGCAGAGCTTTTGTGTTATTTAGTCCTTGAACTGTCTGAGTTAATCTCTCTAATGGCCAACAATGGAGGACATGAGTGACACTCCCTCAGGAGGAATGAAAAGGATATTATTTTTTCCTTCCTGTGACTTCTTGAACATCCCGCCGTACCCATTTTCTTGGTAGTGGAGTCCATCATCATAGTGAGTTTGATTTTTATTTTCTGTGAATGGGGAGTGCCACTGTAAGTCAAGATTAGCTAAACATAACATTAAAAATAAAGCACGGCTATTAATTTAATGGGTTCCTCATTACAACCATCATAAAACAAGTAAACAGGAGCTCTGCCAGTGCTGCCTGCAGTCCTCCTCCAAGTGGCTGAACCAAGGGAGAGATTTGAACTCTTGCCATTTGATAAAGCCATGTGCAAACATGGCATTTTAAAAATTAATTCTTTACTTTTCCTTTAGTAGCCTTTCAACTGCTGAAGAAGCCTGGCCAGTGACTGCAATGAAGCTTTGTGGCTCTTAATGAAACAGAGGGGAAATGCCAGTTCAGGACTTAGCTTAAATCATATCAGCCAAAATAAAATATTACAAAAGGCAGAGAAATTATTCTTTGCAGACTGCCTCACTGAAAGAAGCTTTTGTAGTCTCTTTAATCCTTACTTATTTTTCTTTTGCAAAGGAAAATAAGTAAATTTTGTGTTGGGACTTTTTCCCTTCTACTGTTTACCTTCCAGAGTGCTCTTGCCAACTATTGGCAACTTCCTTGGATTGGAATTTACTGGATTAAATGGATCTGTGGTGGCCACATAGACTGAGTGTCTGCTCCCAAGTACAGTTCTGTCACTGCATCTCAGTGGGAAGTGCGCAGTGGGAAGGCACACAGAGGTGTCCAAACAGAATGTAAGCTGAAAGCAGTAGAATTATCTGTGTGCTGGACTTCTTCCGGACTTAAATCAGGTGCTTGTGCAATGCTGTGGGGTCTTTAAGTTAAAGAAGTTACAAAAAGAGAAAATAGTCATCCATTAGTTTGAAGACTCCATTCTAGTTATTTTTATATAGTGTCTTCTGGTATCCTGAAGTTTACATTTCCAAACTGGAGGGTGGTTTACAAAATGGAATATCCACAGTAATGTATTTAATATCCAGCTGTGAAACCTCAGTGCCAGCTGTTGGTTCCACCCAGGCACTGGTTGGCCACATTCGCCTGGAAAAATAAACTTTGTTCTCTGAAGGAAAGGATTGCCATTTAGTCTGTGGCCAAACAGATAAGGAAGAGGGTTCATGATTCAGAGTCTAAGCTGATTATCTTTGTGAAAGTGCCCTCAGCCAGCAGGGTCTGGCTCCTCAGATTCTCAGAAAACCAAGCAAATGTCCTCTTCTGAGGCTTCAGGTGGTCCTGTATTGCTCACTGCTCATCCAAAGCTCAGGGAGTTTTATGTGAGGCTACTTTGAATGTGATTAGATCTCTCTAGGTTATAGGAATCCAGTGTTGAGCTGACAGTATCCAAGTGTGGCATCAGGTGAAAGAGATACATTTGCTTCTTTGTGACTGATGGACTGATGTTTCAAAGTGTGGTTCTTCTGCTGGTTAAAAAAAGTTAATTTAACACTGCAAGGAATTGCACAGAAAAATGAGACCCATGTGCACACCATAAATCTAAAGTCATCTATATCATTTTTATGACTGTGAACTTGGTCACTGTCAACTAGTGCTTACCTCATGGGATTGGAGGTCCAAACTCAGCTCTATGGATAAAGCAAGAAAACCCATTACAGGGAGGTTTTATTAAGTAGTACTCAAGAGAACTGTGCTCTAGATCTTGCAGTCACCACTGAGACTGGGAGCTCTAACACTGCTACAGACCTTGCAGCAGTCCTGAGCATGCAGATGACAACACAGTCACATCTGCCCTCAGGAGGGCAGAATTCTCCCATTCTCAACTTGAAAAAAAATTGGATTTTAATGAGGAGTACAAAGTGAAAACTTCTGAAACTTGGAACCCTTTCACCATCCTTTGAGAACATGGACCATGTTGCAAAAACTTGAAAGGTGGCTCAGCCCTTCTCATGCCCACGGGGCTACCCTGTGAACAAGGCTCCCTGGGGAGAGCTCCTGGCTCTCTGTGCTCTCCTTTGCTCCATCTGGTCCACAAGAATTAGATTGCTTCCATCCAGCCTTAGATTTTAGGGTTAAGTAATTTATAAACCAGTCTGCAATATTTCTTCTTGTTGCTGTATATCCCTACATATTCACCCGAAAGTCCTTTCCAGGTTTTTAAAGTTGTATCAAATCTCTACCTGCTGACTGCAGGAGAAGCACCTTCCTTCTCATGGTGTTTGTATGTCCAAAGAGGCTGTGCTTGGCCCAAGGTTTTCCCTCCTGTGTTGAACCCTGGGGACTGAGTAGTTTATGGGAGTGAAGAGGAAGTGCTCAGGGAAAAGGAGTGGTTGAAAATGTACCTTTGACTCTTAACTTGGGAACTTAACTAAGCCTTGGTCCAGGTTTTCTAAGGATTCTCCAAGCCCTGACAATTTGTGTTATTGAATATGGCAGGTGAGTCTCAGAGCTGTACAGTAATTTAATGGACTTTTCCCTGGACCTGTGTGCAGTGTATCAAGTAGTGTAATGGTGCCCTTAGTCCAAACTTCTTAATGCAAAGTGATCAGTGATTTTGTAGCCCCTTACTGTTAACAGAGATACTCCCTACCCAAGGAGTGAGACAGGGACTTCTGGAGAAGCCTTAGGTACTTTCTGCCTTCCCTAAAGCAGGGCACTAACTGTGGCCACATCTGTGCAAACTGAAAAGCAAACCGATCATGCTGACTCTGCCTCATTTTACTTCTCCTGACAAATAATTGAGTGGTTGCACTTTATTAATGCTAGTGAGTTTCTAGTTTGAGCTGTTAGTATACAGTTTGATATTTATATTTATTTATTTGTAACACCCAGACTTTGTACTGGCTGGATTAATCCTCAAGCTAATCTGATGCTGAGCCATTTTTGTGACAATTGAGTCACAATACAATTTGACATTCATGCTGTACCTGGTGTAGCTAATTTATGTAACTCAATTTATAAATTACATAAATCGGTTACATAATTTATCATATACCTTGTACGCTTCACAGTAATATTCCCAGCTTGCAATTTAAACAGTCTTTATACTGAGAATAATTTACACTGAAGACTCCTGAATAATTTTGTAATCTATTCCTGGACAGATAAGGAGTTGTGTTTGTTAAATAAACACTTGCTAGTGTTGATTTTAACTTATTAATCACCCTGTCCTGCTTCCCAGATGATCTGTAGCCCGTCCTGGGTGATGCTCTGCTGGCAAGGCCAGACCTCTGTGGAGGTCCATGTCTTCAGCTCCTGCCTTTCAGGAGCTGCTTGCCAGGGAATGATGAATTTTTCCCTCTGTTATCCAACCGAAACTTCAATGCAGCTGATTCTTGCTGGAAAACAAGTTCTGCTGCCTGCAGCTCCTTCAGGAGTGCAGAACCCCAGCTTCTCCATTGCCCACCCAAGCACATATGTAATGGATGGTGGTGTGACCACAGTGAGGTGGGACTGGAGGTGAGGAGGGGGCTTTGCACTCGTCTGGGAGAGCTTGTGATGCAGGGGTAGAGGATACCTCCGTGGGCAGTGGCCCATGTGACAAGTCCTTGGGAAGTTTCTGCCTCATCCAGCTGGTGTTAGAGTGAGACAGGTCCTATTCCAGACCTTGTGGCACCAAGGTGTGAAAAGGAAATAGTGAAAAGTATTGTGCAACCCGTTTGTGACAGCATCTCCAGGCATCTTGCAGGAAGCACCTTGGCCCCCAAGCTCTGTGCTTTCCACCAGGAGCAGCACCTGGTAAGCAGCCCCAGCACTGGGACACAGATGAGGAGGATGGTGCTGTTCATCACCCTTTGTTCGAGAGGCCTGTGGGCCCGTTTGCATTGCTCCTGGTCCCTGGGGTTGTGTGAGTGGCCATGAATGTCATTGTGCGGCTGGCAGGTGTAAGCCTGCGTGTCTGGCGGTGCCCAGAGGCAATGCTGCTCCTTACAGCTGGGCACAATGTTGACCTGCTGGTAATGTTTCCAGAGGTCCGGTTCTCCAAATCTGT
This sequence comes from Hylia prasina, assembly GCA_013397195.1. Taxonomy (NCBI): domain Eukaryota; kingdom Metazoa; phylum Chordata; class Aves; order Passeriformes; family Sylviidae; genus Hylia; species Hylia prasina. The sequence continues at coordinate 65,037 of VYXD01006428.1, forward strand.
CACTTCTCATCTTTTGGAGTTCAGGCTGTGGCCAAGCAGCTCCCACATGGACAGCAGTAGAGAAGAGAGGTGCTGGGGCAAGGACCTGGAGGCAGGTGCTCATGCAAACATCAGCATCACCTTTCCTTTACTTGCGTCACTTTTCATCCTGCTACCACTTCTTGGATCCTCCACTTTCCCCTGGAGGGGCCAGTGGTGTCAAAGACCATTAATTTTGCAACAGCTGCTTCAAAACCCCATCAGAACCCCAAGCTGTCACCCTGTGACTGATGCCTCTGGGCACCACAGGTATCAAACCTGCAAACAAAATATTTAGGCATGTGGGGAAGGAAGTTGTCTCACAGCCCTGGCAGCCACCATGGCCACCAGCCACCTCCCACCTCCCAGCTCAGCACTCCCCTTCCTCATGGCCCTGCTGGGAGGAGATGTCCCCTCCTTGATCTCCCTGGTCTCATGGGGGACCACGGCTCTGCCCAGCTCTGCCTTTGCTCCTTCCAATCTATGTCCCAGTCAGAGCCAACAAATGAGCCATTATGTGCATACAATCCCAGGACATGCATGAGCCAGACCCATGCACCCCACACTCATGTGGGCAGACCCCGACCTGGCCGGCTCCTGTAATTATCTCCTGCAAGGCGAAACAATTAGGAGTTTCTGCTCTCCTTTCCCTCCCTTCCCCCTTCCTCTTCATTGTTCTTGGCAAAAAAAGGTTAATTAAACTTAGAAAATATCCCTTTTTTCCCTCCTCCTAAGCATGAGACTTAATTTTCTCTTTATATTTGTATTTAATTAATTCCTGCAAAGGCTCTGACTATATTTTTTTGGTATAATTTCTTTCTTTGTCTCTCTCATTGTTAATCCCTGCATATTCAGTTTTTCTCCTCCCTTTTCCCCTAGATTTGAAATTCTATTACCATTTCAGAAGGCAAGCGTTTGAAGAGAAAATTGAATACCCATCCAGTCTTGATAAGAAGGGACATTTGGTACTAACGGTAATTTGTGAAGCAGATTTCCCCACACACCGTGGTTGGTCCCCACCTTTCTCTCCATGTTTGCTGTGGTTGATGTGCGTGTGCAATAGGGGTGTGGGGATGTCACAGCATTTTGCAGTTTTTATATCCCTGGATTACGGCGTTAGGGCCATAATGCCCTAGCAGCTGCCTGTGGGAATGGGGTGATATGGTGACATGCAGTGTCTGACACCTCCCATGCGGCTTCACACCCCTCAGGAGCCGACCCTGCCCCCGCTCCCACTTTCCTCTTTTTGCTCAGGGGTGATGCCCTGTTGTGTTGTCCCCATGGTTTTAGGGGAAGCTGTGTTGTTTTCAGGAGAGCTCCTGTTTCAAGCTCTAGGAATATCCTCAGTGCCAGCAGGAGTGGGAGCAGCTGCCCGCAGCCTTCCCTGTTGTGGAGCACGAAGGGTCGTTCTCGGGCTGTGGCTGTTGGAATGCGCTGGCCTGAGTAACGCATCCACACCTGGGTGTCGCATCCACACCGGGGTGTCGGGGCTGTGGACCCGGGGTCCTGCAGCTCCTCGTCCCAGACATGGCCCTGGGCCCTGGGCCTTTGTGCCCCTCCCCACCTTGTCCTCGCACTTAGCGTGGGATGCGTGGCGCTGAGGTTCGGGCATCTGCTGACGGTGGGAAAACAGGTCTAGGGATTTACGGTGACTATTTCCCCTGCTCCAGGCTCGCTGTCACCTCCTGTCGCCTCCCCCACGCCGGTCCCCAGCACCCCGCGCTGCCGAGGAATGCAGAGCGCCCCGAACCCGCCCGCGGGGCCGGGCCCGCAGCGTCCCTCGGTGCCGGCAGCAGCAGCAGGTGGCACTGTCGGCCCGTGCTGCTGCAGCCGCCGCTCCCTCAGGCCGGGGCCACCGGCGCGGCTGGGGCCGAGGCCGGGCAGGTGCCGGGCTGCCCCCGTGGGAGCGGAGCTGCGCTGCCCGAAGTGCATCTCGGTGAGGGTCTCGGCCGAGCCGGGCGCTGCCTGCCTGGTGCAGGACAAGCAGCGGCCCCGAGAGTGTGCCGAGGGGATGGAACGGGCTCCCGACATTGACTGGGGGATGCCCGTGACGGCTTGGACTGAGCTGAAGTGAAATATTCCGTTTGTTTGCCCTAGAGAGAGACTCCCTGGGCAGCCTATTCCAGTGCTTGACAGCCCTTTCGGTGAAAAATTTTCCCCTCCCATCCTCTAAACTTCCTCTGATGCAACTTGAGACTGTTTCCTCTTGTTCTGTCACTTGTTACCTGGGAGAAGAGACTGATCCTCACCTGGCTACAACCACCTTTCAGAGAGAGAAAAGGTCTTGGTGTTGCTGTCCCAGAAGTGCTCAACTTGAGCTGGACAGCCACCACTGTGGCCACTGGCATGTCTGTGACTCCAGAGAATGCCTGCACAGGGCTGGATGTTGGGTTCTGTTTGGTGTCATGCTGGGGCTGGAGGGTTCCGGGTCCCACCAGGGCAGAACCATGATGTCCATGGACCTAGAAGTTCCAACAGGAGCCCCAGGGAGAACTCCCTATCCTGGCACAGCCATCACCCTGAAGTGGAATAGGTGGGACATGATGGGGAGCTGAGGCAGGATGTGAGAATCTGGAGAAACCTTCTAAGTCCAGGGGCAGCAGTCTGGGAATGGTGAGCATGGGGGTGACTGCTGAAGCTACAGAGCCCTCAGGGAGCAGCATTCTCCCCACTTCACTCACTGCTGGGTAAATCATGATGGCTTGGACTGAACTGAAGTGAAATACTCTCTGTTTCCTTGCCCAAATCTGTAGTTTCCTTCTGGCTGTGAGGCTCTGGGCCATATTGCACATTTGAATTTAAAAGCAGGCTTGTGCTTGGGCTTGTTATTTATTTATTTATTTATTCTAGAATTGTTATTTCTTTAAAATCAGGGTCCTTTTTTGCTGCAGCTTTGTGGTTCCTCTTGGAGCAATGACTGATGGACTTGGGTGCAGAGGGCTGGGGACATGAGTCAGAAATTGGGCCCTGGTTGTGTGGGGTGTCCTTGGGGACCTCTGGAGCTGGCAAGAAGAGAGTGGTGGAGGGGAGAGCCTGGGAGGCTTGAGCTGGTTCCCAGCCCTGAAAAGGGAGATGCAGAGTTAAGGCGTTAGCTGGGGGTGCTAATGGGCACCCCTCTTCCCCTCCCTGCTGTGGGATTTGCCATCTGCTGTGTGAGAAGCAGCATTTGTTTGCTTCAGGGATGTCACGTCCCTTCTCAGCATTGCTGGGCTGTCCTGGCTGGGCACTCTGCCCATGCCCAGCAAGCCTCATGTCCCCAAGGGCTCGGCTGCAGCAGTGGGGGTCTGGGCCCTGAGGGTGGTCTTGTGGCTTGTCATGGTTTTGTCTTACTCCCTGGAAAGCCAGAAGGTCGGTGCCTGAGACTGTGGCACCGATGCCCAATTCCCAGTGGCCACTGAACAGGCTCTTGGCCATCTGCTGGGAGCCAAGTGTGGCAGGTAGGGACCAGCCTTATCCCGGCTTTGGGGATGGGAGCAGGGCCACGGAGCAACTTTGGAGAGCAATGCTGGCAGGGCAGGTGGAAGGAAAGGGTGGAGAGGGACAGAAGGAAACAAGGATAACTAGAAGAGGCAGGAGAGGGGAGGAGGCAGGACAGGCAAAGGAGCTGTTGTGCAGAGAGAAGGACACTGTGGAAAGAGGGGTACAAAGTGGGGAGAGAGCCCTGCTGCAGGAGCAGCCACCCCATGCCACACGCCCAGCAAGCCCATCTCACCGCCAAGCTGCTAACGAGGATTAATTGCCTGTTCCGGGCTCCTGTGCGGGGCTGCAGCCACTGCTGCCTGCCCTCCGGTGCGGGTCCCCAATGGCTCTGTGGGTAATTTATGGCCACATCGGTGCAGGCAGCTGTTTGCAGGTTGGCAGCAGTGCCAATGGGAGCATGTGCCTGCTTTGAGGCTTTAAATAACCTCATTGGCTCCACAAACCATCCTGGCCAGGCTACCCAGCCAAACTGCAGGGAGGAGAGGGTGAGAGTCAGAAATCACTGGTCCGTCCCCCACAGGCATCAGGGTCCCCAGGCCAGGGGAGCAGATGGCTGCAGCCAGCTCATGGTAGCCTTGTCACAATGGGGTCCCTTAAATACCGATACCACAATTAATTGGGAATCACTGATCACTGCTGAATCTTGCTGCCTAGCTGTACATGGGGCAGGCAAACGCTGGCAGCCGGTGCATTGCCCAGCAGAGGCTGGAAGCGCTGCTGGCATCTCTCTCCATGCCCTGGGATATGTGTGGGGAGACATATGCTTCCCCAGTCTGCTCAAGTCTTGGTGTGTTTTGACCATTCCTTGCAAATGGCCTCAGAGGGTTTTAGCTGGGGAAGGAGGTGCCAGGGACACTGAGGCAGTGAGATGGTGGCTGCCCCACAGCCCCTGTCATGTCCTGATGGAAAAGGCTGGAAGGGGCAGGAATAATTTGAGGGTGCAAGAAAAGCCCCAGGGCCATGCGCTGAGTATTTCTGGGGGCTTTGACTCTTCTAGAGCTGGATCTCTGTCCTAAGGTGATCCAAGTCACCCCAAACCTAGGCCAGCACAGTCAGAGGTATAGCCCAATCTATAATCTTTTGCCTTCAAAGATTTAGTGTCTCTTAAGCTTTGTCCTAGCTCAAACCCACTGGAAAAATAGAGCTTGCAACTACCTCCTCAGAATCCCCTGGCTGCTGTGAGACCTTCCAACATCATCTCACTGGTTTGCAAGTCAGGAGGATGTGACCTGATGTGGTGCCTGCAGCTGGCATCACCTCCCCAGGGGAGGTGGCCACTGGGGCTCAGGGGAGCACAAGGGTTCCCCCAGCTGCACCCGGGGCAAGCCAGGGGGTCACGCTGGCTGCTGGCCTTGACCATTGGCATTTTGGGGTCCCTGGGGGAGCACCTCACTTGCAGCCTGCCCTGGGACTGGCTGCCATGGCTCTGTACTCCAGCACTTTTGACAGAGCACAGAGGTGACGTGTTTCTGGCGTGCTGCTTCCCACAGGCAGTGATTTTGATTTCCAAGAAGTTGCCTCTGTGTTCCTGAGTTTGCTTCCCCATTTGCAACGTGGCAACTTGTGCTCTTCTCTGCTCTATCCCTCAGGCTTCTGCCATCAGACGAATCCGAGTCCCTGGCATGTGGGCTGAGGTTCATGGGGAGAGCAGGGGCCCAAAGGATAGGGAAGAGGCATCTGAGGGTCCTGCCAGGGTTGAGGGAGGAGGGAGAGCTCATGGGGGTGCAGGGATCTTGGGAGGTGACTGCAAAGCCCCTGCCAAGGGCCAGGGAGGTGCAGGGGCTCTAGAGGTGGTTCAAGTCTGCAGGATGGGGCTTTCCTTGCTGATCGAGTGGGGTTCTATAGCCTGGAGCCCAGTGGGATGGCAGCAGACATAGTGTCCTGCTGGGGTTTATTACGAGGCAGTTAATAACTCTGTACTGGATGGTTCGTTAAAGGAGTTAATTTACCCTGGGCTGTTCTCTAATGTGGACTACAAGGCTTAGCTGTGGCCGTGTCAGGATGAGTCTCTGCTGCCTCACTGTGCCCCAAGATATTGCCCTTCATCCTCACTCCCAGCAGCAGGATATGTGGGGTGAGGAGGGCGAGGAGGTGTCAGCAAGAATGGGCTGGGTCCCCACAGGATTTCTGCTGGCATCCCATTCTTTGTGATGCCCAAGCCCTGGCTGGGACATGCAGCACCCCCTCCCCACCTGCACACCATTCCTGCAATGAGGCACCAGCAAAACCCCATGGCTTGGCTCAGAGGTCTGCCCTCCCTGGTCACCCCTAGCTGGCTGAGCTTCCTCACGTTACTGCATTGGGAACTGGCTTTAGGAATACATATTGACATTAAAAAAAGCCCCTCTGTAGCTATTAATTGAAGTCATTAAATTTAATGGGATGGTTATTGCATGTTAAATAAATACTGGCTAATTATAAAAAACATATTTGCCAAGGTTTAACTATAGAAAAGATGCCTCAATTACATGGTTATTAAACCTCAAAAAATATACACTTTTAATAATGAAGTGACATTTAAATAACATACATTAACTGTCTTATTAAATGTTGATTCTTTTCATATTTGAGAATTTTAATTTAGAATGTTTTCCCTGGCACTAACTGTATGATGCATCGTTAGCTGTCTTTCACTAATAATTTTATAAACTTTTTTAATAAATAGGCTGAAGTGTTTGTATTTGCTTTTGTTTTCCTAGCTTCCATCTCTCTCTTCAGGCGGCAGGGATGTGGCAGGGGAGGGTGCAGGCAGAGCAGGAACTTCCAGGCAGCTTCTTCAAATCACTAAACCCTTCCTAAAGATGGTAAACCCCTTCCTAAATCTGTCATCTTAAAATAGGTAGGCAGCCAAGCTCTTCAGGGTTTTTGACACATCCTTATGGAAAGGATCACTCTGCCTCGCTCTTGGTTTTTCAGATCAAATTGGTTTGTAAGAAGTACCCAGAAGATGGAGAGCAGGGTAAGAGCAGGAGCTCAAGGCTGCAGTGTAAGAACCACCCTGGTATAGCATTCTGTTTCTGCTGCTAAACCATGGCATTAATCCTTGGAAAAGTCAGTATTTCAGGATGCCTGCATCCTTCCCAGGTGTGGGAGGACCTGCTTGAAGAGGGATGCTCTGTGGGGCACATGCCCATGTGCTGCAGCACCCGGCCCTGCTGCTCACAGGGATTCCTCTGCGGCTGGAGGGGTGGGGAGCAGGGTCCTGGCTGTGGGAATGGCTGTGGCAGCAGCACAACCCAGGGCATGCAGGCTGCTTCCTTAATGCATTTATCGATTACAGTGTACACGTCAGGATGTAATTTAGAAATCACTCTCCCAGAATCAATTAAAGACCTTACTGGCAACATAGGCATCTCTTCTAGTTAAAGCCTTCATCCTTCCCTCAAATGTACACTCCACCATTCCTGCTCAGCTTTTGGGGAGTTCTTGTCTACCTTCCAGCCATCTGGAAATGTGGGTGCTGGGATCAGCCTCTGGCAGACCTGCTGCTTTTCTGAGAACTGGTGTTGCCTCAGCTGCCCCCCAAACCAGCCATCAGTTAGGGGCTGTCAGGGAGCCAAGACCTCTCATCTTCTGGACACATTCTTAATGTTCCCTGCGTTCACAGTGAGGTGAGTAATCTGTGCTCAGGAGGCCCAGTGGGCAGCACAGAGGCACTTTAATTAATTATGGAGGAGTTAAGTCCCAGGGGGGCTCCCTGCGGAGCAGGGCTCAGGCTGGACTCAGAGGCAGTCGGCTGTGCTGACTGCTTTGGGCAGGGGCTGGAAGGTCCCTTGCCTGCCCTGTGGCTGCTCCATCACTGTGAGGAGTTGCCCCAGCATGAGACCACACCTGGGGTCAGGAGAAGGGGGCTCCTTAAAGGCAGCAAGTGGGGATGGCATTGTGGGCAAGGGGATGTGGCACATCCTCTGGCTTTCAAGCCAGATGAGTATAGCCACTGTAGGACAATGATGTGATAGCTGGTCCATGCTGGCTCTTGAGAGCTGGATGTGATGCCTTTACCCCATGACAGCTTTTTCTGGGGCACAGCCAGGACTGTGGGTACATGGGAATGGTGTTGGAGGTAAATAGTCTCTCAAGCCCATCAGCTCATCCATTTCCCTACCCTCCTGTTGTGTCATTTGGTGTTGGCAGGGAAAGTGGGGCACAGCTCTCAGGCGAGCGGATCTGGGACCAGTTGACAGTGACCCCAGGTCTCCTTATGCAGAAGAGGCATCAAGGTGGGGATGGCTGAACCCACGAGTCCAGCTGGTGGTGCAGGTCCAGCAGGCTTACAACAGTGCGGGTTCAGCAACGCAGAGTCTGGGCTTGTTTGGGTGGAGAACCTGAGATTCTGAAACACATCTTGGAGCGGAGTGATACAATCGTTACTCATGATTCCTGTTCTGCAAGATAGGGGGCGGTCAGAGTGGGCTGCTGTGGTAAGCATCAGGCTTTGTATCCTGATTCTTTGTATTCTGATTTTGACTTGGTTAATGTTATGGGGTTTGTTCACATAAGGGAACTGAAAAACTCTTTTACAATGGTAAACTTTCTTCCAAGATGTAGACCTTTGACCATGTCTAAAAGAATTTCCTTTCTTCCTTCCCCCCTGCCCCCCCTTTTCTTACTGTGGTGTTGAACTTTCATCAAAACAATTACAGGTTGGGTTTCAATTCTGTAAAAACCACTTCAGTCAATAATAATTTTTCCATGGAAGGCTGGGATTTGGGTAGTCTCTTTGTGCCCTCTCTCCTACTGACTGTTACAGGTGCACAGACGGAAGTCAGAGCCACTGCTTCATCCCACACCATTATGCTCATAGTGGTGATGCTAGGACTCCTCTGGCAGTGATGTGAAGAACAAACCCAGCTCAGCTCTTCCTCTGGCTGCCGGGCTCTCCAGTTTCTCTCACCCCAGAAACAGAAGGAACACAGTGAATTACAGACTGACATCAGGAGGGTTCATGGCCAGGAAGCTCAAGCCAAGAGGCCACAGGTACCCTCAGACTGCAGTGTCCTACTGCCCTGGGGTGAGGCTTGCAGCTCGTGGTATTCCACAGGCCTGAACGTTTCTTCCTCACCAAGGTTCGTGATGCTCCTCAAGGGATCTCTGTGCTGCAATATAACATCCCTGTATAGGGAAATTGTCTTAAGTAATTGTTTCTGCAGATTTTTTTAGGTATATTTATCCTATCTTTTATTGGAATAGAATTAAAGCAAAATTAGAAACTAAAATAACTTTAATTATGAATTTCATGATTCAGTATGTTGTAAATCTTTCAGCATAATATTGTGCCATAAAAATGCTATTTTGTGATAATTATTATTATTATAATTAATGTTCCTTAATTGCTGATGTTGCAGGCACGTGTTATCTCCCAGGTTTTCCTGCAGTGTCTCTAGATGAGGTCTTCCACGGCAGGGGAGATGCTGAGGATCCAGGTGGGAGCCCAGGCAGGCATTGGCTGTGTGCACATGGCTGGGTGTCCGTGTGCCTGAGTGATGCTGCCAGCCTATCCCACCCTGTGTGGATTGCTTTCAGTACTTTCCAGACAAGTAGGGTGCTACAAGCTGTGAATAATCCCTCTGCTCCAGGCTTTGCTGCGGTCATACACACACTTGTGGTCGTCCACGAGCTCCCTCTGACCGGGAGATGGGCTGAGTGTGGCTGAGGGCTCTGCCTTTGGTCTGGTGAGAGCACCCCAGGGTGCCTGTCTGTCCTTGCAGGGATAGGTGCAGATAGTCATGAGGAGGAGATGCAGGGGTATGAGCAAGGGGAATATGTGATGGAGAACCAAAACTGGTCAGAGGGAGGTGGGGAGAAGACAGTGGGATAGAAAAGTGGTGAGATGGATGCAGTGGCCAGACCGGGCTTAGCAGTTCTCATTAGCATCCTTTATTAGCTTGCTGCTGGGGTCTGGGAGGCAGCAGCAGAGAATGGATCTTTGGGCCCAGGTGTGAGGGAGGAGCAGCAGCACGGGGACGGAAAACGCCTGATGCCAAGTGCATGAATTTTTCATGTGACCCAGACGCTTCACTTGTAACAGCATGGGGCTGCCCAGGCCCAGCTGAGAGAAGGAAGGCATGAAAATAGCCACTGAACCACTTGCTTCACAGTGGTGACTGTATATGGGATGAAGCTGAAACCAGGATACATTTTTAATGACTTGGGCAGGGCTGGGTTTCTTTAAATAAGACTAGACAATGCATATGTGCTCCTGTAGCTGTGTCGTGCACCACAAATGGATTATTTACAGCAGCATCTTCCTTGTCCATTTTAATTTTACATGGGTACTTGGGAAAGGGAAGGGACCCCTTGGTGTCTCATGGCCACCCACTTGTTCCATGTGACAGAGGTGAATTTTTGAGCCACCAAAGGATTTGGTGTTGATCTTTCCAACAACTTGAGTCATGGGGAAAACAGTCATCCTAGAAATGGAGCCTGGCACCTCAGAGTGGAGGGAGCTATGGCCTGAAGTTTCATCTGACTGATGCATCATCTGGTCTTGATAGTGCCATTTTCTGCCTTCTCCCCATGGATGAAATGCAGGGGGGAAGTTCTTAGGCCGCTGCAGCCTTCCCTTGTGCCTACACATGCTCAGCACAGTATCTTTGCTCCCTGCACTGGTGGAGGACCAGAAAGCCTTTGGGAAGTGGACAGTGACACATGATCCGAAGAGTGAGGGAGGAGGTGAATCTGCTCCATGGAAATGGTCCTCAGCTGACCCTGACAGGGGAGGGTATGGAGCAGGTGGGAATAAACAGAATACGGTGGGCTGTGGCAGAGCAGGGGACGAGAAGTGCTCCAGAGGACACAAAGTTTCCCAGTGTCTTTTCTACTGGCTGTTGCCATGGCTCCCGGAGGGAGGGGTGCCCCTGCACCATGTGGCAGCGATGCCATATCCATGGTAGTGCATCCTGGACACTTTGTTGACCTGGGGAATGGGGCAGTGACTTTTTCCCTATCTTCAACATTGCCCTGACTCGAAGTCTGTGCTTGGTGCACCTTGTGTGGGGAGGTGGGGCTGCCAGGGGAAGCACAAATTGGTTCCAGCCCTCCTGAGTGGCTGCTAAGGTGGGATCAAAGTCTAGGAGCTGATGGACATGAGACTGCTTTCCCCAGCACTGCCAGGCCTGGGAGAGTTGAGATGGCAGCTTGACGGCTTGGAAAATAGGCTGAGATGAAGGAATATCAATACGAGAGAGCGAGCTGTTCCTGCTGAACAGCCCCGGGGCAGCTAACGTGAAATGCTGGTTGTCTCAGAGGAGTTGACAGGTGTCTGCATCAGGCATCCTGCTAATTAAGCACCGTCATGAGTCACAGGGCTGGGGATGAAGGAGCAGGTATTGCCAGAGGGGATCTCCGCAGGACCTCGCTGCCCGCCGGGGATGGGCTGGTGTATGGATGGTTTATCGGCTGGTGGATACACAGTCATCGGGGCGGGTCTTTTGGGAGCTGGGGATCAGCTTTGAGAAGAGCAGAGAGAGCCGTCCCTCTGGGTGTTTGTCTTCCCCCATTGTGGCTTCATGTCCTTACCTGGGTCCCATGTGCTGGCACTGATGTCCAGACCAATCTCCTGTCACAGACCCGGCAGGGGTGCCCAGAGCATCTCCCACACCCACAGCTCCCAGCATCCCATCAAACCTCTTCCCAAATCAAGGTGTGCATCACTGCCAGTGTGACAGGCTGAGAAAATGAGGGTATTCCCAGGCTCATCTTTCTCCTGATCCTCTTCAAGATCCTCTTCTTACTGAAATGAACTGTGGTGCTGCCAGCCCAGCAAGGCCTCTGCCAGAAAATTCTCATGAGCTTGGTGGGGTGGATGAAGGGGCTGCTTGCCTCTTTTTGGACACTGATGACCCAGAAGAGCCCTGTAGCAGCAGGCAGAGGATGAAAGCTGTTCTGGCAGACAGCAAAGTGCCTTCCTTTCTGAGCAGAACTGGGAGTGAAGGAATGCTGCCACTCTGGCGACAGCCCCTGTACCACCCTGTGTCCCTTCCCCGTGTGCCTCTCCAGCACCTTTTGCCCGCTGCCCTTCATGCCTCTGCAGCTGCAATCTCCTGAAAAAAGGGTCTATTCATTACCCATTTTAATTTCACCCTGTATCCCCAGAGCTCCACAGACACAGTTATCCTGGCTGTCAAGAAGCTTAAAGAGCTGGTAATGTCTCCTGGAAAACTGTGACAAACCCTCTGGTCAGACCCAGTGCTGCTCCCCAGCCTGGCTGCTCAGCCTTTCTGCTCCTGAGGCTGTATTAGCAAAGACATCTGTGAGGGTGAGAGGAGGGGAAAAAACCATTGTTGCCATCTGGGCAGAGTGGATCTCTCCTGGTGCCTGTGCCCATCAAGGGGCTAGCCTGGGACCATCTGGGCAGAGCAGAGCTGCAGAGTTTGACTGTGAAGGTCCCCAAAGCCCACGTTTAGATTCCAGACTGTTCTCCAGGCCAGTCAGATTTCACAGCCTAAAAACCTTCGGGCTGAGGCCACTGGGTTTCTCTCATCCTTGTGTATTCACTGCAGGGGGTTTAAACTAGGGTTGCAGGCTCTTGGGTGATCATTTTCTGATAATTTTTCCACTTGTGGGTGATAACCAAGGGAAATGACATCGTCTTGACTCCTGCACTGTGCAGAACCATTCCTTTGAGGAGAATTTTTTTACCAATCAAAAACTGCAAACAGTAGAAAAAAAATTGATTTTTTTTCTGATTATTTTTGGTCCCTCACCACTCACACTGGGAGAGCACAGTAGAACAGCCTTTTCTTTGGGCTCTCTCCAGTGACCTAATCCTCTCTCATATAGTTTCTGGTTTTGACAAAGTAGTTGTCAGGCTGCTTTTAGAGAACAAGATGCCCCTCAATCTCTCTGGTGACATAGGCAAAGTGCCCCAGACACCCCAAGAACAGTTTATGTCTCCATGTAATTTTGAAGTGAGGTGAGAAGCGCCGAATTGGCGTTTAGCACAATGAGAAGGGGCTGGGTGAACCCCTCACCCCTCACTGCTGGGATTTGGATCCAGCTGCTTCCGGAGCCATCCTCTGCCTCCAGCTTTGCCTCCCAGCACCCTGCGGAGCTCGGGAGTGCTTTTGAGGTGCCACTCAAGCCGCTGTCCTCCGGGCACAGCCAGGCTGTCAGCCCGCGGGGTCTGGCGGCAGGGGGGTGAGGATGAGCAGGGGGGTTGTGGATGAACAGAGCAGCGCCCTGCGAGGCAGGATAAAAGGCCAAGCTTCCTGAGATAACGAGAGTCTCTCTGCGGGGGTGAGGTGCCCAAACATGGGGGGAAGCCATGTGAGTGACAAGCGTGTCCCGGTGCCCGCTGGGCGTGGTGTGGAATGAGCCGTGGGAGCTCTGCGGGTCGCTGTGAGCCTGAGGCTGTTTCCTACCCAGTACAAACCCGGGATCTCCCCTGCCCGCTCCCTCCTGACCCTTGCTGGGCACGGGCATGGATGGTTCTTGTATTTGCTTTCTGTCTTCTTTTATTCCCTTCTCTCAGGGCTGGGCCCTTCTCGGCAAATCAGGAAGGGCTGTTGGTGCTCTCCCAGCCAGGTGCCTGTTCTTTTCTCAGCTCCATCACCTTGGTTTCCCTTGTCACTGGATGTATGTGGACAAATACATCTTCCAGCAAAAATAAATCGCTCCAGTTTCCTATCCCAGGGGCACATGGGAATGGTAGCACTGGCCCAGGGGTTGGTACTGCTGTGTCACTCAGTCCTGCTCTGGGGAGGTAGAACTCATCCCTCTCTTTTTGCCTCTGTGGCAGGAGACAGCAGCCATGGGACCAAGGTCCGCCAGCACCAGTCCTGGGAGAGAGTGGATTTAAAGTCAGTAGTAGGAGTTTGCCTGAATATCTCTCCCTTCTTTTTTATTCGTTTAAGAGATTTTGCTGTCTCAGTAACTCCCTGAGAGACAGGAGCAGCAGCTTCTTTGGATGTGAATACCTGACAAGTTTTTAATGTGAAAGGAATTCACTAAATTTAGTCTATTCTAGGAAGGGAAAAAAAAAAAAAGGAGAAGGGTTTCTTTCAGTCTGGGGGAAGTGATCCAAATCCCAGCCACTTCCCTGCTGGCAGAACTTGATGATGTCTTCTCTGTCTTTAAAGCTTTTAAGTCTGGGTCCCATGTGTGTCCCCAGCACAAACAAGAGGTGGGAGAATGGCAGCCACTGATGCTGTGCCCTGGGGGAACAGGCCTGTTCTCAGCTCCTCTGGCCTCCTGGAAATGAATGCTGATGAGGGCTGGATGGGGAGATGAATGAGAAGAAAACCTTGTTGTCCAAGTTGCAGGGACATCATCTCTGCTCTCGGTGGGCTCTGAGTGAGGTGTGAGCATTGAGATTGAGATGCTGAGGGTGCTGAGGGGAGTACAGCTCTGCTGTTAAATGCAACCAAATCACCCTTTTTCTCCACCATTTTCCTCCCTACTCTCACTGGAGCCTCTGAAGGTCCATTTTCTTCTCTGTTCTGGTACTTTAGACTCACCTGTGCCTTGTGCTCTCCTTTCATGTCCTCTCCCAAAGTGCCCTATGCTGCTTTCCAGCTTTGGAATTCAGTTCCTCCTGTCAGAGAAGGCAAGGGGCTCCTATGGGTTTGTAGACACACACACACCTTCTGGGATCTTGCAGAGGAGATCTACATGTGTGCCTGCACAAGGTGAGCACACACCTTCCTCCACAGATGAGGCAGCTCCTAGACTCCCACGGTGTGTAAAGGACAAAGTGTCTAAAGGACAAAGTGTCCCTGTGTTGAGAGCTGGTGGGGCTAAAGGTCTGGCTGGTTGTAGCCAGGAAAACCTGGCTGAACAAGGCACCGTGCACCAATTGCCCCTGTGCTGTAGCAAATGGTGGGGTCCCAGTGAACCAGAACCATTTACAGCGCCATCTCCTAATGGGGAGGTCTGGAGAGATCCACTCCTTGTTGTTTCCATCCCAAAGGTCTCTTCTGAAATCTGTAGAGGTCCTGATGCCAAACACTCTATTTATTCCTGCTGATTTTTACAAAGGTCCCTCACTGATGGAGAAATGATGGACCATTTCATTAGGGCCTAACCAAACACAGGATGGGGGAAAGGCAGGGCGCCATGGTGGCACTGCTGTCTCTGGGAAGAGACTCGTGGTGAGAGGGAAAAATCGGGGAAGGTTCCAGGAATGGATAATATTGAGAGTGCTTAAAAAAGACAAACAACCACTTCAGACCTGTAATTAATATATTTTAATGTTTTTTATTATTTTTCTCCGTTTTTCTAATTTTAGTTTTAGGTGGAGTGGGTGCCATGCCAGTGGGAAGATGCTGAATGGACGACCCTGGGGAACGAAGTCCCGCAGTGGGGCGCAGGGGAGCGGCGGGCGAGGACGCTTAGGTGGGTGCGGACCCCTCGTTGGCCCGCAGCCCCTCGCGGTCGCCTCCGCTCGGGGACGGCTTTCAGCCAAGGTCCCCGTCCCGGCCCTCTCGGCATCGCCCCTTTAAGGACGGGCGGGGGGCGGGGCGGCCTCGCCCAGCACTCCCCGCCCCCTTTTCCTCCTTGGGCGCCCCCTGGAGGCGGTGCGCGCAGGCGCGCCCCCGCCT
>VYXD01006428.1:80553-103331 GCA_013397195.1 Hylia prasina
CGCCTCCCTCCTCCCTTCCCCGCCCGCCGTACTCTCCCTCTCCGGCTCTCGGAGGCGTTCGCTGCCCCAGCCCCACTGTCCACCCGGGTCCGGCACTGCTGCGGACGTGAACCGGACTCAGCCTTTCCCGTGCTCATCGCGTTGGATCACGCATCTGCCCTTCACCCCCGCTGTCATCCTCGCATCGTGCTGCCCCACATCCTCGCTGTCATCCCTGTGTCCGCACTGCCCCATATCCCCGCTGCCATCCCCGCATTGTGTTATCCCATACCCGTTCACGCATTCTTGCTGCTTTACATCCCCGCATCCCGCCGGGGCGCGGTGAGCGGCATCCGGGCTGGGCTTGTCCCGAAGCCCACAGCGCCGCCGTTCCCTCTGCGCTCCCCGTTCCCCAGCCGCCGGCGGGGAGGTGCCGTGGGCGCCCTGCGGGATGGGATGGCTGCCGTCGCCTCGTTATGATAGTTATTATTGTGATCGCTGTAGATTGGCAGCGCAGCCCTGGGCACCTCCGAGAGATGCTTGGGAGGCTGCGGTACCGTGTGGGGGGCTGCGCCGGTGCGCGCCTCCCGCCGCCGGTATGAACGTGGAAGGTGGCGAATAAAGCCGGCTGCGCGCTCGGTGTCCCTTATCCCCTGTCCATTCCTGCCTAGCGAACACACAACGGCAGCTCCGGCGCGCGATCGGGGAGGGATTTGCAAAATCTCTGTGCTATACCGAAATAAATCCCGGAATCCTGCAATCGCCTTCTCCTTCCATGTCTTCCTTGCGACAAAATTCTTCCTTCTGCCTCTGGCCGAGCGCCGGGGTAGGGGGAGCCGGGGGAGGGGGGCTGGTGTGTAAAAAGGGCTTAACATGAAGGTCACTGGTTAAAGAGGAGACGGATGGGAGAGAAAAGACAGGCATTAACCTCACTTGTTAGCTCCCTCCTGGCTCCTTCTTGGGGAGGACAAAACAAAACCAGAACCTGCTAACGGGGGGATGAATATTCATGATCCTTCTCCTATGCTCCGGGACACGGAGGGGAGAAAAGTTGGGCAGATGAGCCGCCTCCCGAAGCTGCTTTCCCTCCAGCTTGCAAGAAAATCCTTTTCTGTTGAGCGAGAGCTGTGTCGGAGGGAATTACCAGCCTTTTACTGGATTTCTTTTTTAAATTTTTCATTTTTTAATTTTCTTTTATTTGCGGCTGCAAGAATTAAAAAAGAGAAAAAAAAAAAAAAAGAAAAGAGCTGAGGCTATTGACTACATCAAAGGTTATCCATTTGAAAACACCATTTTCCTCTGAACAGCAGCTAATTGCTTCCTGAACAGCCCCAGGGTCTTTTGTATATACTCAGTGGGTAAAACTAGTGACTTGATGTCTCTCTCTCAAGACACTGGTGACCGAACAGGGCGGAAAGGTGGAGAAGCCAAGGAAGAGCAGTGGGGCAGATGCCTCTGGGAGGATGCATGGATGATTTCTTAAGTGGCTGCGAGGAGGGAAGGTTTTTTTCTTCTTCCCTCTTGCCACCGAGTGATCTGCTGGTGCCAGTGGATCCCGGTGCCGGCGGCGGTGTGGCGACACGGGGCTATAAAGAAGGCTGGTAACGAAGTTTAGATTCAAAATACCTGATCATGCGTGTGATCTGGTGCTCCCCATCCGCCGGTGGCTTTGGCTGCTGGTTCCGCTCCTCTGAGAGAGGCAAGCCTGGATGTGCTTACTGCTCTCCCGGGGCTGTCGGGAGGCAGCGCCCGGGTGCTGGCTGGCTCCTGCTCCGTTGAGTGGCTGGGCTTTCTGCAGCTTCTACCCTGAAGATTAAAGTTTTGGCGATGTTCCTTTTGCTAGCATGGTGATAGCGGCATAGGGGAGAGCTTCCGCTCTTGGCTTATTTTTTTCAATAGAAGCATCGAATTTGGAGCAGAGCGCAGGCATCTGCCTTCATGCACACTCGGGCTGTGCACGGAGCTGCGGAGCAGAGCCCTTGTGCTCCGTCACACAAAGCCCTTTCCCCGAGCGAGGCAGTGCCCTGCGAGAGATAAACAAACTCCTCTGAACTCCGCTGGAGACGAGGCCGAGGGCCGTGTAGGCGGCCCCCGGGAGTCTGTTTCACCGGGGCTTTGCGCAGCTGAAATGGAAAAGGGTAATAAAGCGGTGCTGCTGCATGCTGGCAGGGCTGCCTCCCCTCCTCCATGGCGGCGGCAGCCGGGGCTGGCCCCTGCCCTGCTCCTTGTGTGCAAATGTCACATCAGGCCCGTTATTTCTGTGGGTTTGCTGGGTTTGACTTCTGCTGAACTAAGCAAAGGATCTGGCCCTGCGATCGGGCTTGATGCAGGGAGGCTCAGGTGTGTTTATTCTCTAGGCTGAGTGTGGGTCAGGGCCTTTGTTGCTGCCTGCCTTGCTCCTGGCCGCAGCACTCACTGCCGAGTGCCGGACCTGGCCCTGAGCTGGCAATTTCTGAACAGCAGAGACTGGTGCTGCCGTGCTGGCTCCCGACAAACCAGGGGGAGCATTGCCTGTGTCAGGCTTCTGCTGAGTCCCACTGGGCTTTGTTGTAATTGCCTTTCTGTGTAGGGCATTTTGGTGCTTGGTCGATTGTGTCTTCATTGAGGAGTCAGACATGGGTTTTGGTACCTCTGGCTCAATGGAAGGGGAACCTTGAAACAGCCAGGACAGCAGAGGTGCTGCCATGTGTCTGTGCAGCGACAGGAGGGTGGGCATGGGTCACTGCGATGGCCATGACGCCATCCTCACTGCCTGCAAGCTTGAATTTTTCACTGATCTGAACTGGTGGAATGTATGCCTTGAGAGAGCTTGGGTTGTTGTTGTCTCTGATCCATGAATGTCTCCTTCAAGTTTGTGTGCTTTGTGGAAGAAGCTGGTGAATAGAGGGTTCCTGGCCAGGGTTTGAGCAGTGAATGGCTTGGTGTGTGTAAAGGAAGGCCCAAAGGCCAGGAATTACAAGTGATGTGGAGCTTGGTACAGCATGGACCATGACTCCTTACCTTTACTGAGTTTGGATTGGGGCCCCTTTTCCCAGCAAGGTGCTGAATGCCATGGTTTCATGCAAAATGAGGAGGAGCAGGTGTTTGCCACCATCCACTGGTGCGGTGGCTGGTTTGGCTTTAGACTGGAGACAACCAGCTTCTCTGGCTGTAGCCTGGGAAGTGTTCCATGCAGTGCTATGGGGAACATCCCACTAGAGATTTGTGGTGCTTGGTGAGAACATGTGTGCTCTGACACCGTCCCTGACCCACAGCCTCACCCATGCCTCTCTTAGTTTCCCCCAGGGTGTAGCATGGAAGCCATGTAGATACCCCAACATGGTCTACCTGCTACACTTGGAAGTCACACTTGAGCAAACATCTTGTGCATCATGGAGGAAAAAAGCGGCAGAGAATAAGTAAGTTTTCATGGTTTCAATGCCAGGCATGGGCAGTCCTGGCTCTTCTGCCCTGCACTCAGCATGGGGTGTAGCCAAACCCACACCCTCTCATGGGTTTGTCAGAGCGTGGCCAGACACAGGAAGGTGTCCTAGTTTGCCTTGCTTCCCTGAGCACTCTGCAGCTGCCTCCAGCCCTTATTCTGGGTGGAACATTTAAAAGCCACCATTTAAAAGCCTGAATGAAAAACATTTCAAAGTTTATTTTCGCTTTAGCCAAGGCTTGGCACACCTCCTCTTTGTTGCTGGTGTGCTGAGATGTTTGAATCTGGGAGAAAACTCCATATCCAGATCGTTGGGCTCACACTCCAGAAACACTTTTGCTCCTTTCTCCTCTGAAGTTGCCTTGCATGGTGCAAGATGGACTGTATTGGGTAATTCCTCTGTCCCCATGGTGTCTCGATGTAATGAGGGCCAAATCCACCCCTGCCCTGTGGCCTGCTGTGTGCTGATCTGTGCCCGGGGCCAGAGACCCTTGTGAGCTGCCTGAAGCACAGAGGAGATTTTTTTATTGCTCAGGGTCAGCTCAGGGCCTGGTGTGAGCAAGGGTGTGATATCCTCTTTGCTCCTTGAGCTGAGATTGTGAGAGATTTTGCTAGAGAAAGTGCCTGAGGTGAGAACATGCCAGGGGTGCCAGGGACAGGCTGCATGGCTCTGGGGGATACGCTGTGCAGGGACCATCTCTTCCTTATCTCTCCTCCTCCTCACTGGCAGCCTGCAGATTGGCCCTGCGGCTTGCTGCCCACCTCCCCATCCTGAGCATCCCACAATCTGCCAGCCAAATTGGCACAGAGACCCGGGCGCGCTGGTAATCCAATTTGGGCAGTTTAGCTGCACTTTGCTCTCCATGCTGCTAGCCAAAGCTCGGGAGCTTTAATCCGGCTAATGACCCCAGCTTGAGTAACAGTGACCATTTGCTTGATTCAGTTTTCCTTTCTAACAGCAAGGGCGGACGGGCTGAGGCCGTTCCTGAGTCCTGTCCGTGGTATCAGGGACGGTTTCCAGGTATAGATATGTATAGGGACTGGAGGGTGAGGGCAATGGAGGGACACTGCAATCCCTGCTTTCTCTTTGGGAGATTTGTCCTTCCCTCTTCCCTTTTATTGTCTTCTTTCTCTCTTTTTCTGGTAACGATAAGCCCTTCTTCCGGAGTTATTTTGCAACATAGTATTATTTTCAGAAAGGCAAGGCCAAGAAAAATAAAAGTCTCTTTCTTCCTTGGGTTGCCTACTGTTTAATGTACAAAATACAGGGATGGTAATTGCATTAAAACATATATAATTATACTGGAGGGAGGAAAAAAAATCCTGCTAATTGCGCATGTGTTTTGAACTGATAAATGGTTGAGTGATTCTTCGTGTTTTCTTGGGAGTTTGGAGGAGCAGAGATGCAGTCTGGCATGTGAGGGGTTGGGAGTGGGGATGATTTCCCAAAATTTTTGGGAAGCTTGGATGCTCTGAGCACCTCTGGGGTAGTGTCAGTGTCAGGGGTTGCATCCTTTGCAGATCCTCATCTGACTTGCTCCCATCCAAGCAAGTCTTGGTGTCATTGAAGGAGCCCTGTGAATCCCTTTACTTTATGTGTTCAGTTAAACAACTGTTTATGTATCAAAATATTCAGGCTCTGTCACAGAAGTAAATTCCTGGCAAGAGAAGAGGTAGATTCCTGTATTAGGGGGAGAAATTTCCTGTGTGTGTAGCCCCACATCCAAGGGCTGTTCCTCCACTTTACCGTGTTGTTGGCATGAGTGGGTGCTGCTGGGGGCAGGGGAGGAGGAAGGATGGTCACACTCATTTCAAGTGGCACAATGTGAAAACTGCATTTCCTTCTGTGAATGCCGACCCCGTCAGAGCTGCCGATAACATCGCGGGTAATTATAATGGCAGTAAGTTGTTTGCCTTGTGCATGCGGCCGGGCTTTGTGCACGGGCGGTTGCTTCGCTCTTCCTGTGCAGACTGTTAGTTTCAACAGGGGAAGAGGAAAACCCAAAAATATTTTAGGAGGAGTCTAAAAATAATCTTGGAGCTTGGCTGGTGGGCAGGATGTTTTGCAGGATCGTGTTCCCTGCTGTTCTGTGTCCAGCTTTGTGGCCCTCGGAAGGCTTTGCTGGATAGTGTCAAATCCTGTATTATCATTTTGGCTAGCCTGAGGGCTTGCTGTTGGGCTCTGGGAGCTGGAGCGACATGGGAGTCTGCCCTGGGATCTGGGTTTTGCACTGGGTAGATCTGGCTGCCCTGTAGCAGAGCAGTGTCAGAGCTGGGGCATGAGCCCCGGCTTACAGCTGCCATGGCCTCTGTAAAACATTTTTATCTGTTCCCCAGCATCGCATTCTCTCCACCCCCATCTGCTTTGCCATGGTTTTGCTGGCAGGGTCCCTGCCTGCCCGCTGCTGCTTATCTCTGTGTCTGGCTCCTGGATGGCTGCTTCCTTTCTGGAGTCAAGGGGGGGGCTCTCCTGTCTCTGGTGGGACCAAAGTCGGCCCGATGAGCCCTGCTCAAGTCAAGAACCTGTTTTTCAGGCTGATGTCATCTGGAAGAAATGGGGGAGGAGAAAGGCAGGAAGGCAGCCCTGTTTCCGAAGGAGAGCTGCTGCCGAGCCCCGTGATGCTGACAGCAGCCCTGGCTTCCATGGCTCCCACTGTTATTCCTTATCAGCACGGCCGAGGTGCCTGTGGGGCTGCTGGCACATGCAGGAGATATCCTGCTCTGCATGGCCTCATGCCTGCCTGGGAGAGAGCTGGGAGGGAGGGACGTGACAGTGCCAGGGGAGCATGTCATCTCCCAACAGAGCAGGATCTCTTGGCCCACTGGCTGTGCCTTATATGGCTCTCTGGCCCTCTGTGAGGGTGATGGCACTTGCTGGAGCTGCCATCCAGCCACCTTTATTAGCAGAAAGTGGGTTTTTGGCAGAGGTGCTTGGGCAGCTCTCCCAGCACAGGTGAGCAGCCACCTAATCTCGGTTTTTCACTGAAGGAGCTGATCCATTATGCTGATGCCTGTTGGAATCTCAGCTCCTCATGCATGGTGTTAGGCTGTCATAGCAAGATGACCAGCATGGCTTCCTGCAGCTGGGATCTGCAGGAAGAGGAGAAGCATTGCTCTGCTTTCCCTCCCACCCTCTCCCTCCAGCTCTTGGGCTGCACTCCCGCTTTGAAGTGGTGTGGTTTGAGCCAGGTCTGGTAAGTGAGACCCCCTTGCTGTGGGAAATTTGGGTGGGGTGTGCTGTGTTGATACTGCCTATAGGAAAGCAGAGTGCAGGCACAACCACTGCTGTGGCACCTCCCTGTTAACATCAGATGCTCTTTGCCTATGGTGCTGTGAATTAAGCCTCTTTTGGACTCTCAGAACAGTTTTCCCTGTGGTGATGTCACTGTCGGGGGACTTCTGGGCTTTTCCTCTTCCTGTCTCTGCCTGTCCCTGCCTGTCCCATTGCCAGGTGGGGCTCTGCTATCTTTCTGGATGTCTCTCTTCTCCTGGGTCGGCTTCACCTTGGGCAAATAAAACATGGGGCTATGCTGAGCTGAAAACTGCAGGGGAAGCAGAGCCAGGACCTGAGCCATTTCCAGCTGTGGTTCTTGGGGCAGCATAACTGAAACAGCAGAGGGGGAAGGATGGGAGGTTGATAGGGGAAGGAAAAGCACACATGGCTTGGGAAAGTTTGTTTGGAGAAGTTTTGTGGTTGTTTTAATCAGAACTAATGTGATGGCAGTCGTGCTTGTCTCACCACAATTGCTGGTGTCAGCAAGGGGCCAGGCGGAAGCATGTGAATTTCAGTATAGCTGGGATTAAACCAACCCCAGAATGACCTCCCTTTGCTGGAACAGAGGGGGTCCAGCAACCAGGAATCTTCGTGTGGCAGTGCTCCATTGCAAAGAGGGAGCTCTCCAGATTCCCTTAAGGATTTGAGGGAAGTGCTTGTGACAGAGGTGAAAATGCAGCTTGGAGAGCTGGGCTGGAAGAGGGGCATTGATCTGGGAAGGGTAAGATCATGGCTTGTGTTTGTGGCTGCCTTGGCCCAGTGAGGGATGTGGAATAGGAGGCTGGGGAGTGAGGAGCGATGCATTATGCTCCAGGAAATGGAGCTCCAGGTCAGACAAGGGAAGGATGCTGATGGCCAGAGGATCTCTTGTTGGACTTCTCTGCTGTTGAGAGACCTTGTTTGTGGGTGACCTTCTGGGTCTCTGCAGGTCCAGCTGGACCAAGGTGACCTCTGCCAGCAGGGCTAGTTTTTTGGACATTTATGTGGGGCAGTGGACTGATGGGTTGTGAGAATCAGAGTCTGGGAGTGTGTAGGCCAAGGCCAAAGGGGGAGGTGGCCTTCAGGGAATTTGGTCTGTGCTTTGCTGTTAAGATGGGGGCAAGATGTTATTAACTGGTCCTGATTGAGGTGACAAAATTCACATCAGTCTGCTGTTTGAAGCCTTGAGTTGACCTGGGTGTTGATAATAGGAAGCCATAGTCCCATGGCTGGTGTCCTGGTGCCTTAGGTTGGGGTCTGTGGATGATGAGTGGCAGAGAGAGTTTTGAGGTGTTGTGCTCTGTGTATGCTGATGGACAAACTTCCTGAAGTAGGATGGGAAGCAGCAGGCTGTGTTCTGTGTGTATGATTACCCATGGGCTGTGCACTGGTCTTCATTCCAGGCATTAGTGAATCCGGGTCTGTTGCTCGTCTCTTGGCTGCAGGGAGTACAAAGGAAGGTGGATCCAGACATGGGAAGTCTGGATCCAGCATGTGGGCTGCAAACAGCCTCTTGGCAGCCCTTGTAGGGTCCCTGTATGGACTGAGATACCCAGGTGAGTTGTGGGAATAAGGCAAAGGACAGCCACCAACTCTCACTTCTGGTGTAGCTGGACGGAGTTGGGAAATGTGTAAGGTCTCAGTCCATGTCTAATATCCTGGCAGGATCTGCTGAGGCTGTCCTCGTCTGCCTCCTTGCCTTGAGACATTGTCGTTGCAGGGAGCCTGGGTTTCCATATTGGCAATTCTTGTGAACCCTTTTTGAAGGGCTCTCTGCAGGGAAGCCTGCAGTCTCTTGGTGGTGAGTGCACAAAGTGGCTCCAGAGCTGTTCTGGAGTTCAAGCTTTTCTTGGTGTGACATGACTTCTTGCAGAGGACCAGAGATGGGGAATTGTGCACTTGAGAAATGCTATTTAATTTCCTCACTGCTTGTTCTTTTATGCTCCTTTTTGCTGAGGGTCAAGCTTCATGAGCCCTTGGGCAGTAGATGATTGCTTCTCCTTATCACATTTCTCAGGGCAAAAGAGGCTGAATTCTTTTCCCAGAAGATCCTTGCAGGGCAGGAGTAGGAGCTGGCATGGATGGGCAGGATGGGGTCCTCAGCCCCTGCCTGGGAGGGATGGCAGGAGTCTGGGAGGAAACTGAAGATGCTGAAGATATTCTTGATTGGGTGATAGTAGTGGAGATTGGGGCATTGGGGCAGCTTCAGAGCCTGCTATTGATCTCATCAGGGTGTGGTTTGAGCCAGGGATAAGGTTATTAATGATTTAACTCATTGGCTAGGGAGGGACCCCAGCCAAATAGTTTTCATTGACTGTATGCAGTGAAGGAAGGAGTTGAAGTTTAGCCCTGTTGTAGCAACTGCATATGTAGTGCAGCTCGACTTTGTACTACCACCAGGCTTTCCTCATTGTTGCAAGGCTTTTCCCAGGCAGATGAACCTAAAAATACACCAGCTCTATGGTGAGGCTGCCTCTCCTGTGGCCCGAAGGATTTTCTCTCCCCTGGATAATCTCCCCTCTCTCCCCTTTGCTAATTACTGGCAGCTTGTAGCTGGTCCCTTCTTCACTATTTCTTATTGCTGAGAGCAGCAAGTGACTTGGAGGGATTACAGGTAAAGGCTCTTTAGATGCCATTTCCCCTTTTGTGGGTCAGTTATTTGGGGGTTTTCAATCCCATGCCTTCTCTCTTCCAACCTCCCTTGCAAAAGTGCAAGGCTATAAAGCTCTTGGGTTTTTTTGCTGGGAGTGAACCTGCTGGGGTCCTATTGATGGAAGAGCAGGGATGGCAGACGGGTCTGTGTGTGCCAGATACGCACCTCTGTGCTTGTCTGCATGTTTTAAACCCTGTCTGCGGGTGTTCCCATGAGGGCTGCTGCTTTGTAGGCTAGTGCTGACTCTTGGGCTTGGTACCCAGATGAGTGGAGAGCTGGTCCTTAACATTCTGTCCAGTCTTGGCCTTTTAAGTTAGTTTTTTCATCCCAGTACTCCTGCTTTGTGCTATCAAAAGTGATGATTTTTTTCCCAAAGAGCGATCTCCCATCCCAAACACAGGTTTTTGGGCATACTGCAGGACCAGGGAGCTCTCAACACTGGGGGATGAGTGCTGCTGCCCCTTGCACCTGTCCAGCAGCCATGAAGTGGGGCACTGGCGTCTCTGGGGTGTGTCCTTGGCTTGTTGCTGAAAGGCTCATTGGAAGCTGGGAGGTGTGAGTGTTTGCCGTGCTGAGGTGGGTAACCCCAGTTCCAAGTCTTGCAACGGCTGCAACCATCTCAGTGCGGCCTCTTTGAGGTGAAACTGCGAGCAAATGTCCTTTCCAGTGGGGGGTGAAAGGGGCTGGGGTGGATTTGGCTCTTGTGCTGGGTTTGTTTCTGATGGCGGGTTTCCTTCTGTAAATATGTGTGTGCATGGAAATCAAAACACAAGCCTGTGATGCTGTCTGGCTGGTGGTGTGGCCCTGCTGTAGGGTGAGCCCAGGGGATGCTCAGGACTGCAGAAGCTCTGTGCGGCATCAATTGCTGCCCAGCAGCACAGCCGGATGTATTTGTGGTCCTGCTCTCTCAGCTGACATGCATGCAGCTGGGTTGGGGTGAACTATTTTATTGCTGCCTGTTTTAGGGCAGGGCTCAGCTCCAGGGTAGCTGCCCAGGGTTTTCCATGCCTTTGGACTGCACTGGATGTGTTTGTGGTGCAGGTCTTGCTTCCTGGTGATGGCAGTCATATGGTGGCCCTGGACTGGGTCCCCTGAAGGATGCAAGTAGCACACCCAGGGGTGTGGGTGCCCTGTAGTTTCAAGAGGAGGAGCTGCCCTGCCTTAGCTGCGCTGTGACCTCTCCATGAGACTTGGAGGCTGTGTGACAGCAGGGAAATGCCCTTCAGCTGCTGCTTCCACAGCAGGGAGCAGGGGCTGTGCTGGCACCCATGCTCCAGTGCAGGGCTGCCTGAACTTTCGTGGGCTTGAGCCCTGGTTTAGTCCAATCCAAAGTCCAGGAAGTGGGGCATCGAATCCTGAAGAAAGCAGACAAACTAACCATTTGTGCTGGTTTTTTTTAATTAATATTGCTGATGGTTTTAAGCAGAACTGGACAAAACCACCTCTGGTGTCAGGTCACTAGGACGAGATGTTGCTGCTGTAGTATATTTAGGAGCAGAAATCTCAGAGGAGCTCTGCAGAGTGTCATCTCTCAGCTCACCCCAGCTCTGCCTCACTTTGTTCTTGTTCCACCTTCTGATTTGCAGTTCCTTACGTTAATTTGGGAATCTCCGGTTGGGCTTTCTAGCCCTGATTTGTGGCAGCAGCTCGACCTCTAGTTGTCTCACCCACTTCCTGAAATAGAAGCAGTGAATCATAGAAATGCACTAAGAAAGCAAGTTCCCTGTCATGCTCTCTCATCCTGGCAAGAGATGGTCTGGGTGACGTCCCCATGCTGCACCAATCCCCATGTCCCCCATTCCTTCTCTCCTTGGCACGTCACTGGTGCATGAATATGGTGTCAGTGCTGGTCTCCTTGCCAGGCAGCCACTGTGCTGTTCCTGAGGGGCTCAGCTGCATGGGAGCAGAGGCTTGGTGACAGCTGTGCCAGTTTCTTGGGGTGGGAAACCACTCTCTGGTTTCCTTCAGGAAACCCCAATGACTGCAGCTGCTGGGCTGTGGCTTTCTGGGCTAACCAGCGAGTTCGTGCTGACAGTGCCACTCGGTCCCACATCAGTGTAGTTTGGGGATAATAAGCTCTGATTTGGGGTGCTTGTTGTTATTCTCCTATCAACAAGCTCAGAGAAATGAAGATTCTGGGCAGTGTGAATGTCTTCTAGGAGTGCCCTTGCCCTGACAGTGTTGTGACTACCTACTCTTTGCTGGGAGGCTCCCACTGTTGGAAAAGGTGGTAGGAATGGGTGATTAGGACTGTGGGGATGATTTCCAGGGTGGTGCTTTTGTTGTCTGCCCACCCACAGAACTTTGTAGTACCTGGATTTGGTCTCAGTGCTGCACATGTGCCATTGTCCAAATGTCCCTTGAGACTGTTTCCTTGGAGGTGGATGTGTTGGAAAGTTGAAGAGAACAGGGTAAGGAGCATTGTGGGCAGAGGCAGATCTGCAGAAGAGAGTTTGGAAGTGCAAAAGTTTTGCCCAGTGTATTCTGGAGCTCAGGGGAGCTGGCAGACTGCAGGGGTGGCCAGGGCTGGGCTTGCCCAGAAAAAGGAGAGGGGGGGTCTTGTGTATATTGGGAGTTGGAGAAGGGGTAGAAAAGTTTCTCCCTTTCCTTAGATCTCTCCCAGTCTGGCTCTGTGGCTTGGGAGGGGAGCAACATAAGTGAAGGATGCCGTATGGAATGTTGGGGTAGCTGTATGGCTCACTGCTGGCTCAGTGATGATGCAGCCTCCCAAGGTTTGCACGTGGCCTAGCTGGTGGGTCCCACAGCTCTGCCAAGGGCAGGATGTTGAGTCTGGGGCAGCATTCAGCCCCACAAAGCCCTGCTGATATGGCAACTGGCTGCCTTCTGACTCCCTGCCTTGCCGGGGATTGGATCTGACCAAGTTGCCAGTCACCGCAGGCCATATTTCTTACTTGTGCCACTCCCTGCTGGGGATCTTTTTGGAGGTTGTCCTGGGCTGAGTCAGAGATGGACGATAAGGAGAGAGAGACAGGTCTCCTCTTCTACTTCCTTTTGGAGTGGCTTATCTGCATTGGCTGGGAAACTGAGCTGGTGCCCCAGCCATGGACCTTGGTCCCACCTGGGGTGGATGGATTGTGATGGGAGGATGGGCTGTGTGCTGGCAGGGGGGTTTCCACAACCCCAGGTTAGTCTAGGGGTGCTTGTGTCTGTGTGGGGAGGGTGGATGGAGAAGACAGGGATGGGGTGTAACAGAGGGGCTGTTGAATGGATGCAGAGAGCAGAGTGGCCATCTCCTCCCTGCTGCTGGGATGCAAAGGTCATCCTGGTGTGGGGTATTTGGCTGGCTCCCCGCTACTTTGCCACTCCATGTTGGTGAGCCCCAGCTGTGGCACAGCAGCAGGCAGAGCATTCCATGCCCCCTGCATGTGCCCCCTTGTCCCTCTGGAGCCTCTCAAACCAACTGCCTCATGTCTGGCCCTGTTTTCTAATGCATAAAAATGCCAGAAGGACAGGCTTGTCCTTGCCATGCCCACATGCTCCCTCCAGTCCCTCCTGCCTATGACCCTCCTGGCAGGCAGGTGCCAGGATGGTGGGCAACGTGACAAGGCTCCTTTAAAAGGTGCTTTTGAGATCCTCCTCTGTGTAAGGGCTTGGGCTTTGCTTGCTGCTAACTGGGATTTTGCATCCATTCCCAGCACCGCCATGGAGTGGGATTGGGGCAGCTGGTCAGTCTCTTCTGCTTGCTAGAAAAATGTGAAGCAGCAGTCTTCTGGGTGGGGTGGAACGTGCTTGAAACTGCAGGAAAGCCTCCTAACCCAACTTCTGTTGTCTTTCTCCTTCTAGGGTTGACTGGACTGGCCGTGCCCACGATGCCCTGAATGCTGAGTGCAGTGGAAGCAGAGGAGAGTGTATCCCATTAGCTCCTCCTCCCTCCCCCATCCCTTTAGTTTGGGTTTGTTTCTATTTATTTTGTGCCTGAGTTCAGCCATGGCCTTGGCTGGATGTGAGGCTGCTGCAATGTGGCTCCTTTGGCTCAAGCATCACTTGTCCATCCACATTTGGACCTTGCTGCTCTTGGGGAGCACCTGGCTACCGCTGGCGGAAGGCAGCCCCAAATCTCCCTTTAGGACTTTCCTGGTTACAGACTGGAGCTTGACACACTTGGTGGTCCATAACAAAACTGGGGAGGTCTATGTGGGGGCTGTCAATCGGATCTACAAGCTCTCCAATAACCTCACGCTCCTGCGGACCCACGTGACGGGGCCGGTGGAGGACAATGAGAAGTGTTACCCTCCACCCAGTGTTCAATCCTGCCCACACGGGCTGGTTACCACCAACAATGTGAACAAACTGCTGCTGGTGGACTATTCGGGGAATCGGCTGATTGCCTGCGGCAGTGCCTCCCAGGGGATTTGCCAGTTCCTGCGGCTGGACGACCTCTTCAAGTTGGGCGAGCCCCACCACCGCAAGGAACACTACCTCTCCAGTGTCAATGAGTCGGGCACCATGTCTGGTGTCATCATCGAGGTGCTGAATGGGCAGAACAAGCTCTTCATAGGGACACCCATTGATGGGAAGTCAGAGTACTTCCCCACTCTTTCCAGCCGCAAATTGATGGCCAACGAGGAGAATGCGGAGATGTTTGGCTTTGTCTACCAGGATGAGTTTGTCTCCTCGCAGCTCAAAATCCCCTCAGATACACTCTCCAAGTTCCCCACCTTTGACATCTACTACATCTACAGCTTCAGCAGCGAGCAGTTTGTTTACTACCTGACCCTGCAGCTGGACACCCAGCTGACCTCTCCCGATTCCACTGGGGAGCAGTTTTTCACCTCCAAGATTGTCCGTCTCTGTGTGGATGACCCCAAGTTCTACTCCTATGTGGAATTCCCCATTGGCTGTGTGCAGGATGGCATCGAATACCGCCTGATCCAGGATGCCTACCTGACCAAGCCTGGCAAGGCTTTGGCCACGTACCTGGGCATCTCAGAGCAGGAGGATATCCTCTTCACCATCTTCTCCCAGGGCCAGAAAAATAGGGTTAAGCCTCCCAAGGAGTCTGTGCTCTGCCTCTTCACGTTGAAGAAGATCAAGGATAAGATCAAAGAGCGTATCCAGTCATGCTACAGAGGGGAAGGGAAACTCTCACTGCCCTGGCTCTTGAATAAGGAGCTGGGCTGCATCAACTCGGTGAGTTCACACCTGTCTTTACTCAGGCCAGACTGTTTCTGGTTTCTGGTGGTGTTCTCTTGTTGGACCTTTCCCTGTGATTTGACCTGAGCAGTGTTTTCCCTGTGGATTTGGGCAGTGTCAGTCAGTTGGGCTGGGAGGGTGGAATGCTCAAGCCTCAGGGTATCTGCTGCAGCTCTGCTGTGGTGTCCCTTGCAGATGGCATGTGTAGGTTTGTGGGTGTTGTGTCACCTGGGGCTTGGCAGTGGCCAAGCAGAAGGTTTTGGAAGCAGCAGGATGTGCAGGACATGGAGCACAGACTGATGGAGGGAAGTGTGGAGGCTGATGGTCCCAGCAGAAGTTGGTCAGATGTTCAGCATGGAGGGAACACATCCTCTCCATGGGATGCTGGGAGGGCACAAGGCACTGTCAGTGAGGTGGCTTTTGTGAGTGACCAGTGCAAACTATCATCCAGAGATGCAGGACATAAGTGCTGCTATCCTGTAACAGTCATTCCCAACTGAGGGAGCACTCCCTTCTGTCCCCAGAGAGGTGTTTTCCCACCCGGTTCTCACCTGGCTATGTCTGCTCCCTGCTGGTGTCTCAGCTGCTCAGTGTGGGACCTCTGAGTGGTAGTGGGCAGGGGACCTCCCAGCTTGGCTCCTGGGGTTTACTTTCTCACTGAACTGTTACTGTTACTGCATTCTTTTCTGGGCAGTGTTATAAACCAGGAGGGTTGCTGGAGGCTACAGTTTCAGGTGGTGGAGAGGTCATTGGCTGGATAGTCCCCAAGTAGGGTCAGATGTGGGGCTGAGGCAGGCTTAGCGTACTGATGTGTGTGTTTGGTAGGGTCTGGTGGAGGTATTGACCCACCTGCTATCACCCACTTCCCCCAAGTCCGCTTGTTCGTGTTCAGCACTCATCAGCAAGCCCCCAACCCTGCTCAAGCAGGGCTTTGGGTGCAGGCAGGTAGGCAGTGGGTCTCTCTGGAGCAGCTCTGCTTTCTCTCCCACCATCCTCACTGCCGCTCTGAAGGAGATCGCTAACAGCTGCCTGACAAAGTAAAGGGTTTGCTGTCAAGAGTGCTGGGCTCACAAATCAGATTTTGGCTTTGAATTAATTCAGTTTTGCTGGAAAATGATGAAATTGTTACACAACTGCCTGTTGGGTCACGCAGCTGCTGGCTCTGGCAGTGGAGTTGCTTGCTGCTGTTTCCCGCACTCCCGGCTCACCTCTCCCAGTGCCCCACTAATGCCATGTCCCCTGGGTTTGGAGAGGGTACTCTGTCCCCCTGCACTCTAGGGATGGTTTTAAACTCTGATGGTCCTAGGATTGCTACCTGGTGGCCAGCACCTGGGAGTAAGTGGATATCAAGGTACTCTCTGGGTCCTGCTGATATGGCTCTTGTGGGGTGGAAGGATGTGCGCTATTATGGGGAGGCTCCTGCTTTTGTATGGGTTGGGCTGGGGAATGACACCCTCCCCCAGGGGAACCAGGTGTTTTCTGTCCCAGTACTTCTCCAGCTACCAGGCAGAGTGGGGCAAGATATGACTAGGTCATATGTCAAGCCCTCAGCTCTTTGCTGTGTTGAGCACAGGCCAAACCAGACCACTGGAAATATGTAGCCTCTTTCTGGCAGGAGTTTCAGTGCCCCTAATAAAATAAAGCCATCTCTGGTGTGGGTCTTGGCAGTGTTAGATTTCTCGGTGGTGAGGACTGGCCAGAAAATAAAGGACATGCTGTTTTTTTTATTTTTAAGGAGGCAAAATGCAGTTGCTCAAGTCAGTAGTTGCTTGGGATTTACACCCCATCCATATGGACACGTGCAAGGAGCTTTCTTGCTCTGCTCCTTCATGGCAGTAAGGGGCTGAGGGTGGTCCATGCTGGAGGAGATTTTGTCAGCACTGCACTCCCAGACCTCAAGCAGTGCAGGGCCAATGGATATTCATCCCCAGTGCTGCAGGGTAGCTCTGATTCTTCAGAGCTGGTGCTGGAGCCAGGAAGAGGGGCTACCAGGCTTGGCAGATAGCTCAGGGGGTGTTA
Source organism: Hylia prasina (assembly GCA_013397195.1). Classification (NCBI taxonomy): domain Eukaryota; kingdom Metazoa; phylum Chordata; class Aves; order Passeriformes; family Sylviidae; genus Hylia; species Hylia prasina. The sequence goes on from VYXD01006428.1 coordinate 97,033, forward strand.
GTGATTCCTTTTCAGTGCTGGTGAGTGGAATGAATTTCTGGTTCCCATTTCTCTCTTCCTCCTTCTGGGATCCAGTGATCTGGAGGTGGGAAGGGGAAGGGAGCTGGCTCTCTAGGGAGACTCCTCACACTGGCGCACTCAGACCTGTGCATAGACTTCCAAATGCAGCGGAGGTACTTTGTAGAAGCACCCAGGCCACTTCGCTATGCCAGCCCCACTGCTTAAATCATCCCTGAACCTCTCCAGAGGCTTTGCTGCTCCCAGTGTTTCACTGTTGTGTAGCCAGGCTCTTTTCTTCCCCTGTGCAGTGCAGGGCTGGGAGGTCTTTGTGCCTGTGGCCAGATGTGCTCAGTGCGTCTGCCCAGTGCTCCTGTCCCCAGATGGGGGAACAAGGACTGCTGTAGCAGGGCTGGGAAAGGGCAGTGGGCTGGAGCTGGAGTGCAGATGTTGCAGCAGGGAGTTATTTAGAGCTCCTGGAGCCCTTGACTCTTGGGCTGCCAGTGTGGGCAGAGCCAGTGCCTGGAGCCAGCAAGATGTGGGCATCAGCTTTCCCTGGGCTATCCCAGGGAGAAAATGAGTTTTGACTCCTCAGTAAGGCTTGCTGCCCAGCTTGCTGGCAAAGGACAATGGCTGGTGACAAACTGGCTGAAAGTGGGCCAGGATAAGCCAAATTCTTCCCGGGGCAGCCAGAGGAGTGCAGGTGGTGACAAACTGTACCATACTCGGATTATTCCTGAGCAGCTATTAATGCACAAAAAGCCTGGCATCCCAGCCTGGCATGTAGTACGCGCCTCCTGTAACTTCCTCCCTGACTCTTTGCATCCCTCCACATCCTCCATCACACCCCCTGGAGGTGCACAGGGGGATGGGGTGAGCCTATAATGGTGGTAACTGGCAAATTACTGGCTAATTAATAATGTTGAATGATGCGAGCCTTGTCTTGCTGTCTGCTCCCTCATTGCTTTCGTAAGTGGGCTTGAAGGGAGGCAATGAGACAAGGCATATCAGGAGACACCCGCTCCTGCTCACTACGTGCTGTGGGCCTGCCTTCCCCCTCCTTCTACGTCCCTTTCCCCAGGAAATCCGAATTTCCTGACCCTGTTTTGGGGAAGAAGAAGTAGTGCTGTGAGAGAGAAGACTGCTGTGCTGTGCAGATAACAGACAGCCCTGGGGTGTTTGAGCCTGGGCAGCTGAAAAGGGTGCCAAAGAAAAGCATGGAAATAAAAACAAAAGATAAAAATAATTAAAAAAACCCCCTCAAAACCCAGAGAAACACCGCATCCCCCCTTGCAATAGGCTGAAGGCTGTGGTCCGTGCAAAGACCCATGTGAATGTGAGAGTGGGCAGATCCTGACAGCTCCTGCAGATTCCAGTGTCTCTTGCAGCTCCCAGCATCCTCAGGCTGAAATGCTGCAAGGTCACTGGCCCTTGTGTGCTGTGGTGCATGTCAGCCCCTGCTAGCACCGGCTGGGGAACAGCTGTCCCCCTCTGTCCATCCTTTCCTCTGTCCCCTTGCCTTGCCTCTCCCTGCAGCCTGCATCTGCCAGAGATGTCAGTGGGTTCCGTAACCCTGGCACTGCTGCCCTTGGCCCGACCTCTCTGTGCTGCCTGCGCTTCCCCAACGAGGCAGTTTGCTGTTAATGAGCTAATTGTTGGCATAATTATTTATCGAGGTGGTGTCGGCATGGTGGCAGCGGGAGTTCCTCCGTCCCAGAGTGCAGCTGTATTTGTCATTTCCCAGAGAGTATGTTGAGACAAAGCAGAGAGCAGTAAACACCATAAACATCTCTCCTCTTGCATATTCAGCAGCCGTGGGGTTGGAGAAGCTGCAGATTGAGCTCAGAGAGAGCAGAACCTGCACCCAGGGGTGCCTGGGCTTGAATAGCTTCGTAGCATTGCCCTGAACCCTTCTGCTACTGCAGATGGCTGGGTAGGAGGTGCTGGGGTTTATTTGGGCTGTGGGGAACAGAATCTTTTCCCCAGCAAACACCTGAGAAATCCCAGGTACTTGGATGGGGGCTGTGTGTCAGCTGGAGCATTGCTCTCATCTCACTCTGTTATTAGGAAGATAATTTTCTAGGATCTGCTGTTTTAAAATTCCTAGTCATGTAATGCAGAGAAGGATGCTTAATACATATGTTTGCCAATGGATAGAGGAGGACAAGGCTGGCATTCAGTGGATGAGTGGAGAGGTTGTGATTTCCCTTCCCTCTTTTTCTTGGGGTTGCAGAGATGTGCAGTGCCCCATGTTCCTATTTTGGGGATTCCCACATCTTTCATGGCTGTAGGAGTTCCCCTAGTTCAGGGAAAGATGAGCAACAGTCAGGCAGGGAAGGGAGTTGGTCTTTGTATGTTAACACCCAAAATGAGAAGTTAGAGTAACTGAGGGAGCAGCCTAGCATACCCAGAGTGCCTAGTGGGCTGAGTGTGACTGGTCCTTCCCTTTTGGAAGGCTAGCACAGCACTGAGTTCCTGCTGCAGTAGGGAGTGAGGCCACTGGCCTTGGAGCTGGAATGATGGCAGGGTGAGGAGGGCACTGCGGCTGTGGGAGGCTGATGCCATGGTAGCTGCAAGTGTATTGTGCTGGGGCAGGGAAAAGTGCTGTGTTTTCTCCCCTGCACGTGGGTGACTGTTGGTGGGAGCTGGTTTGGGCTGATCCTCGCTTCTCAGGCAGTGATGAGTGGGAATTACAGAGCTCTGTACTGCCCTTGCCTATGTGGAGCTTGGGAGCTCAGCATTTTCCCATATGCTCTGTACACATGTGGTACGGATTTAAAACCCCTTGGGGACTGGCATGCATTTGGAGCTTGCTGCTTGCTAAAAAACCTCTCTCCCCTTTAAATGCAAAATTACATATGGAACCTTGTGAAGTGGAAGAATCCTGTGACTGGAGCAGGATGTCTCCCTGTCAGCCGTACCTGCCTTGCCACTTTCCCCTCCTGCACCCAGGGTCATTGCCACCCTTGGAGATTTGGCAAAGCCCTTCACTGCCTGGGACAGAATGGGGATTTTGCTTGTGCTGTGTGACCATGTGAGGCTGTTGCCTCATGTGTCCCCCAGGCCAGTCAGCTGTGGCCAGGGTCTGTTGTTCTGCTCAGCGGGTCAGGGTGATGATGCTCGATGTAGGGCTGAATGCTGTGGATCTGGTCCTGGTCCCACTCCCCCGCCTGCATCTCAGCTTTCACAGGGGGCATCCCTTTGCCTTACCCATCATTGGACTGTCCTTGATGGAGGTCCCTCCTCTCATGGCTGTGAGAGTGGACAGAGGCCAGCGCAGCCCTGCTTCTGCCTTTCCCTGGACAGATGGAAAGCTTGCAAAAGCTTCTCCCAGATCTGTGGGCTCCTGTTGAACTGAGGAGGCAGCTGGCTGACCCAGGAGCCTTGTCTGGGGCAAAACAGCATGGAAAAAATGTGGGGATTTCCTGAAGACATTCCTGCAGGAGGAGGAACAGGGCTGGCAGGTGTACCAGGTGTTTGCTGGAGGCTTTGCTATGTGAAGTGAGGCTCTTCCAGGAGCCCTGACTTGTTTGCCTTGGCATAGCCTTGTCTGGGAAGTGTTTTGTCTTTGGGGGAAGGCTGGCGTGCAGGATTCAGCCCCTCCTGCCTCGCTGCCAAGCTGGTTTTTTTTTGAAGTTAGTGCCGGGATGAGGAGGAGAGGGATGTGTGTGTGCTGGGGAGCTTGTGCTGGCATCCCACGTGCTGAGATGGCATTGGCAGAGATGGAAGGGGGAGCAGGGATGCTCCACTGGCTCCTGCTGTGTTTATAAGTACTGCTCTGCAGGATGCAGAGGACAGAGAGCCTTGGTCTTGGTCTGCAAAGCCTGTTCAGATGTAGAGAGGGCCTGCATGCAGTGGATCTGTCCCAAGTGCCTTACATCAGTGTGTAGAGAATGTTAGGGAAATATCAACTCATGCCTTCTCTTGGCTGGTGAGGTGGGCTGGCTGTGGTAGGAGGCTGCCAAAGGTGCTGTAGCTGTGGGGTGAAGGTGGGAGATGGCTGATTGCCATCTGTGAGGTCCAACATGTTGAGGCATTGGCAAAAGCTCATCTTTCTGTTTTCTTCCAACAGCCGCTGCAGATCGATGACAATTTCTGTGGCCAGGATTTTAACCAGCCACTGGGTGGAACTGTCACCATTGAAGGGACCCCACTCTTTGTGGATAAGGAGGACGGGATGACCTCGGTGGCTGCCTATGACTACAGAGGACAAACTGTTGTCTTTGCAGGCACACGGAGCGGGAAGATCAAAAAGGTAGGAAAGCCCTCAGTGATGCTGATGGGGGAGGGATGACTGCTTGCCTCACTTGGCCCTTTGAGGGGTACAGGTCGGGCTGGGCCTCCGTAATAGAGTAACTTGATGTATTTGGGGTAATGTGCAAAGAGCCAGTGAGGGGCAATTTCCCTTTGTTTCTCTCTGCCAACTGAATTTACAAAACCTCTGCCTTTTGGGAGGATTATGACATAAGGAAATTGAGTCCTTACTGATGGTTGACCAGAGCCCATCCCGCCATGTCTCAGGGGCAGGTCGGCTTGCCCTGGAGCTGCCATGAGGTAGGCTCTGTCCATCTGGATCCTCTGTCTGTTTGGCCTTGTCATTGACCTGGGCAGGGTGGGCAGAGGTGGGTGCTGATGGCTCCAGCCTGGCACTTCCTGTACCCTGCTACAGCACCAAAGGCTGCTTATTGGTGGCAATTAGCAAATAGCTGCATGCATGCCTTTCTCTGCTTGCATCTCCACAGGGCACAGATTTCCTGTTATCATAACATCATGCCTATAATTACAGCTGTACATGCCCTGTATAAACATAATTTCCATTAACACATCCTCAGCCAGGGAAAGGCCACATGAAGGTCCTGCTAGGGTCCCTGATATGGACCAGAGCTTGGCTAGGGGGTTTGGCTCATCTCTCTGTGAGTTGTAAGGTGCTTCAACACTGTTTTGGGCACAGCATTCTGCATTTTTGTTACATCTCCTGATCTATGCTGGCCAGGATGCGCTGCAGGAGGCAGGAATCTGGAGCAGGATGCCATTGTGTAGTCCCCATATGTCCTCATATGTCCTACTCGCTCTGTCCCTGTTCCCCCACGACCCCTGACAGACCTGCCTGTGCCCCTGCCTATTAGCAGTGTTTTTGGGGCATGGGCAACACATGTTGGTGTGGAGGGCAGGATGGAGGGGTCCTCTCTAGCCCCACATCTTCTACTTGCCTTTCCACAGTCCTTGGAGGGGGGTGGTGCACCGTGGCAGTAGGGCTGTCGGGATGGAGGTAGCTCATCCTCCCTTCTGGGTTGATGAGGGATCCAGAGGGACTGGTGTCATGTTGCTGCCAGCTTTTCCTGCCACTGGGCTCCAGAGAGGAGCTTTTGGATGGGGATGGGAAGAGCATGTGGAAGGAGGGTTCAAAGAGCCACAGAGACAGTGTTACACCTTTAGTTTCTCAGTTACCTAGCGGGGCTGGTGGTTGGTTTTTAGATGGCAAACTGGATTCTTCTTCCAACTGCTTTTTTCAGTTTTTCCCTGGTCTTTGCACCTTCAGAGCCGTTTGGAAGGGGTGAGCTAGTGTGGGTGCCTGGTTAGTCTCTGGGCTGCATGCTGCAGCCATGACTGCAGCCAGAACTTGATGCCCGGGTGTGGTTTGAGCCTCCTCCTTCCTTGCAGGGCTTTCTCAAGCTTTGTTTTTCCTAGTTTTAAACTTGGTGACCTAAAGAGCTGGTAGGGCTCTCTGGCCCTGCAGGGGATGAGGACGTGGAACCGATGAGACTCAAGAGATGGGATTCCTGTCTCAGTGCTGGAATGGTGTCTTGGTTTTATGGGCTTATCCTACCTGAAGCTCCCAGATCCCCTGGTGTTGCAGAGCTCTGTAATGGCAGCATGGGAGCAGTTTGCAGGCTCCAAGTCCTGTGCCACGAGGTCCTCTCGTTGTCCCTGCAGTGACCTTGAGGCGGGCAGCCCAGCCCTCCTGCAGCAGGGGCTTCCTGGCTGCCCAGCAAAGCACTGCCTCAGCAGCTACCTGATCCTTCTGCCTGGCTGCCAGGGCCAGAGGCAGGGGAGGGCGAGGAGGGGCTGCTGACCTGTCTTTGAGTGGAACCAATGTGTCCCCAGCCAGGGGATGTGATACCTGGCAGGGATTCAGCAGAGTGTAGCCAAGGTGACTCCTCCAGGCAGAGAGGATGAGTGGGAGAGTGTGGGAGGGTGCAACCTTCAGCAGTGGTTGCAGTCCCTCTGCTTTTAACCTGTTGGTGTTTCCCTCTGTCCCCTTGGCAAACATCCACACTAGGCTTGGTGCAGCCCGCCGCGCC